>VYXH01011242.1:220637-338207 GCA_013397275.1 Burhinus bistriatus | reverse complement strand
GCCGCTGCGGTTTGGGTTAGAAGAGCCCTTCCCCGCCGTTCCGTGCTGCTCGGTCATCTCCGGCGGTACCGTCCCGGTCCGTGTAGAAAAACACCTTCGGCGACAATTAAACTAACCTTTTCTGGTGACGCTGCACCTTTAGATGATATTTATTCTTTTGGCAGTCGTTCAGAAGCCCTGCAGTCAGCAGTGATGCGGTGCGTGACTCTCATGCGCTTTTTAAACAGGCATTTTTCTAATCTTTTTAGCCTGGTGCGTTAGTGTCTCATCAGCTTCTACCCGGAAACAGTCACTGCCCTACGCGTCTTGATGATGGCAAAGCCTGCAAGTCGAAAGCTGTGGAAATGATGGTTCTGTCCGCTGGCAATGCATTGTTTTCATTGCTCTGCCTTGGTCTAGTGCAAAAATCTGGAAAAAAAAATGACAGACCTCAGGTTTTTAAGGGCAGAAGGGATGACTGGGGTCACCAGACCTGAGCACTGCAGTACAACATGGCAAACTCCAAATACTTCTTTCAAAAAGCTTGCACGGTCAAAGTGTGTTTTATCGAAAGCCGTGCCATCTAGGTTCTTGAGCAACCTTATGAAATACTCCGAAATTATCCCCAGTTTAGCGCTTTGTGTGAGGAGAGAAAGGAAAGGAGACAGCCTTTTGCTTTTGGCGTGAACAGTTCACCTCCCAGTCGGATGCGGTGGGCAGCACGTTGGCTGTGCATCAGTGCAAACTGAACGGGACAATCCTTTCAATAGGCGTGACCACACCTGAATAGTGGCTTTGTGTAGGAGAGAGTGAATGTGGGGAAGCGAGGTGCGTGTCTGCACCCCCTAAAGAATGCTAAGTACAGTAGTTGATATGAGGCATCTTGGTGCCTTGTGTCTCACAGAAGAGTATCTCTGTTAACTGTCCTTGCAAAAAGGGATGACAATTAGCATTCTGGTCAAGAGAACAATGGTGCTGCAGAGCTGTTCCCAGGTGCCCAGCAGACCTCCTCTATTTAAGGAGTTACTTTGGAAAGGTATTCTTGATTTATCTCTGTCTGTAGATGTTCTTATTATGGAATTAAAATGTCTCGTAAAGAGTTGATCAGAAATAATAATTTGGGTTTTTATTATTATTATTTTAAATTTTAATTTCCAACCTGGGCTGACCTTGAATTAACTTCCTTGAGTGGTTAAATCCTTTGGTCAGAAGCTGCCCCAAAAACGTGTGTGTCCTGTTGTCTTGGGACTGCGTTACAGTGGGAAGCTCAGGGCCCCTTGTAGTTCCCGAGGAAGGCATGGCGCTGAGTCGGGCGCCGGGATGGGAAAGCTGCTGGGCCTTCAAGAGAGGCTGTCTCTGCTGCCTTCCCTCTCTGCTGGCTTTTTCCCCAAGTAAAGCCATCATGCTGTTTAAATCACGTTCAGTGTCTCATCCTTGATTAAGTAACATAAATAATGGATTTAAGGTCATAGCACGCAGAGGTAAAAAGAGCAAACGCCAAGTCAAACAAGCGCAGGGGATGATCCTCCAGTAGGGACTTGCTGGGTGATGATGGCCAGCGAGATGGCTTCTGTGCTTTACTCTCACACCACCGGCTGCTCTTGTCCTCTTTAGAGCCATATGTAGGCACAGAAAGAGCGACTTTCACACCGTTTTTATACCGGCAGGCAGAGTCAGGATTGTCATTCAGGACAGCTGCTTAAAGCACCAGAGCTTCCAGTATAGCATCAACACTTAACGTATGGTATCGGCATAGGCGTTTCGCTGGCAAGCAGGGTGGGGTATGGATTTGCAGCTCATCGTTGCTGACTGTGTGCGTGCACGTGTGTGTCCTGAAGCGAAGGACCTGGCAGCTCCCTTACTCTGTCCTGCTGGAAACCCACCTCCCCGCTTGCCCGAGTCATTCAGGGAGCTGTGTTCAGGTGAGTCACGTGGAGCTGCCGTTGGTAAAATTATGTTAATGACCGGATGACCAGTGTTGCAAAAAAGTTGTCAACGTCTCTTCAGATGTTGTCTGAGAGCGGGAGAAGCAGGCATCTTATTTCCAGCTATTGTCTGTGGAAGTGGGGCACTCTGCTGTGTGCTTCGTGTGTCCAGTTTTGCAAACACGCACTGTTAAACGTTCAAACTTGGTTTCTTTTCATGCCAGTGTAAAAATAGCACCCACTGTCCCAACCACATGTGCCCTCTTGAAATAGTGTAAAGGAACTCTTGTTTTCCCAAGCTAAATTATTTTTTTGTTAGGAACCAGCGATACACATTTTTGAAAAAGTCATGCCGCTCCTATGGAAATCCTATTCCTTCGGTTCATCCAGGTGTACATCTAAACTTGGTGACCATATAGACAGCCTCATTATTACGCATGGTCGTAGTTAATCTGGAAGTTGGGACTTAAGTTGAAGGACTGGCTCCAGCATGCTCACAAGCTAGTTGTGAACAACGGGCCCAAACCGTGCCGGGCTTTGGATTCCTGTGCCTGGCGATGCTGCAAGTACAGAGCCTGCTGGAAGGCATTAGCTCCAATTTTGGGGCGCAGCAGTTTAAAACTGCTCCATGGGTTATATCCCAGGCATTCCTATTTAAAATATTATGCCTATGAGCTGTGTTTAACTTGTCCTGTTGGACATCTGTCAATGGCAGGTTGGTGGTCCTGCTGTAAGGCCGTTTCTGAAAGTTTTGGTTCTTTGACTTTGGAAACAAACTTAGGAGAATCTCGATGTGTTTCCTGAGTCACCGTAGACCCGCTGAGCGGTGCTTGGTTGTAGTTGATCAGCATTTTAGTAACTATTGAACAACAACAGATACATATCTAGTTCTGCTGACCCATAAAAATTGATAGGGACAATCTAGGCCACGTGTCGGCTTTTGTTAAGTGTAATCTGCTTTCCTTGGAAATAAAGAACAAATGAGAATGCTTTGTCTGGGCCTGGAACTCTCCGATTTCTCCGCACTGGCCGAACCGCCACCATTCGTGTCAGACTTTGTGAGTTCCAGGTGTGTAAACCCAAGCCCCAGCACACGCTCTCATTGCCTGTATGTTGAAATTAACAAAGCAGATCAGACACTGTGTTCCTGCTGCCTCTTTTAAAGTCAGAGTGAAGAGTCATTTTTGTTCTCCATTTCCATCCTTTTTTCCCTGGGTTTGAGTTGTTTCGCTTTCATGCTGTGCTTTCCTAGAGCACACTGCTTTGCCCTCTTGGGATTTCGGTTTCAGTTTTGTATGGCTGCGTGCAATGTGCTTACTTACTTATCCATTCAGTCAGACATTCATTTATTTTTGTCCTCGCTGCTACCGATATGTCCCTCCCTTTCCAGTATCTTTGGGATTAGAGGCAGCTAGCCTCCTAATTTACCTAATCCAATTTCAGGTGAAGTGAGTGGCAATACTCCTTTGAACGCAGAGGAATCAGTAAACAATTCTCGCTGGAGCGCATGGTCTGGGCAAGCTGAACTCAGCAGCTGGCTTCCAGTCCTGCTGCTCGCTCCTTGAAATGCTTCGGTTTGAGGGTTTATAAGCAGTAAATGGAGTTAGGGAAGTGTCAGAGGGAACTGCTCAGAACAAAAACCCGCTTGTGCAGTCCTCGGCCTCGCAAGGAGCCCTTTCTTGCTTTCCTGGGGCTGTTTGCGGGCAGCTGCTTCGGGCTGGAAGCCAGGGTGTTGCAAGGCTTGCTCTTCCCCTTCGGCTGGGCTGGCTCCTTGCAAGCGAAAATGAAAAAAGGCAAATTCTGACCAGGTTATGGCTCTTTTTGGGTACGTTGATGGTCCACAGGGAGGGAAACGCAGCAAAAAACAGCCTGAGCGTAAGAGAAAATATAACTGTGTTTCCAAATTTCTGTGCTTATTAGGGGGCTTTTCTTGGGGGTTAAAAAAAAGCTGCCTTAATGATATAGTCTTGCATATTGCTGTTCAAACTGTTGCGTGTGACATAAGTGTTTTCTGCACATTACACAGTGACCAGTTGCCTCAGCAGATCGCTGCTTCATTCTTCCAGAGCCGTGGCGCCCGGTAAGGCAGGCATGGGAGTCATTCATCTCCAGCACAACCTGGGTGTCCCGCTCTGCTCCGGCGTCGGACCCGTGCAGCTTGGAGCAGAGGCTGTGGCAGAAATCAAATGTGTACTGTCAAGCAATTACATCCGCACATGACAGTGAGCCTTTACAGTATATTTTAGAACTGTATCTCTGCCTCTTCTAAAAGATGTAATGCAGAAGAAGAGATATTTCAGATGATTTTCTGCTTTAGGGACTTACTGTGTCACTGGAATAAACATGATGGCAGCTCTGCCAGTGACAACTCACAACTGTGTGCACCAACTTTATTCCTATTGCCTTTAAATTGAAGGTGCTGAGGGTATAATTACCCAACAGTCT
This sequence comes from Burhinus bistriatus, assembly GCA_013397275.1. Classification (NCBI taxonomy): domain Eukaryota; kingdom Metazoa; phylum Chordata; class Aves; order Charadriiformes; family Burhinidae; genus Burhinus; species Burhinus bistriatus. The sequence continues at coordinate 333,858 of VYXH01011242.1, read as the reverse complement.
AACAATACTTGGTTTAACCTAGCCTTGACATTTTATTATATTTTTGTTAAAAAAATCCCCAATGTTTCCTGTAGTCGGATGCCAACCACAGCAGCCTAAGAAACTGAAAAAACTCTTAGCTTTCTAATGCCAGTTTTGCAACATGTCGGCAATCTATCGTTCCTGTTAAAAGAATGTGTGAGCCTTGGGAAGCAAGATGAGCAATGGTTTGATTCGCAGCCCAGTCTGGGCCAGAGCTGCTCTCTGGGTGTCGAGTGTGTCCGGTGGAGGAAACGGTACCACCCTGGGCAGGGCGGTGGGGACGGAGAGATGGCAAGCTGCTTGGCTAACTTTCTTGCAGCCCACAAATAGTTTTTGCGAGGGCGTATCCTTAGGCCTAATGAAATACTGAAAGTGTAGCACCGTTGGGAACTACTTTCGGGGGAGAGGGGATCATAGCTTTATATTAAAATTATTATTATTTTTTTGCTGTAGACCTAATCTTGAAAGTTGTGTGGATTTTTTGTTACATGTAAAGAATAATTGTGAAGGTCCCATTTATAATAATTGGTCTTATTTGTTTAATTCTTTTAGTATCATGTTAAAACATTTACCTAGTATTAGTGGATTATGTGGGACCTCCCCCCGCCAAACTGTCATCAGCAATCATTGCAGAATAATAATGTCTGTACATTGAACTGCCACTGGGTATTTGCAGTCTATTTCTACTGCAGTCATTTTATAGCATGTGCCATATGGCATAGGTAATGGGTTAGTATTATTTTTTAGATAAATGATCAGATAAAGTGTTGTTGAGCTGTGTCAGGAAATGTGCACAGTGACCACCGTTGTCTTTCGGTGAGCCGCAGAGCGCCAGGTTGCGTTGGAAGGGATACGCGGCCGGTGGTCAGGCAGATGTACCTGGCTCTTAGGGTCTCTTCCTGGGGGCTTTGGGACTTTAATCCTCTGCATGTGTTCTCATAACAACGTAATTTGTCTCTCCCTTTAATGAGACTCATTGTTTAATCTCTGTAGGACTAAAGAAAGCATTTGTGTTACTGAAATTTGCTCATTGAACCAGTTGAATTGGAGGAAGTCACAGAAACGGCCAGTATCACAAGGTTTCACTGTTTCTGGCTGGTGTATTTTTAATAGGATTTAAAAAAAGCAAGAAGTGATATTAAGGTTAATCATGGATGGTGTTTCTGCTGAGAGGGAAAAAGCAGTGCGCAGCTGGCCAGTCTTCTGTCCAGTGGGTACCAGTGGGATGGCGTCTGGATTTCTGGCAAGTCAGAAGAGCCTCTGGAGCAGACCTTGGAGGAGCCAGCCACTCGGGGTGTCCTACTGGGACGTCAGTGAATTCAGATTTCATGACTTGACAACACAAAGCATACACAAACCAGATATTTAACTATTTGAAGTCTGGTTTATATTGCTGGAGTCTTTAACGCCTGTGTGCATATGTGAGCATCTGTACAGACATTGCTGGTTTGAAGGGCATCTTGGCTGGGAGGAGGAGGATGGACCCAGTTTCTATTTGCACTGTCAAGCAGCAAGAGCTCCTCTGGTAAGAGCCAGTGGTTTGTTCTGTGCCTCCCGATTAAAGTCAGCTCAGCTTGACTTGCATGTATGAAGTCGGGAATGAGCGGAGTCTGAACTCCTGTACTCGGCTGGGTTTTCTTTCGTGTGCTGGAATCATAGAATCGTCTAGGTTGGAAGAGACCTTTAAGATCATTGAGTCCAACCATCAACCTAACACTGACAAAACCACCACTAAACCATGTCCCTCAGCACCACATCTACCCAGCTTTTAAATACCTCCAGGGATGGCGATTCCACTGCTTCCCTGGGCAGCCTGCTCCAGTGCTTCGTAACCCTTTCGGTGAAGAAATTGTTCCTCATATCCAGTCTAAACCTCCCCTGGTGCAACTTGAGGCTGTTTCCTCTTGTCCTGTCGCCTGTTACTTGGGAGAAGAGACCGACCCCNAGCGCTGCAATGGGTTGTTGTGACGCAAGTGCCGGAGCCAGCACTTGGCCCTGTTGAACCTCACACCATTGACCTCTGCCCATCGATCCAGCCTGTCCAGATCCCTCTGTAGGGCCATCCCGCCCTCAAGCAGGTCGACATTCCCACCCAACTTGGTGTCCTCTGCAAACTTACTGAGGGTGCACTCAGTCCCCTCATCCAGATCGTTGATAAAGATAATAAATAGAACCGGCCCCAATCCTGAGCCCTGGGGAACACCAATTGTGACCGGCCACCAACTGGACTGAACTCCATTCACCACCACTCTTTGCGCCTGGCCACCCAGCCAGTTTTTGACCCAGTGAAGCGTACAGAGGTTCTCTCTGATCCGATGTGCTCACTGTAGTGGGGCAGTGTTTACTGCTGCGTGTCCTGCGCTTGCCTCTGACAGCGAGTATTTCTACAGTTGGGCCCAGGGCCAAGAAACGGCGTTTGGGCAAGGCTATTGTTCCTCCTGCTTCATTAGCAAGCTACTCGAACGAGTTCAAGCAGCAGCGTGCACCTTCTGTTTGTCTCCTCCCCTGCGGAAATAGCGAGGAAGAACTTCCTATTTTCCCTTAATAATAGGTGCTTCTTGTTGCAGAAAATATGGTGTTAGGGTCAGAATAAACCTGTGGTTCGTGGAAATTTTCATCATGTCTGTGACTGACTTTTTCCTCAGACTATATCTTTTTTCTTAAGTTATTTTTCACAGACTGTAACCCTGCTCATGATACACCACGACAGATGCACGTTTTTGTTTTGGGGATGATGGTCCTAAGAGTTTGATTGGTTTAAATTGGTATCGAAACTTCCAAGTCAGTAGAAATGCATTAGGCACAAAATTAAACCTGTTATCTAAAGGGCATGGGAGACAGAGAAAATTCAAACTGTGTTGCATTCAAAGGCTCTTTGTGTAGTAACTTTTTCCTTTTATTGGCTTTACTTTTGAGCTGCAGCCAGGATGGAGAGTTGTAAGATTGGGTTGCTAAGGCCTCGTTTACCAGCGCTAATAGCAAGGCTTTTAGTGACTTTCCTGGCAGAGAACAGCACTTTCATGCCCCTGCCAGTGCTGCGCTCGGTGCCACCCTTTGCTTAGGACAGCGTCATTTCCTCCTCGATCTTAGTGCTGCTTGGCTTTGCTTAACTCTGGGTTTGCTTAAGCCTGGTCCTGCAAAGATTTATCTTTATTCCATGTGAGAAATAGCATTGCTTAATTTTATGCTTTGAAATCAAGCATGTAAATCTGAAATTTGGGCCTTTGATTCTCTATTTCCTCTTGTTGCAGTGAAATAACTTTGCTGTCCTATACCTGCTAAGAGTAATTATTTCAGGAAAAAAACTGAAAACATCCCTTAGGGACACATCGTCAAGTTCTTTGCGTTAAGCTCTGCGTATGCAGTGTTGCAGTAAGTTAGGACCCGTCTACTTAAACCCCAATTTTAATATTTAATAGCAAGAGTCTGTCTACTTAAAAGCCAATTTTAATATTTAATAGCAAGAGTGTATTTTCAGGAGTAGCTTCTGCTTTCAGGACCCCACCATCTCAGGGAGATAATGCTCCCACTCATCTTCTTTTAGCATCGTCCTCTTTCTCAGTTTGCTCCAGGCAGCAGCCTAACGTGAAATACCGTGTGGGATGGGTGACCTGCACTGCCCAGAGCTGGGCAAATGGGAAAAGCACCAGAGTTATCCAGCTGATGATCTTGATGATTTTGGGATCCTCCTGTTCCTGGCCATCCGGGTTACAACCCGCACCTTCTCTCTCACAATATAGCTGCTTTGCTGCATGCTCTCAGTTAATCGCAGTAGTTAGTAGTTTTATTTCTGTATATCTCAGTCTCTTTATATACAACTGAAATGTAAAGAAGAGACCAGTGCTGGCTAAAAGGTTTGTGGGTTGGGCTTTTTTTTTTTTTTGTCGTTGTTGTTTTTAAAAAGAGGATAAGTACTTGGTGCGATTACGTTAGAGGAGTGCCCTTCTTGCAGAGTCCTGGGCATTAAGCAGCTGGAAGGTAAGCACAGGAAACATTAGGCACTACTAATAAAGTTTAAAGACCTCACTCCTCCTGAATGTCTATGGATTGCAGATATCGACCCAACTTCTAATGTGTCTGCGAATTTTAATGCAAATTCTGAAGAAGGTGAAAATGGATTACTTACAAAAGCAGAGATCTTGTGTCTTTACGCCATCTGTTCTCCTTAGTGGCATGGATTTAATGTCTCTGGCCTGTTAATCTGGGATAATAGCAAGAATTGTCAGAGATCTTTCCTTGAATAATAATGGTATGGAGGTACTCAAGGCTGGGGTAAAGCTTCTTAAAGTGTTAAGGGAGAAGAAGGTACAAACCTAACATCAAATAAATAAGTATGAATGAGAAGTCACCGTGCTGAGGAAGGGTCTGAGGGAGCAGTATGGAGGTTAAACTGGAGGAGAAGCAGTCAGGAATGCAGAATGCAGCTGGGCCTGCAGGCTTGTCTTCCAGTCTGTTACCTCCATGCTGTTTGGTGAAAGTTGCGGTTATTTTCTGAATGTCTTGAAAGCTGTTGCATTTCCCTCATTGCTCGTCAAGTCTTCATTTTTGCCTTTTAACCTTGCTTCAGGTGTGACCGGAGGTAATGCTGTCAGGGTAATTCACAAAGAATAAAGGCCGCCAGTGGTCATTAACAGGAGAAGTGGCTTGTTGAGTTTATTTAGCTCTTAGGAGACAGTGGGGATGGTTGAGAGCAGACTCTTCCAGGCCACTTACGCTGTGATCTGATGAGAGCCCTCGCTCTAAAGTTAAATGTGAAGGCTAAAGCCGCGCTGCTTTGAAGAGCTCTCATTCTGCCTTTGTAGTAGTTAACACAGGGGGAAAATACGACGTGTGACTGGTCGTGGCAAGTTTCCCAAGACTGCTCTGTGGTTAGATGTAAACTGCTCGTTCCTAGCTTGACAGTCCTAAATATAGAAGAACAGAGACTTCTCATCTGAGTGGCTTTCATACCCATATGGTCTCTTTTTTGTAAATGGATATGAAAAATCATGAAGCTTTGCTGAAGTTACTGATGGTGTCTTCGAGTTCTTCGATTATCACAAGACAAGAGATTTAGTGATTACTTTGTGATTTACAGGAGGACACTCTTGCTCTTTGTAGAGCCAGAGAAGTAAACTAAAAATACTATGAGTTGGTCTAACAATGCGGGAATTCATTCCCCCAACATGGCTTGTCACACGTTACTCTCTGCAGACTGCATGGGTTATTCATCAGTGTCTTTAAAGCAGATGACCTCAGTTGTTTTGCTGAGGAAACCAGAGAGAGAGATTCCCAAGTTGCCTTATGAGTTAGTGTACGCCAATACGAGAAATATGGAAATATTTTCCATGGAGATTGAGCCTATTTTGCCTGGAAAGGAAACACCAACTGCCTCTGAAAGTGCTGAAAATCTGTATTACAAGACATACAGGATGGAAATAGATGGTTTAGACTATGTGTATGTTAAAGTAAGTAGAATATATTTGGAAGTAAGTACAATATATTTGGTTGTTTTCTTGGTTTTAACATAGGTGAAGGCTGTATAGCCAAGCATATAATATCTTATTAGTATAATAGTTTATTAATAAAGGTTTAAAGTAAGTAGAGTTTTGACTTATGATCTGGAGATATATAAAGAAGACTTTTTCACACATGCCAGACTATAATTTCATTGTTTAGGAGATTGTCTCTCTTAGAAGAATCTTATATGAGGAGAAGCATCTGTGGAAGTTGTCAGAATTTGTTGTCAGAGTGCCCTTCTTCCTTGTGATGATCTTATGTATTGCAAATACACAGGCAATATAAGCTTTCTGCAAACAATTGAAGAGGTAACGCTTGTAGAGCAGAGGAGTGGAATTGTTTCTCTAAGGCTAAATATGGTATACAATTTCCAACTAGTGTGAAAAGTTTAAATTTCACTCTCCTCTCCAATAGAGAGGCGTTTTCTGTAATTTCTCATAAATTCCAGGTTAGAGTTGGACTCATGCGACGGGCTGGACCAGGCAGTGCCGGCATGCTGGCAGCCAGGGCAGCCCTCCTGCACCCAGCGGCTTCCGCACTTCTCACCGGGGGGATTTACCAGGGCAGGGCTGAAGACCCCAGGGGAAGAAACGCAGCCGCTCTCACCGGAGAGCTTCTGAGAGCAACGCCGTGGCCGTTAACCCTAGTTCTGCTTTCGCAGCTTCCCCCGGCGCTTGGGGAGGCTCTTTGGGAGGTTTAATGCTGCTTGCTGGTTTTAAGTTAGAGCTTGCCAGGCTGTTGGTACAGTTTCTGGTTTCCTTGCACGGGGACTTGCTGCTAATATCCCATGAAAAAATGGTGGGACTAAATACAGCTTTGTTAGATGTGCTTCGCTCATGTCAGGTTGCTGTTATAACATGGCAGAAAGGTGTCTGCGGTGTGGGCTTGACCGTAATAACAGAGTTATGTTCTGGGTTAGCTGAGTAAAACTAGTTTTCCCTGAATATCTGAAGCTAAGTCAGTAAAAGCTCTGCTTTAATGGTGTAACTACATCTCAACCTGGGGCTTCTGTGTTGTCCTAAGAACAAACAATCAGTTAATTTTGGATTTTTAGAACCTCAGGCAGGTATTTTACTTTCAGTGTGACTTTTTGGGGGGCTAGGATTAAGTAAAACCAAAAGAATGCTGTTTGGACTTGAGCTCAACCTTACAGAAAGGTACTAGAGAAGTACAGCCTTATGTACTATTGAAGTTTATGCCAAATATCTTTCCTTCCGTTTTTGACTTTTAAGTTAAGCTCTCACAGTTAAGTCAGCAATTGTCTATGCTCCGGAAGTTTTACAGATATCAGAAAATTTAGCCTTAGTTCACCTCTGTGAGCTAGGTGATCAGTTATGGCTGCGCTACTTTTTTCTCAATAACTTCTTGTTTCAAACTCCAGCGCTGTAGCACGGCACGGCGCGGTGCATCTGCCTGATCAATACAGCCCTTTATTTTCCCTTCCTGCCGAAGCGGCTGGATACACCAGATAATCCCAGGGCAGGGGTGCAGATGGCTCTGTGCTGAAGCAGAGATGCTGGCACAAAAGACAACGCTTCCTCTTTCTGCCTGTATGAACCCAGGGGGAACAACCAGCTGCAACCAGCGCTATGAGCCCCTCCTGTCCCCGGGCAAAACCTGGGCTGCACCACTGTGGTGAGAAACGAGTCAGTTATCCTGCCTGCCACGGGTGAGGTTCCTAGAAACTTTGGGGAAAATAATTGTAAAGAGCTTCTGTAAGATCTTAAATCCATTTAAAAGCTTGAGAAAATGCAATCAACATTTGATGGTGTGACATCAGCATGTAAAAAAACCACAAGAAACATGACGGTCTTGACTGAATTTGTACCAGTGGCCTGGAAATAATACTTATTTTCAGCATTTAGTTGATTATGCTGTGAAGTCTGTATTATGACTTGCATCATCTTAGTGTTAAAACAAAACACTACAACCACTTGTTTCATTTGGCCTCATAGTATTTGTTTTCTTGGATCTTAAACTCAGGCACTCATGAAGTTAGTCATGACATGTTGAATGTTTTCCTGTATATTCCTTAAGTATTGGCTTTTAAAAAAATGTTTTAAATTGGAGTATTTTTGTAATATACCCACAACATTGACTGTAAGCACATAAGCATGAAATCATGCATCCTTTTCCTAATACTCTTTCTTCAATGCAACATGTCTCAGTAGCTTCATATTCAGGGGATGGCTGCTGTTGTTTCATTTGCCCTTAAATTTCTTGTGGGCACTCTTCTACAACTCTTGTAACATGTTTTTCAGGTTGGATGAATTAGGTGTTTCCAGGCAGACTTATAATTAACTTCTTTTTAAAATCTCTGGCATATAATTCAGTGTTTTGGTGGTGCGGATCGAAATGCCATACAGCGTTTGCCTCTTTCTGTGGGTATGACCCCAAATGACGTTTGACGTGAGTCAGAATATTTTCCCGTCACTCAGCCTGGGGTAGGCATCCCACTGCTGCTTGCTGTTTTTACTGATCTTACTGTGGTTATTCAGCTGTTTTTGTGTCTCAGTTGATAATACAGCCTTAATTAAGCCCTGTCAGAAGCATCATGTGGGCAAATTCATGGTGTACCCAGGCGGGGTTGCATGTGACTCCCCACCGCTGTCTGGTGGCTTCCAGCAGCGGGTGCTACTGGCATCACGGAGTACATGCTTGCCACTGTGGCCAAGGATGGAGAAGAGCCTGTGAAAGGGGGTCTATGAAATACAACCGGAGCTGACAAATGCCTTTCCCGCGCGCAGCAGCGTAGGGGGGTGAATGAGCAACACTGGGATAACTGAAGTATTGTCTGGGTCGATAATGACCGATTAAAGACAGATCTGTCTCCCTCTGTACCATGTGTTGAAGAGAAGGTCAAGTACAATCAACATAAAATGTAGAAAGCTGTCTTTTTAAAGATGAAGAAAATTCACAACTTCTAAAATACTCAAATACTTCCATGTGTTTTAACTCCTTAAAAATGTTTTTTATAAAAATCATATCAAGTACAACCTGGGAATATAACTGTTCTTTGTTAGATTTGGTAAAGTGAAAAACTTGAGTTTTGTGGCCTTGATGTCAGGCCCAGTGTGTAGATTTGCAAGGGGATCATTTTCTCTGAATTTCAGTGGAAAGGTTGCTAATAATTGTAGTATTTAAAGAAATTTTTAAAAATTACTTTTCTGTTTGCTGATCAAACTTGCCTATAGTAGCATGTGTATATATCCTATGTGTGGGATTTAGCTTTTTTTGTGTCACTTTGAAGTAAGGTGAAGTTTCAGGTAAGCGTAAGTCAACAGACATTTTCCCAGTGGCTGAAGATAGTTGTAAATCGTGCCCCAGTGATTCTTTGTGGGATGCTGATAGTTTTGGATTGTACCTTGTACAATCAAGGCATGTTTGGCAAACAATGTACAAGTTGGTTTTGATGTTGCAAACCACCAGGCTCCAAATATAAAGAATGCCTTATGAAAATACTTAAAAGAAAGAAAAAAACCCAAAACAACTAACCCCAAACTTTTATATCCTTTATATGTGTAGTGGATATTTATATAGTAGACGAAAGACTGGAGTACAACAGATTTTTTTTCATTGCGCTGCGATTCAGGTAGTTTCCTTGTGCATGGTGAAGGATGCAGTGTTTATGTGCCTAACCTTGAGTGTTGCAGGCACTTTGACCCAAATTTGCAAAGCTGGTGGTGTCAGCAGTACGCAAGGTCGTGGTGGTGGTGGCTGAGGGTGTAGTTCCGAGCCCGAGTCACCGCTGTCTCCGCGTGGGAGCACCACGCGCCGCTGGCCAGGAAATGCCCACGAGTCGAAGCGTTATGTGGTAACATGGGACTATTGGTCTTCCTATTAGGTAAACTAACTATGTGAGATTATTTGTCAGATAAAACATTAATACAAATTGTCACATAGGTTTTTCTCCACTATGTATCATGATATAAATACCTTTTTAAATTCATACTTTCTAAATATCAGGCCTTAAACTGCACCAGAGGTACAAAAATGGCTGTTGCTGAGCAGCAAGACAGACAATAACACTCCATGCCCAAAGAATGCTACTGCCTTTAAGAAAATCAGTTTGATTCTTTTGCAAAGTTAATGGTACCATTTCCCTCAGGTGGTAGGAAGAATTTAGATGAGCTGGTCAGAGGTTTTGTTCCAGCCTGCTTGTCGTGGAAGCGCTCTACTTTCCGCTCCCTCCTGGTTAGTTGGCGTTTTTATGAAAGGAAAGTCAAGTCCTGTCTTTCTTTTCGAACTGCAAGCAGCAGCTGCCCTGTGTTAACAAAAGTGCGGTGCTTCCTTGGGACTGCCCGTGTATGGCAGGACAGACGGCAGAAATTTTAGTGGTTCCAGCAGTGGAAGAAATGGGACCTGCTCTTGCTGTGCCTGTGGGTGATCAGGATCTCTTTGTAGGGGATCCAGGTCGGTCACGTTAAGACTTGTGTTCAACCTGTTACTCACCCAGCCATGCGTCTGCCTATATTGTTAATATAAAAGGCAAATTTTTCTGTTTCAAGTGTTTCTGGGCTCAGTATTATCATCCATGGTGGTGGCACTGTGAACCAAGTATAAGGGAAAATATAAAGCCGAAAGGAAACTATTCTAATAGCACCGAATTATCTTTTCAGAGCAACCCAACGCAAGGAAATCCCATAGCTCAGGAAATCCTTTTCTAATAAGTTTGCATTTTGCGTAGGTAAGTTCCACACTTTGCAGTGTGAACTTTTACACCTTTGTGCTCTGTTTTGTAGTTATGCCTCATTACCATAGACAGTTTTCTTTTTCCAGCCTGCTCTCTCCAGGTGGCCGTGTTCAGTTAGCAACAGGTTCACATTGAATGCTTTTGGCCAAATTTAGCTTTGACTTTCACCACTTGCTGTTCCATTGGCTCCTTCAGCTGGCGCTGCCAGCATTGACGGTATCTCTTTGATCCAGACATTAATGAGCTGCTTTATTCCTACCTCAAAATGAGGTCATCCTCGAAAGAGAGAGGAGCAGTGTCTTGTAAGTTTTTCATGGTTAACACCTGGAAGACTCTGTTTTTTGAGGCTGTCTGTAAGTAAATGAATAGATGATCTCTGCTGAAGTGAACATCATACAAGTTCACTTGTATGGGTGGATCTTGCTGAGAAACTAGGGACAGCTTTTTATGAGTTGAAATTCTTTTTTTTCATCTTTAGGATGTAGACCATTTCATTAACTCTTTCAGCTCTTACCAAAGGAGCTGTTAAGCTGGGAAGATAGCTGTATCTCCTTCCTTGTGATTGTGCAATGGGAGCGGAAAACTATTTGAGTGCTGAAGCGATTGCTGAGCCGCTTGCATTGCTAATTCCATTCTGTCAGCAATGTCAATTAGTACTTCAAGAGGTTAATATCTCAGAAGAGAGGCTTTGTGAGTCATATGCTCTCATTTGATAGGTAATTATTATAGTCTGCTGATTTCTTCATGTGATCTAAGATGAAATCATGTGGTATGAGAGAATACTGCGATTTCCTATTATATTTTCTTATTATATAAAATTGTGGTAATACAGCTGGCTTTCTGACCCACCGGTGAAAACCAAAAATTTCTCCCTGTGTTTTTTTCTGCCGTGAGCTCTTTCAGAGTCACTACGTAGAGATCACTAAGCCATTGCCTGTCAGCAGCCCAGCTTGTCCTTTCTTGAACCAAGTGTGGCGATTCCACACTTCTCTGTGATTTTGGAGGTGGTGGGTTTTTTTACATCAGCCTGCAGGGGCTGGAAGAAGGTCTAGGCAAGAAACTGAGTTTCGAAGTAGTCCTGTCAATATGCATTTATTTATTTGTTTTCCTTCTTAATTCAAGGATATCTCATCTGAAAGAAATATCATTCTGATTTTTTTAAACCTAATTTAAAGTAAGTGCTGGTCCTGTGAATGCTGGGCTGGAGAGAGCTGGCTCCTGGGGTGGCTTTGAGGTAGGCTGGGAGGACCATGGTCTGCGTGTCCTCCTCGTGCCTCTTCCAGCCCTACGTCTCTGACGAGGACAGGAAGGAGTCATCAATGGTGAGCCAGAAACGTACCCGCAGAGAAAGCACAATGCTATTAATTACCTGGATAGCAAAGCTAAGTTTACCAGAGCCAAATCAGTACTGAAAAGTGCAAGTGACGCTATCAGTAAGCTTGGATTATCACGAAGGGTAACAATATTTACCTAAAATTTCATTTGCTGCCTTTCCTTAAGTAAGTTATACTCTTATCTCCCCTATCAGCGGTTTTATTCTGGTGGTTCAAAATTTACATTGAACTATTGCAAAGAATAATACATTCATTGATCATAATCAGGCACAATTTCAGTAAAGTTCATTTGTGTCCTGCCATAATTTTTATTGTCATTTCAGTGCATTTTTAGGCTGGAGTTTCCTTCCCTGTGTAGAAGGCTGATTTGTAAATCAGTGTCTCTAGAAGTTTACCGTATTTTAGTCTCATTTTAGCGTAGTCATAAATATGAAATTATGTAGTAGTAAATAAAGAGGGGTGTAGTAAATAAAGAGGGGTGAATAGTAGACATACTAGAGGAAGGTATTTCCCAAGAGAGAGGCCTTTGGTCCTGTTTCTACCCCTGTTTCTTTGTTTTCTGCTGTCGGGTTGGGTCCCACTGAAGGCTAGGCAGAAATGGGATTTGAACATCAACTGCTTATATAAAAGATGGAAAGAAAATCTGATTTTGCAAATCACTGCTAAATTCATGAGGTAAGAATGTTGTGAAGTGATTCAATGCTTATAATTAGGAACATCTCTCTCTTTCCTCCCACCTGTTCTTTTTACCAGGTGTTTTCTTTGGCAGGGATTTAAGGCTAGGCAGTGATGCTAGAGGTGAAAAGCTACAGCTTAGCGCTCATAGGATGACTTGAATATCTGTAGGGTTATGTCATGTGGAAGGTTCAGCTGTCTGTAGTAACCCAGTTTCTATGGTGATCTGTTCTCTGCTTCCTCTTTCCCTGCTCCAGACAGCAGAAAATGTAGCTTCAGCTGAATAAATGAAAGGTGCCCATTTCATGCTGGCATAGATCATGTAGTTAGAAAGCGCTACGCAGCATTTGCTGCCTGAAGTTAACAGTATTTGTGTCGTACAAGGCTGCTGCCTTTTTTACATCAGGAAACTTTTCTTTGTGTAGCCTAGAGGAGACCAGCCTGCTAACCCGTTCTGCTAGACAGTATTTAAATGCTTTCCTCTTTCGTATTACATCTGCTTTGCTTTCTGTTAATTCCTGTGATGAGAGGGAGGCAATATCCCATCAGAAATACTGAGGATGGAGAGCTGTGGGAGGGCAGGGGGAACCCTGGGCAAAGTGTGGTAGGTATTTGGTCTTCAGCTGTGTTTGACACTGCAGCATCTTTGTGTTAAACTAAAAAACTTCTGTGAACAGGTGCATTGGGGTCAGTTTGGATATATGTGTGTTTATGAAGTTTTACAGGGAATCCTTTGTTTAAAAACCACATGGAAAGGAAAGAAGACATTGCTCCCGAGCATGCTACTTGACTCCAATACTGCACCTCTGTTGTCACCTCCGGGTCGGTTCCTTTGGAATTACTCTGTAGTTTCTGTAGGTTTGTACTTGCATTGGCACATACACTTGTTAGCCTACACCTTCATTTTAACTCAAACGAGGTTTTTCAGCCTGCGAGCTGCGGATACAGCAGGGCTGGAGACAAACAGATCATCCAGGTGCCCAAACCCATGGCTTCTGCTCCTGATTGCCCGGCTGCTCCACTGCCTTTTTGGTGGCCTCTGTTGCTGTTACATACAGTGCTCTGCGAATGGCCAGTGCACGTACTGAACAATTTTTTGGGAGATCTTTCATTTTTCAAATAATTCATCAATATTCACACCTTTTGGGGGAGTGGGGAAGAGAGTATGTAAATAATAAGGTAATGACACAGTTTTGTACTGAAAACAATAGCAAATATATATGAAACTAATAAAGCTCAAAGAAAAAAAAACCAACACATGACCATATATTTACTACAAAGTTTCTTGTCTTTGTATAACGCAGATTCTTAGGGTTGGCATAAACATCCAGTAAAGATGAAGACAGACCAGGCGTGGGAGCATCGTGTATTCTCTAGAGGGAACAACGAAAGTGAATTTTTAGTTCTTTATTTCATTATGTTTCTCCTTTCACTTGGTAGAGAGAATTGGTGTACGTGCATGGCACAAGGTTTCCAGGAGCTGGGGAGCTGTCTGGATGAAGGCAGCGGCAGTGCTTTAAAGGCTGGGCTGTGTTAAGGGTAGAAGCTATTGATTTAGGCTGTTGTCAATCACTCGGGTGCTCCGTTCCCGAGAAGCATCCCGGGTACGGGAAGAGAATTGCTTTGTGAGGTTCTCAAGAACTGCAGGTGCTGAGCGTCCCTGGCAGCCCCCAGCTGGGCAGGGTGCCTGTCCCCCTCCCCGCCTTTCGCTCCCCAACCCGCTGCCTTTGCTCACCTCGTTTTATCCTTTCCTGCCCTGCAACGCGAGGGCAGTACGAAGTTTGGTCTTTCAGAAAATCCCTAGTAGAAACCAGAAGTTTGTCGTTTTCAGTAGTGGGAAAACTGGGTTAATAAGGGGGCGAAAAAAGAAAAAAAAGCTTCAGCATTCTTCGCAGCAGAAGATCCACGCACAAGTAAGTTGTGTGAGATTAGATGATGAAGCTCTGACCAAATGCAGTTTTCTTTGCCATTAGACGCAGTCCTTTGACAAATACCTTGCAGTTATTTTGAAATAATGTAGTGGATTGAGAATGTTTTGCAACCTGGCTGCACCTCTAAAGCCAAGAAGCTGTTTTGTTTGCAGAGGTGACGGGTGTGGGGTGATCTCCGTGCTCCCTAGGCATTGCAAGAGCATCGGTTCAGAAGCTTTAATATATTAAAAATGTCATAGCCTTTTCCTTGTGTTACTCCAGACTGGTTTCCATATGTACATATTTGCATGTACATGCACCTGTATAAGTAACTACATGGTTTCCATACACGTTTAATTGATTCTTGGAATATGAGATAACCATTATATCTTCACTCATTTAAAAATATGAATATTCTTTCTGTTTTTTAAAACAAGTCATATGTTTGTTCTGGGTTACTTTTATGAATAAAGTTTATGTGAAAATGGTCATTAATTGGAATGCTGGTTTGGTTTTTTCCCTATTATTTGGAGGCCTTTTCAGCCAAATCTTTTCAGTTTTTTCTTTTGGCATTCTGGAGATAATCCATTTTAAACTTGCCCTATTTGCAACTACAAAGGAAAGAGCTTTTAATACTCGAGATCAGATAGCTTTGCCTGAATTAACACAGATGTGCCCAAGTGTTCTCTTACAGAAAAAAAAGCTATATAATGTTATGTTGCAAATGCGTTTAGAATCTGCTCAGAAGAATTTCTCCAAGTAATTTTTTTGATAGCCAAGTTTTTTATCTCTCTGAAAACACAGGGTTTTTTTCTTTGTAGATTTTCATCATTGAATGTGTACCTTGGAACATTATTTTACATGGAAAATGCCCTTTTCTTTCTGTGTAGGCAATAAAGTTAAGCTTGTGTAGCCTTTTATCAATAGAACAACTTATTCACCTCAGATGTACTAATTAACTTGTCTTTCGCTTAAAGGTTTGGCTGTTAAACATGTATTTAAAAAAAATTTTAAAAAAAGGCTTTGATGTCATGTATATTGATGATTTAACTATATTGCAAAAAAAAAGTCACTGATCTTCTGCTGTTGTTTTTGTATTGCAGTATGCCAGGGTTTGGATCCCCGATCCAGAGGAGGTCTGGAAGTCAGCAGAACTTCTCAAAGATTATAAACCTGGAGATAAAGTTCTCCAACTTCGACTTGAAGAGGGCAAGGTAGGTCTACATATTGTCCATAAGCTGATTGTTCTTGCTCTTGACCGGAGACTGATGTATCTAACACAGGAAGCTGTATTGTCAAAATATATCCATATTTATGTATGTGCAATTAGTCTTGTCCACTAACTTTGAGTAGTATTTTTTTGTGTGACGAATTATACTGTTTATTTACAAAAATCCACTTTGCCTGGTTTTTAAAAATAAAATAAAACGTGTTGCTTTTTTCCAACTGCCTGTTGCATTCAGTTGCATCATCTTTTTCTACTTACGCCCTTAAAGCTATAACCCTGGTTTGATATGCCAGTGAGAACAGTGTTGCTAAGAGAACAGTGTTGCAGGGAAAGAATTGTGACTTTTAAGTTGAGCATAACCATCAGAAGATTAAAGATAAAAAGGGGCAAGGATTAAAAGCATTATGAAAATGATGCTGTATATGGTGTAGAGAAATGATGACGTGTCTTCGAAAAGCTCACATCCTTCTAGTGATGGCCTGTTTATTTTTTTTCATGCTAGTTAAAGGGTTATTTAATTTTAAGATATAATGATGGTGATCCCTGAGATCTTCTCATGGAAAATAAAGACCTACTGCAGTTGGTCAAATATTTGGTTTTAATTTCTTTTCTTCTTACCTGTGGCCAGCTTAGATCCTACTTTCATGTGGAGACCTACATAGCCGTGAAGTAAAGAGAACAGATTATATATATAGAATAGCTTCTAAATAGAATATTTTACTTGAATGCATTTCAGTCTTTGACTCACTCGCATTTCTTACATGGCAAGCTGAGCGCAACCTTCTTAATGTGACAAGATTAATCCCCACCCCCTGATTCCCCACCCCATATTCCAGGCTGTGTGGGGCTGCTGCACGTTTGAGTATCGCGTGTAGCAGAATGGGGGTGTTTGCCAATTAAGTCACATTGTGTGGGGACAAGAAAATAGCTGGTAAATAAAGTAATTTTAGATCTAGAGACAGATGCAATTAAAACGTCTTCATTAGAGATTAATTTATGTTTGCAAAAATTGTAAGTAGCGGTTTTTTTAGTTTATGTGTTCTTCATGGCGTTCTGCCAATGTTCCTGTGTCATGTTACTGTGTGTGCAGCTGGCTATAGAGTTTCTCAAGAGGAAAATAATATGAAAAAGTAGTTACATTTATGATATAACATATTTTGTTTTATTTAATAAAAATATTTGGCAGCAAAAGGAAGGGGTTTGCTTCAGTAATAGTTTAGAAAGATGATGTCTCTTCATGGTTGCCTGTTGCATCTAGAAAACCCTTTTGGGAAATTTTAAATGACGTGTTTGGAGAAAGAGCTGCTCCCTCAAATCACCAGATAAGTTACATCTTGCCTCGTGTTTTCATGGCTTGGGCATGTTTTGCTGGGAAGAATGGTTGGAGAGACTGCATGAGGAAAGCTAAGCAGCAGCTCTTTCAGCATGCGTTTCCGTTTAATTTGCAGGACCTAGAATATTGCCTAGATCCGAAGACCAAGGAACTCCCGCCCTTGCGAAACCCTGACATACTTGTTGGTGAAAATGACCTCACAGCACTCAGTTATCTCCATGAACCGGCTGTTTTACACAACCTCAAAGTTCGATTTATAGACTCTAAACTAATCTATACCTATTGTGGCAAGTACTGTCTTTTCATACCCTAATCTTTACAGAGAACGCTGTACACAGGAAAAGGAAAGTTGATTATTGATATGCGTGCTTTTAACTTAAAATCATTTAATGATAGGACATGTCGGGCCTGTTCTTATGGAAGTCTCTGTGGTCATTAAGTATATCAAATAGACTTGAAAGTGTTAAGGTTCAGAGAAAATGGACTTTGCTTTGCACCCCTCTAGCTTCCCAAAGAACTCTGTTTCTAAAATGTGTATTCAGGAATTTTAGTGTGCCAGCAGGGTTCCTGGCTGGTTCGTGTTCCCCTTAGGCTTGCTTAGATAGGCATGGGCTGGAGGAGAGCTTCACACGGTGCAGGGGCAGGAGGTTGCCCGTGCGGTTTGGTGGATTTTTGCCTACCTCTACATCGAGCTCCTCTGTCTCTGTGTGGGAGGTACCAGTTTATTTTCTTTTTCTTGTTTTCCAGTCAGTGCCACTACAGGACTGAATCTGTAACAGTGCATGAGCCAGTGCTTGTCTGCTCGCAGTTATGAACAATCTTGGTTTTAAAAATACCATTGAACTCACAGTAGAGGTTACTCAAAGTTGTAATTGCCTGTGATATTTTCAGATGGCCAGAATGGGGGGAAGTCACTTTAACGATCGCTTCATCATAGGTTCAAAATTGCAGCCAAGATTTAGAGAAACATTGTGAGATAGTTTAGGCTTAAAATTTAGATTTCATGCTTCTATATGTGCATGTGTTTCTTCTAAATCTCAGTGTTTAGTCAAAATACATCGCTAACTTAAATTAAATAACTTTGTTAATTTTTCAAATATTGAAATATTTACTTTGGATATTGGATTAGTGCATAAGAAACGGTTTAAGTCATCAGTGGATTTTTTACATTTTAAGCTGAGTAAAAAAAAACATAATATGATGATGTGATTGCTAGAAACCAGATATTGAAAATTTCCTTCTCATAATTGTCTGATTAAGGCAAAGACACACTCTGCCAGTAGATGTAGTTGAATTGTCCTTTCACTGTAGCTCAGTTTATGCCAGCAGAAAACATGCCCCATGATTTCTTCTTAAATATGTAATTTAACTTTGTCTCTAATCAGACTTTTGTCGGGCAGTCCTCGTTCTGGGTATTGCCTGCCCAGTGTATATTGAGCCTTCTTGATGTCATCGTGTATGAGACTTGCTGTTTCTAATTTCACTGTACTTTGCACTACTTCGCCAACTATGGAGGAGGGAAGTCATGTTGCAAGGTGGCCCTTGGCAGATATCGGCTAATCATGACTGCAGGTGTCTGAAGCAGGAATTTGTGTTTGTCAGCTGAAGGCCTTGTCCTGCCCTGGTCCGCATATGGAGTACGCCAAGGGTCAGATTTTCCCTCTTCTGGTCCCTGTTACAGCTCCACCCGTGGTGATGGGTATGGAGAGCTAAGGCAGCCTGCACATTAAACATGTTGTGATGGGTAGACTGCAGGCATTAGTGTCCTGCCATCACTCTGGCTATTCCTAACCTGCGGATGCTGAGCAGAGCGCACCTGCTCCCAGTCCTGCTCTCAGCAGTGTCCGGACCATGGGGGGCTGAATCAGACTGTGCCTCCCCCTGCTTGCAGCCAGCCTTCTTCCCCGTAGGAAGGAGTGAGAGATGATTCATACCCATGTCTCATCCCATCATGCAGTCAGGGCATGACTAGAGGCACAGAATAATTCAGGTTAGAAGGGGCCACTAGAAGTCTTTGGTGGAGCTCCGTACTTAAAACAGGTCTGACTCGATCAGGTTGCTCAGGGCTTGGACCAGTCAAAGCATCTGAGTATTTGGGCACCTCCAGTGATGGACGTACCACAGCCTCTCAGGGCAACCCCTGCTGATTTCTGGTCCCAGCACTGGGAAACCACCTCCATTCCCCTGGTTTAGATATTGTCTGTGTTTCTGTCCCTAGTGTCCCCATGGCAAAGCTCTTGATGGGGGAATGTTTTGTGAAAGGGCTTTTGAGCTTGTTAGGGGTTTTCAGTCTGAGTTTCATGGTTTTATAGTTTCTCATAGGGCTGGAAAGCCTTTAGCTCTTCATGGAATGGGTCTGCCAAAGGGCCTGGGATGGCAGAGCTTGTTTGGCTGTTTTGCGTCCAAACAAGTCTGAAGTGATGAATCTGGGAACTGCGTGCGGGTTTATTAAAAACAGGTGGATCCAGTAGCATAGGGGTTTCCTCCTGGTGGTCAAAGTGCAGGGGAAGGAGGTTTAATGCTAACTGGTGACCTGAGGAATGCAGAATACTGTGGATTTATGCACTTGGGATGTAGGCATATGTACGTTATGTTGCAGGCTAAGGAAAATAAAGTTGGCATGTTGGCTTTTGAAATCCTGGTCCTTTGGCCATGGAGGTTCACCTTTCAAACAGCGCCATCAGTTCCCATCCTGAGTAAAGTGGCTTCCCCTCTGCAAACATTATTGCTGAAGAGCTCTGCCTGTGGGAAGAGTTGTATTTGCCTCCTTAATCTGATCCACACATTATCCAGGTTAGTTTAAATACCCCGTGAAGGTGGTTTGAGCCAACTCAGCTGATTTAGCCCGAAGGAGATTAAAAACACTTTAATCCACCAAGAGAACTATGGTAACATTATTCTCGACCAGCAGAACTAGAACTGGGAGGGATGGATGTCCACAGCACTAGAAATTAATTCAACCATGCTGTCCTTAGTGTAATATGTCAAATGGATGTTAAATTCTTTAAAATTGCACTTTGAAGTAATCCAAGCTTTTAAACAGAAAACCTCCTGATTTCTTAATTTCCAGTCAGCCTTTCACCAGTGATTCAGGGGTGATTTATAACATTGCTTTACTTTTGGGAATATGCAGTGAAGAATTAATGAAGTTGAAAAGTTAGAAAGGAAAATTTGAATGCTTATGTGGAAAGACTGCTATGGCTGTGATGAAAACTCAGTGAATACTGCTGGTTAGTTCAGATGTGTAAAGTACTGCCTGCTATGCAGGAGAGCAAACTTTGATTTAAATTAATAAATGTTTTATGTTAATATTCAGTTTGTCCACAAATGGGTGAATACGTTCAAGATAAAAGGATTGGCTGAGAAGAATGGCAAGAAGAGTAGCCAGAGTTTTGTTTAGTGTAATTGTAGGAATGAAACCACAGGTAAATCTGATTTGGGAAGGCCCATATTATTTCTTAAAACAGCAATATGATTTAGTGGAGATAAAGAGAAGTTATATATAAATTAATCTGGATTATAGTCCTGTGAGACAGGCTGATTTTAAAGTTCCACAGAAAGCATATAATTCCTAACTCACTTGTTTTGGCTATTTCCAGATGGCAGTTGCTTGCTGATCTTACAGATTGCTACTGAAGTTAAGTGATTTAATATGCTGGAGACTTGTCACGGGGCTGCTTGTTTTGAATTTCTGAAGGGTTTATTTTTGCCAACATAGCCAAAAGCAGGAAGCAATTGACTGAAGCCTTGCACAGCTTTTAATGTCTCTTTAATTAGACGTGCAAGCCTGGGAGGCGAGGCTCGGCGGTGCGCCCTTACTTAACTTTTCACTATTTTTTTACAGTTACAGAGGGCAGATGTTAAAAACTGACACCAAAAATATTCCTCGAGTCTGCTAGTCCTGAGGTCTATTCCGCTCCCTAACCCCCCTCTTATTTTTTGGCTCATCACTACAGTGTTAGAACTGGGCATACATTTTTAGAGAGACTTTTCACCCGAGCTCCTCAGACATTTCAGTGAAGTCATGGCTGATGGAAAAACACTGACTCTCTTTACATGGGCGTGTCTAGCCATAAAACTTGCCATATATTTGAGGAAATAGATCAAGGTCTCTCAGATCTTTTTGTGAAAGATATTCTATTGTTGTTTAATGTTTTTGCCATTATTTGTGCTTGATCTATAAAGGCATGCCAGGATTTAAAAATAGGATGATGCTCCCAGCAGCAGTGGCAGACTATAGGTGCTTTCACTTCTCCCAGTTTTTCCATGGAAAATTTCTGAGGTAGACGTCACACCGCTGTAATGCGGGCAGGGCAGTGGGCTCGGGTCTGCACTGAGGAAGCGTGTGTGTGCATGTGAATTTCTGAGCGAGCTGAGTGCTCTGGAAATGCTCCTGGTGCAGGTTCTTCAGGGATGGCTTGTCCAAGGAGCGTGTGTAGCACGCTTGCCACAGTCACTATGCAGCTGTCTGCACCTGCATTGTTGCTTTTAGGCACCAAAAATATATATATATAAGAAGAAATTATATTTTTAAAATGGCCACAGTTAAAATTAGAGTTTCTTCCCCCCCCTTATCCCATTGTCAAGGTGAGGAGGCATGTCAAGAGAGCACAGTTTGCCTGGCACGGCTGGCTCTCATGTGGCAGCGATCAGTGTTTTCATCCCTGCATGGAGCAAATAGGTGTTCCCTGCCCATTGGAAAAGCTGCAGGAGAGAAAGGTATACGTAATCTTTGGCAAATCATCCCGGTGGGTAGAGCGATCCTTGTTTCTCGTGAAAAAGAAAATCATACCAAAAGCATTTGATATCTCACTTTGTGGCTAGGAAGGGTGTACGGAGTAAGACTAAGTTTTCCTGTGCGGGGAGAGTAAAAGGATGGCGTGAGTTTAGAAATGCTGTAGTAATGAGCGGTGTTAAAAAAGGCAGGTATGTCTTTAACTGGGATGGAAAAACGGGAAAATGGAAAGTAGTTATACACACAGGTGTATATGATGAGGGTTTTTATGATGCCTTCTAGAGCTGTAATTTCCTGACCTGACTGTGTACCACTGTGTATCAGCCCTGTGAGATATGTCTACATGTATTTTTTTTTTTTGATCCCTTTGAGCAGGAGGTTGTCCAGCTTGACTGGTAGAGATGCCCTGGAGTCCAAATTACACCGTGACTCTTCTTCATTGCTTGTTAAAAAAACTGAAGATGTTATTCCTGGGCACAGCGTAATGGCTGAAGGGTTAACACACTTCACATATCCAAACTGACAGTCAGCAAGGCCACCTGATAGTTATAATTCACAAATCACGCTATCGTTTGTAATTCGCAGTAAAACATAGGGAAGTACAATGCACATTCATTGGTTTACTGCGCTGTATTTTGAGTCCACACGCTCTGAATCTGGTTGTTTCATGCACGCTAGCTTTAGAAAAGGCAGATAGGGAGAAGAAGTAAAAAGTTGTCCCTGATGTGTTTCCTAAAGCAGGGTAGAAGTAAACTTTTCTGACTCTTTTTGTACGCAAAACTGTGGTCAGAATAAATATTTGTTGAAGTCAGTAATATCAGATTGTCATTCTTCTCTAGTTAATATTTTTAGAAAGGCTAGAACAATAGTTGGTGTTAAAGGCATTTTTTGGTTTGTTTTCTTTTGAAACAACCATTAATAATTCCTTTTGTTTCATTTCCCTTGTAGGTATTGTCTTAGTGGCCATAAATCCTTATGAGCAACTGCCTATCTATGGCGAAGATATCATCAATGCGTACAGTGGCCAAAATATGGGGGATATGGATCCACATATCTTTGCGGTGGCTGAAGAAGCGTACAAGCAGATGGCCAGGTTTGTAGACCACGAGTCTTGAATTCATTGTTTTTCTAAAAGGAGTAAGATTTAGAATTTCTGGCTGATGGCCTTCTCTTTAATTTATAGCTCATGAAGTATTTTGCAAGATCTGTCTTTTATGCTGTGTTTTAGTACGTTTCACAAGAGGGTGAGTTGCTTAAGTTAGCGAACTGTAAAGCATTACGAATGCTTTAGAGATCACGGCCACTGACAGGTAACAGGAATAACCACAGATCTTGTCAGTATTTAGGTCTAAAATTAGCCCAGTGCTTTATAAGATTATGTAGTTTTAGTTTGATTAGCAAAATGTGGAGATACTTTTTAATCATCAGTGGATTTTTAAAGAGAAAAGTGCCACATTCTTAGCTGTTTCATATTTATATGTGATACTGACAACAGGAAAAAAAAAAATCACTCAGCTGATGAGTGCTATTGTAGGCTCCTGGTGATGTCGGTGAAGTCCCAGCTATGTGATCTGCCTGTCGCTGTTGGTGACTAGAATTCAGAGGGAGCCAGGGGACGACTGCAGAGTGCCTGAAAACGGGGTCTCTAAGGAGATGGTTAACAGCTGTGCAGGAAATCCTCCTTTCTTCAAATATTGCATGAAAATGAACTTGTCACCCAAGGACAGTGGTTATTAGAAACTTTTTCCCCTTTACCCCAAGAGCCTGCCAATTTGAGGAGCTTTTGAAATAATTTGTTTCTAGGATAAAGATCTTTTGGGGATACTGTGTGGTCTTTGGTTAACAACATGGTCCCCGGTATCCTCCCTGGTTAACTGCGAGCTATTGATACAATTTTCCTTGTTGTTAATACAGCCCCTGATCAGATTAATCAAGTAAACCTGTGGCAGATCTCCAGATTAATTGCGGTGGCCCTCAAGCTGCGCTGCAGGAGGGGGAGGCAAGGGGGGAATGGGTTGAAAATGATAAAATGTTTATCTTTGAAATTAGCTAGCTGTTCATTTAAGAATCCATATGAGCGCTAGAATGAGTAAAATGCTCTGTATGCTGTGAAGTTAGTCAGCTGCGTACGTGAAATGATGATTCATGATGCCCACGTAATAGATAATTTCAAAAGAAAACAGTACAGTACAGTACAACACTTCATGACTTACGGTAATTTCGAAATAGCCGATGTTTCAAAAATACCCTCCATCTGCATTGTTGCGCGGCAGAGGTATTCGCCTTACTTCCTTTCTGCTAAGAAAAGAGACATATAATCTGGTATGGGAATATAAAGGCAAAACTGTGTGTTACGACAGTCACAGCTGCATTGTGCCTCTTTCAGTCTCGCTCGCTGTTCAGCAGATCTAGATCACTGTTGTTTCAAACAGACTTGCTACTCAGGTCCTTCTAAAAGCTCTATAAAATAAGAATTTATTAGCCTTATTTTACGTCTGAGGCATGGTACAGTGACCTGCAATTATATGTCAGTGATGGAGGTAATCCAAATTCCCAGAATTTCTGTTCTTAATGTTAACAAGGGGAAGTAAGAGGTTGGAGGGGGATCTCTCTCCACTGGCTGCCTCTAACCGCTGTCTGGAGCTGGCTTACCTCTCACCTGCATCGAAATTTCAAATTGCCGGATCACCTGTATCCTGTGTGCTTGTTGGCTGGAGCCTGTGCAGTGGAGGGTGCTGTCTGCCACCGTCTGCATCCTCTGCCCCCAGAGGAAGACTCAGAGGGCTGAGATTTTTGGCTACAGTTTCTGCTGTGGTTTTTGCTTTTTGTGTTAATTGCCTGGTCTTCAGCTCTCGCTGTGCCCTCCAGCAATTCTGCTGTCCTGAATAACAACAAATAACATGTCGTGGAAGTTCCTTTTTGAAACAAATTATGAAAAGTTATATAAGCATGGAAATGATCTTAAATAATCCTTTTGCATTAATGAATTAATGCCTTTGTGTGTCTGCAACATGTTATAAACAATTTGTTGTTCTTTTATGAATAACTGACAGTACTTTCATAGGTGCAAAATGAAATCTGAGCACGTAAGGAAAATGAAAAAAATTCCTATACACTGACATAACAATTTCCTTGTTTATTTAGTTTCCTAATGTTTATTTCCTTTTCTCTCTATTTGATTTTTTTGCTTGTTTGTTTTTAAGAGCTTTTTCTGTCATTTGGACATAGTGGGTTGCCTCATTGAATTTCATTTTCTAATGCTGTTTCCAGTTCCTTAATTGATTGTCCTGCCCTTTAACTTCAGTGATACTTTCTATGCTCTGAGCGAATCACCTTTTAGTCCTGAATTATGAAGTTAAAGAAAAAAATGTGCAGATTTACATTTCTGCAGCTGGTTATTTAAAAATTAAAATTAAATTGTCTGTGACTATTTTCATTAATGCTTTAATAATTGCATTGAATATTCATATGATAGCTACTCATATGGCATTAATCTGCATTTATGCGTGTAATTGGTGAGACGTATTTTTTTGTTGTTTCTAATCTTTCGTAAATCCGTGTTTAAATGATCACTGGAATAATTGGTCATGATGCTCCTATCCATAAGGCTTCTAAATATTTACTCCTTAAGTTTTCTTGTTAATTTATGATTTAATGATTTAGAATTTGTTCTTGCTAGCTTCATTACTCCATCTGCTGTGGCTGAGAAACTTTCCATGTGCATGGTTGTAACTAAATGATCTCTGTGGTGTTCTTCAGCCATAGAAAATGCCCCATGACAGCAATCAGGAAAGCTAGTGATTCCACACAAAATACTTGCATTGCGGCTTCAGAAAAAAACTAGTGCAAAAACATTGACTGCTGGAATGACAGGGATGGAGCTCACATCTGGCTTGTGCATGAGAAGTCATACTCAGCAGCTGCTTGGGGCTAATTGCAGCATCAAGCAGCACATAAAGATACCTTCGCATGTGAAATGTTCTGCGTGGGGCGAGCCCGATGGTGTGGTGTGCCTGGGCTGTGAAGGGCTGTTCCCCTTGGGGCTTCCATTATTTCCTCTTTCAACGGCAGTTCTGTCACCAGTTTCCAGTGGAGGGTTAGTGAAAAGGAATATGGCTCGTCTTTACCCACAGCTGACAGTCTGGGGATTGGAGCACCTCCCTTATGAGGAAAGGCTGAGAGAGCTGGGACTCTTTAGCCTGGAGAAGAGAAGGCTGAGGGCAGACCTTATTCTTGCTTGTAAGTATCTAAAGGGTGGGTTAGAGGAGGATGGAGCCAGACTCTTTTCAGTGGTTCCCAGTGACAGGACGAGGGGCAACGGGCACAAGTTGGAACACGCGAAGTTCCATTCAAACAGAAGAAAAAACTTCTTTACGGCGAGGGTGACAGAGCACTGGAACAGGCTGCCCAGGGAGGTTGTGGAGTCCCCTTCTCTGGAGATTTCCAAGACCCGCCTGGATGCAGTCCTGAGTAATGTGCTCTAGGCATTCCTGCGTCAGCAGGGGAGTTGGACTAGATGATCTCTAGAGGTTCCTTCCAACTCTAAAAATTCCGTGGTTCCGTGAAATAACTGATTACTGTTTGCTCAGTAGCTTCTTGTCTTTTTCAGCACAGGAAAATGTGCACAGCTCTTCTAAGACTAATCTCATTTTGGATTATTATTTCTTGTCTTTTTTTTTTTTTTTCTTTCCCCCTCCTTCTCTGCTCTGCCCTTCTATTCCCCCCTTCTCATCTGGATCTCTGTGCCTTCTTCCTTTTCTCTCTCCATCTCCTACAGCTCCTCTGCCCAGACTGGCAGCTTCATTTCCAACACCTTTCCTCTGCTGTGCCCAAAATAAGCAATGAACTGGTTTTACAACTGCATTTAAATTGTGTTAGATTTAGGGTTATGTACGCCTCATACTTACCAATAACTTTATTGGTTTGGGTTGTGCGGTCCTCCAGCCGGCAGGTGTAAGGGTTCTGGAGCAGATCTCTCCCTCTGTCTGGGCGGGAGGAGATCCACCTGCGAGGGAGTGGGATCGATCGGAGGGGAACCTGTCCAGGGCCTCCCCTTGCCTCAGGGCTTTCCTGCAGAGCCGGCTGGGGGCTGCTGGGGTTCTGGAGTAGCACAGCTGTACACAGCTGGAACCAGCTGTGCTTTTAGGAAGAGCTGGGACCTGCCCACTGAGGTCTCTCCTCACGGTGAATAGCTTGCTTCGCTTGAGCAAAGGTATACAGGTTTGGAACAATGTTTAAGGCAGTCGTGTGATTTAAAAGGAAGTAAATTATTATTGAAGAACTTATTTTTGTCTCAGAAATATAAACCACAATGTCAGCACGCGGGTGTTTGTGTGTGTTGAACCTTTTGAACTACAACACATACCACCTTTGCCAAGTCAGCATTTCCAAATTATCAACAGAAAAGAAGTTCAGCCTTCACAGTTACCCTTCTGTAGTAAATATGACAATTGAGGCAAAGCATTAGTTGACAAGTATTTCATTTTTTAGAAATTTTTTTGTTTTTGAAAGCATTACAAGTTCAGTAGGAATCATAACCATCAGCAGGTGCAGCTCATTTTCTTTGTAATATTCAGTACAAGCCTCCATTTTTGACTATGGTTTGCAATAAGAGGAGTTGTTGATGATTATCCTCTTGAAACTGTTAAGAGTTGCATTAATGTGTGAGACTTAGTATTATCAGTTTCCTACCACTGTTAGGGAAAGAAGTTCTAAATCACTCTTACACAGGATCCCTTCGTCTGCCTAGTAAGGGTATATTGCAGTAATTAAGATAATGTATTTTTTAATCAGCACTTTGTTGGTCTGGTTTGTTCCATTCTGCTTGTGGTTGATGGCAGACACAGCAGAGTTCAGTGCTTTCAATTTAATAAATTAACTTGGAGATTTCCTTCTGATTAATTAGTAAAGTTGTCTAGCAAAGGGCAAGTTGGAAGTAACATCTGCCAACAGAATTACATACTGATGAGATCCCTAGGAAACTCGATGAATACCAGGACGCAAAGCAACAGTGTTTAAAACATCAATCTCCAAAGTTTTGCTTTTTCTGTTTGGACAAAGTATAATGATTTATTCGATGTTGGTGTGTATCTTTTTCATTGAATTACCTTTAATAAGCAGGCTGCCTCTCTGTTTTGTCAGATTTTTGGCATGTGGCTGATGGCGCTCAGCTACAGGAAGATTTTTTTCTATCACTTTTTGTTCAAAAGGAGCTTGGTGAGCTGCTGAGTGGGTGTGTTGAAAGCACCTTGCCTGACAGGCTCCAGTTATCCCAGGCATCCCAGGATGATGTCCTCTTATAAAAATGCACGTTTGATCGGCTGCTGCTTTGCTTCCGAGTGTCTGATAAACAGATACTCTGTTCTCCCCTGGCAGACGTCGGGAGGGGGATGATTAACAACTCGTCACGGGTCTGCATCCAGTTAGGAAAGGCGAGCCTGCTGTGGTGGGCACTGCACAAACCTACAAGGGCCGCCTTTGACCTAGGGCTTTGACATATGACTTCATAAATCAAATACTTACCTTGAAAAGAGATGGTACTTTTGGGGCTCTGTTGTTAAAATTAGAATGAAAAGGAAAATTGCCCTTTCTGGTGAGAACAGATGATTTTGGAATAGTCTCTTATACCTTGCGGCTGGCGTGTTATGGTGTTACGGGTACAAGAGAGCGGATGGGGCAATCAACTTGACCTAACATCAGGGACCTACTTGTCTGAGCAGTGATGATTGTTAGGCAACAAAAGGGTTAAGTCTGGTCATAGCTGGAAGCTAGAGTTCATGTGAGGTGTCCTGCTGGTAGCTAAGCAATGAGCTTTCCTAAACTATTGCAGGAGTGACCTCTGACTAATCCTTAGATAAATCAGTTGCATAGTGCTGGCTCATCTTTGTGCTCCTCTGGAGTGCAATCTGTCATGATTTTGCAGCATGTGCTGACCTCTGTTTTCTTCTTTTCTGTGTGTCGAGAGATGTTACCGTCAATTCATTATTTCTTCACCTTTTGCCATTTTTACAGTCAAGACCTGTGTTTCCTGGATACAATTAAAATGGCAAGTGGTGCGATTTGTTAATCTAAAAAAAAAAAAAAAGTACATCTGCTGGTTTTGTGAGCATTGCAGAACGTTTTTACCATGCTGTTTTTGAAGAGGACCAAAAGATGCTTAAGAACTTGAGGTGTTTTGGAGCGGCTGAGTTTGCAGCTGGAACAGACTCAAGAGAATTCACGTTATGTATAATAGTAATAGTTCACCTTCGTTTGGCACTTTCCTTGAGCAGATCTGAAATTCCTCTACAGAAGAGATCAGTATCATCAGCTGAAACAGACATGGGGAGTGGGAGAGCAACTTCAGCAAGTTCACCAAGGCAGCAAAAACAGGGCATGGAGCTCCTGAATTGAAAATCCTGGTCCAGTGTCTGATGACTTCATCACACCAGCTTGACAATAAAATATTTGAGAATAGACTATGTAATACATAGTGCAGCAGTTAAATGGGTTTCCTGGTAACATACTCCCAAAGCTAGTTTATTTTCAATATACAAAAATTAATATGCTATATTTTGCATGCCTTCATCTTCTGCAGCATTAAGGGGTCTCTGTGCCAGGTAACATATGTTGTGTAATAACATTTGCTTTCATGGAAGGTGACATGTTTTCCAGGCACTTTACAAGCATTCACCAAATTCTGTCTCCTCTAAGACTGGTATATCAGTTTCTGCTTGTGTAGAAGACAAGTAAGGCAGAGATGGTGTGCTGTGGCCATGCCTGGATGAGCCCAGAGCTGAGCTTCCAGCCTCCGGTCCTGTGCTCAGAACGTTCTCTTTTCTCCAGCAGCTGAAGAAGATGTCAGTGAGAAACGCTGTTAGGCTTAAAAAACCAGTTAAACTGGAAGTGTATTTAGAAATGTGGTTGAAGAACATGGTTTGTTGGACTAATGTTTCATGCCTGTTAAAAATGAATGATTTTACAAAGAATTAATTTACTACTTAGTCGGGAGCAATTGTTGTGACTCAAGCTGCAGCTGAAGGTGTCTCTAAGTTGTTGATGTGTGGCGTCTGTGAAGAGTGGGATGTGTCAGGTCAGAGCATGTTAGATCCAGATAGTCAAAATAAGCCGATAGGCGCAGGGTGTGCCGGTGGAGCAGACCAAGAAATGGGGCTGCTGTCCTGCTCCTGGGGCATAGCTCTAGGAACTCACTTGTTCTCTTCTTTTTTCCCCCCTCATCACATTGACACAGAACGTCCAAAGCACTTTAGTCTCTAATAATAACAATAATAATAATCCTTAGTGCTTACATAGCACTTTGCACATTCTGGGCGTTTTACAAATTACCTCGTTAATCTGCACAACAGCCCTTTGAGGGTGGAAAAAATAATTATCTGTGTCAGGCCGCACCTTTTGGGATGTGCCAATACAAGTGAATTTGGAGGCTTCGACACTGGGAACACCGGGATGCCGTGGCTCTGCAGGGAAGGAGGAGCTGTGCCCACTGTGCAGAGGAGCACTGCAAGGAGGAAACTTTAAAAAGGGGGGAAAACAGGTTTCCTGCAGTACAGGTGAAGGTAGAGCACTGGGGTGACATTTATTGGCGCTGCCTGGTTGCAGGGGAGACTTCTCCAGAGGAAGGTGGTTGGCCCATGCCAACCTCATGAAGTTCAACGAGGCCAAGTGCAAGGTCCTGCACCTGGGTCGGGGCAATCCCAAGCACAACTACAGGCTGGGTGGAGAATGGATTGAGAGCAGCCCTGAGGAGAAGGACTTGGGGGTGTTGGTTCATGAGAAGCTCACCATGAGCCAGCAATCTGTGCTCGCAGCCCAGAAAGCCAACCACATCCTGGGCTGCATCAAAAGCAGTGTGGCCAGCAGGTCGAGCGAGGGGATTCTGCCCCTCTACTCTGCTCCGGTGAGACCCCACCTGCAGTACTGTGTCCAGCTCTGGAGCCCCCAACATAAGAAGGATGTGGACCTGTTGGAGCAGGTCCAGAGGAGGCCACAAGGATGATCAGAGGGCTGGGGCACCTCTGCTATGAGGACAGGCTGAGAGAGTTGGGGTTGTTCAGCCTGGAGAAGAGAAGGCTCCAAGGAGACCTTACAGCCCCTTCCTAAAGGGGGCCTACAGGAAACATGGAGAGGGACTCTTGATCAGGGAGTGGAGCGATAGGACGAGGGGTAATGTTTTTAAACTGAAAGAGGGGAGATTTAGACTAGGTATTAGGAAGAAATTCTTCACTGTCAGGGTGGTGAGACACTGGCCCAGGTTGCCCAGAGAAGCTGTGGCTGTCCCATCCCTGGAGGTGTTCAAGGCCAGGCTGGATGGGGCTTTGAGCAACCTGGTCTAGTGGGAGGTGTCCCTGCCCATGGCAGGAGGGGTGGAACTAGATGATCTGTGAGGTCCCTTCCAACCCAAACCATTCTATGATTCTAAGGTGACCTCCCAGAGAGAGGGACTCAGCAGCTACGTAAAGAAAAATGGGAAGATGAGCTTGCGTTATGCGGGCTATACAAAGCAGCTGGAAAGTAAGCGGACAAAACAGGGGTGCTTTCCCATGCTCAGGAGGCCAAGAGCCAAATCCAGAAGCAGGGGTTAACGGAACTTATTTAGGACTGCAAAGAACTTTGTGATTAAAATCATTTGTTCAGAAGGTTGATGAAGGGCAATATGCTGCAAGAGGTGCCGGTGAGGACCTGGCTGCTGCTCTTCTCGATCAGTCCGAGAGCTTTAGAAAACTACTGAATGAATTCTTATTTGTTTATTTATTGAACAGTTAAATTACGTCTATTTGAAAAGCAAATCCTAGCGTTGCCAGTTTTTAGAATGGCTCCTAGCAGATGCTGCACGCCCTGGGCTGAATTTCAAAGGGCTTCGCAGTGAACAAGTGCTGCCGAACATGTTCAGCCTTGTTCGCTGCCACACAACACCGCGCTCAGGCGGAGGTGCAGCTAAATACATTGCACTGACTTGTGTTAAAGCTTGCAGGGCTGGTGGGTTTTACGGCTGCCTTTCATTTTAGGGTAAGTGTGAAAAGCAATTTTGGTCTTTGAGAAAAGCAAATAACGGTACCAATGGAAGCATCACCCAGACACAGAGCACGATTGCCCAAAGAGGGGACCTGGGACCTCCCCTGGCAGGGAATTGGGGAGGGCAGGTCTTGGGGAGAGCACGGGCTGCTGAGCTCTGCCAAAAAAATCCTTGTGCCTCTCCCAAACTGCATTTCGAGCTGAAAAAGGAAGAGTGTTCTAGGAAAAAAATACGGACGTATTTTGGTTTCACGTTTACAATCACTGGCATTTTTAGGAAACACTGTATTTATTTCAACATTTATTGAAGTCAGACCTATTTAGTGAGCCTTCAAATGAGGTGTGCAAAACCTTATTTCATCTCATACCACGAATTTGTCCTTCTGGTGCTTTACTCTTTTTCCCGCGTCCACCTGCTGTGCACCCTCTCTCCTGCGTTGGAGGATGCCCCATCCCCTGAAGACAGCGCTCCCTTTAGCCTGCCCAGGCTGGGAAGTTCCTTCCTAAATTTCTTAAGAAGTTAATCAAGCTGCTTTCTGTGAAGCTTACAAAACATTCGATACTACAGAGAACTCAACTTTATATTGATACCTGATGAAAGCTGATGGATTTCACAAGAAGGGAGTTTAAAATCTTTCCTGTGGGTCATTATTTCAAGACTGAGTAAGCTGTTTGGAGCGGGTGGAGTATCAGATGTATTTCTCTATTCCTGTAACATCAATGCTTCCAAGTTACTTGGGAACATCGACAAAGCGGTTACAATGTTATTTAGCACTTCCACACTGCTTTTATTTTCAGTGCATTGTGTAAACTTCTTGTATTTCATCTTACCAATGAGGAAGTTATTTGCTAAAACTTTCTGTGCTCGTTTTTGTTATAGCTGCCTCCTGGGGGGAAGCTGGTCTTTAGTAAACAGATTTGTTTAGTCATGCTCTCAGATACAAAGACGTGTGAATGTTCTGACTGGAGATACTGCAGGTTATTTTGGTCATATGCTGTCAGAAATATGCAACGGGGATGCTGAGAGGCTGACTGCAAAAAATAGGATGCTTACTTAGGTCAGAGTTATGTTTGCATTGCTGGAGACACTTAATCATGTCGGCTGCATGTGTGTACGTGTAGCCTTGCACAGTTTGGAAATTGGCTTTGTAGTGTAGGGTGTAAGACATGTCACTGAGCTGCAACCAGGTTTGCGTTGGTCCCTGGTTAATCCCATGGCTCTCAGAGGAGCTTCAGCTACTGGAAGTACAGCAAGATTTCCAACACAGCAGCATTTCAGAGTGAACCCTATCTCACCTTTCAGCAGTGTCATTAGTTTTCAAGTTATTTTCTTGGGTTGCTTTTCCTGCTGCCGTAATTCATCTGTAGGATGGCTAAATTTGCTAAGTTCCTTTTCTGTCTGTATGGGCACGACGCACATTGATGTTAGGGTAATTACGTGTGTATGCTGAGAACAGGATCTCTCCCAAATGTTCCCTGAGTCACAGATTCCTTCCCTGGGAGTTTGTGTCAGGTTCTTTGATCATCCAAAATTGACTGTTTTGAAAATGCAAGGGAATTTCAGGCTTACAAGTCTACCTTATTACCAGAGAACTGCAGTGGAGGAACAGCAGTGAGATAAAGCAGACCAGAGTGCCACTGCTAGATTAAACAAAAGTTATTTACTGTGTTCTAGTCCTTGCATTGAAGCAGTAGGAGGTTTCAGTGTTTGAAGGATCAGGCCTTTAGCAGCAGTTTGTGCTGTTTTGATTTAAATAAAAAAGGAAACTGTCATATGCCATGGGGTTGGTGCCCTTAGCCATAACCTAAACCTGTTATTCCAAAAGAAAAGAAGAAACCAGTAGCAACTCCACAAAAAAAAGGCAGTAGATTTAATTAAACCTCTTAGCACTGGAGCAGTGAGAGGAGCAGATGTCCTGAAGTTGGTGGCCTTCAAACCACCCTGACAAGAAGCTTCCTTAAAAACAGTAGCACCTTGGCAGTGTCTTCAAGTTTAACAGATGTAGAGGATTTAGGATCAAAGGCAAAATAAGTACTAATGGTCTTCTCATCAAATTACCCTGTTATTTGGTCTCTTCATTTTACGTTAAGGATATCTCACTCTGTTCTTTTCTGCCAATCTCTTCTATCTTATACGGCATTGAGACAACTCAACTTTGAAGTAGTTCATCACAGGCAAGCATTTCAAAGTCCATATCAGAGTCTTTTAAAATCAGCTGTTAATGGTATGCTTTTGCCAGGTAGAGATTCTGGTGGCTTGGGTATGGATGGATTGATATGAATATTGAGGTTGATGTCAATAATTCTGTATTCCTTTTGTTTGTTTTCCCAGGCTGATGTTTTTGTGGTGTGTGTGTTTATATACATCTATTTGACGTTATTTGCTGTGGAGTCATGAGTCTGAAAGACGAGATCAAGTGATACAGCCGATGCATCAGTCATAGGAAGCAAAGAAACACAAAACCAATGTTGTGCTTTGATGATTAAATTGAATAGCTCTGGGCTTCTTTAATCCCCTCTGAAATGCTTATTGATGGGTAGGTTTTTAACTGTTTTAGTGTTTCTGCTTCAGAGAGGGATTTTCTATTGGTATAGAGGAGGAAAGTAAACAAAAATATCTGTAGGGATTTTTCAGTCTATATGTCTTGATTATCCTGATCTGTTTGGACAGTTTGCTCTGCACATAACGGCTGTGATGCAGTGAGCTGTTTTGGTTTTTGAGGGAACCAGCTTCAGTGGATGTAGTGATCTTAAGGAATGGGAATTGACAACTCTGCCTTTAGTGTTAGTAACTTTAGTGTTTTGTTTCTTGCACTGTTTTTTCTTTTTTGCCTCAGTTTTTCCATTGGTCAACTGAAATCATTAAAAACTGCCTTAGATGTTGACAGCCATCAATGATTAGGCAGTGTTGTTGCAGCGCTCTGTACACATTGAAGGTGCCCGGTGACAGTCTTGCTGTTGCTCCCGCTGCAGCTGACAGCTGTGATCTGATGGGAGTCACATTTCCTCCATTCTGGACCCTTCTGATAGCATGCCCCTTAGATTTCTACGAAATACAGAATTTAAACTTAGTAGTAGTCAATGCTTTTAAAAGTATTGCATTAAGATATATGCACATCCTCAACAAAGGGGTTTTTTCACATCTTGAAAACAAGATTTTTTTTTTTCTAAACCACTTTCTGGTTTCTTGTGCATCGTCATTTCATTTGTGTTCTGCAAAACCCTTTTCTGCATGTAAGGTATCTCATGTCAGTTTGTAGCACTCTTTTTTTCCCCAGTGCTGAACCTCCTTTGAGCAGAAGCTATCTTCAGTGTTGAATTTTGCAATGGTTTTTCAAAGCATAAAAACCCCCCTGCTGGAATGTAGGTTGTAATCTCAAGCTTCCAGGAGTTAGGTAAATCTATATCTATTCTGGTTTGGCACTCTGACAGTGAATTTCCTCATAAACATATTGCCTGTCAACAGAATTTTGTAGGCAAAGCAAAATTGTCTTTAAAATTTACCAGCCTATGCACAAATCTGTTTCTGTCCTTTACTGGAATTATGATTTGAAAAATTAATGACATTTATTGCTCATTCTATGGCCATTACTTGTCATAAGGAGTGGAGTTGTGTATGGCTTGGATACGGCATCTGAATATTACCTTTCAAAATTAGACATCAGCATTATTTTTGTGATAGATAACACTATTTTAAATTATCAGTTATTTATCCCATAGTGTGTTACTGTTCTTTTATTTGACAAGGAATAGCTGTTACCCACACACGACTCTTAAAGCGTAGGCCAGAGAGAATGGATATGGAAGATTTCTGAATCAAGTCTCCTACTTCTGCAAGCAATCTCAGCCTAGCATTTCACATTTCAGCTTGTGAAATGTTTGGGCCTGTCATCTTAAAACTGAAGTTTTATTTTGGTTTTGTCATTCCTTTACTCTTCTGCACTGTTCAGAAACGGCAAAAGCTGAATGTGATCCTGACCGATGCCCAAACAGAATACTTTGTGTTTCCATGAATGATAACGTGCTCCCAATCTCTTTCAGCCTGCTGTGGTTCAACACGTCTTTTCAAGATAATTTGGCTTAGTATCGTTATCACTGTGATGTAGTTCTGTATCCTAGGATGTGGTCGTTATCCACCGTTGGGTGAATGAGGACTCCTCCACCTTCTCGTCTCCCAGCTCGCTTTCCCTTATTTCTCTTTGTAAAAGCATAATTAAAATCTTCCCTCCATTCAGAAGTAATCTTAATTTTAAAATAATCTAGTTATGTGCTTTATTCAGAGAAAAAGCTCCAAGAAGATGAAGAAGTGTTGCATAGATAATGGATTGTGGCATCAGGCTGGAAAGTGGTGTCACATGTAATGCTGTTGCCCTACTTACTTGTTTCATCGGCTGAAAGTTTTAATTATAGGTTTTTTTCTGACTGGTGACATGTTAAGTGCTCAAAATGTCAGGTCAAAGGTTGAGGGCTAATGATTTAACTAAAAATAACTCCAAAGGTGTTATTTGTACCTGAGAAAGAACTCGGGGTGTTGTCACTTGTGTTTTCTGGGGATTATTTCCTTTGTTTTGGTTTGGGTTTTTTTGTTTTTAATGGAGCCTGATAATTAAAAATTTCATTTGGCGTAAGCAGAGATTATATTTTAGATGGACCATTGCTTATACCAAACCATTAAAGGTCCAAAGTATTTTGATTCTATTTTATTGGTTATTTTCTTTTCAATGTGGCATGTTGTTTCTTTGAAGTTTAATGACATAAAAGAGCCCTCTGGCGAGCTGACACGGCTGCCTGCCAGGACTACCCCACCCTCCTTCTTGAAAGACTAAGTATCTTGCTGCCTGTGGTAGGACATCTGTAAGCCAAGTCTCTCCTACGCCAGGAACTTTGCAGATAGCTCCTATGGATGATTTATGGGCAAACCATTGCTGATTCACAAAGGATGTCCAATTTTTAAGTATGATTAACTTTTTGGTCACTCCACATAGCTCCAGATAGAACAAAAGCTGGGATTAGCACTTTAGGGGATGTATGATGACACTCTTTTTACATTATGATGACCTGAATTTAATTACATGAGCTTCATCCATCAGCTGACATGCAGTCCCTCTGGTTAGATTGTCTCTCAGAGTATCGAACTTGCAGCATAACCAAGAAGACATCAGCCCTTAAGTCATCTTCTCTAAAGCATGGAAACACACAAGTTCTTTTAGGTAACAAATTTTTATTTTTTTTTTCAGGAAGACCTCTTTGTTAGGCATGTTGTGGCAGCAACAGCTCATCATCCCCTGCCGCTGTTGTGTTTGGAGTGTGGTGTTACACTGCCCTTTCTCCTTCATCAATGTCGAGTGTGATCTTGGCCGTTTTGCTGTGTTTTCCTTTCTCTCTGCCAAAAAGCAGAAAGAATAATGTGCTGGAGGGTGGTCACTCCAGTGTGTTAAAGCAAAACAATGGACTAATGTACTTCTGCAGACAAGAATGGCTCTGAGCGTGGATGGAGCGCTGGGAGGGTGATGCGAGAGGACTCTGCTGCAGACCATGAGCAAGCCCTTTGTTTCCCATGATTGCCGTAGCTGCTGCAAACACAAATACTCATTGCAGAAGAGATGGCAGCAATGTTTTCAGCTCGCACAGAGCCAGCCGTATCTTCTCTAGGCAAATTTATGGAAAGTGTGTGTGTGTATGTACTTTACAGTAATATAATAATGGGTCCCTTATTCCTGAACACATGAAAGAGTGCTAAGGAGAAGAGTACGTCTTCATATCTTATGATGTGGGGGAAGGAAGTTGTAGGCTAATTAGCAACAGTATTCTTACAGAGAAATTACTTCAACCTCATTTTTTCATTACTGTCTTCGAAAAGATGGAGCTCCCTCCTCTGCAGTGCTCCGAAGAGCCTGGTGTTTCCTACCACTCCTGGGCTCCCGAGGAGGCACCTTGGGACTGCAAAACTGGCGTGTGCTTTCCACGCTCCCACACGTGTCCTTCAGGGATGTGACAGGAAGAATAAGACACCTTTATTTCGATGTTCCTCTCTTGGCAGCAGAGTTACTGTTGACGGTTTTGTCAGAAGTCCGTAGTACTGAGATTGCATTACTTTGTTTTCTGAAAGCCTTTTGTACCTTGGGGACTAAGCTAAAAATAAGCTTAATCATCAGAGGATACATTTCATAGGACTTGAGCTTCATGAGTCTTTGTATATTAATGATATTTAATATGTGAAACAGAGCTGGGGATCTACAAATGAAAAGCTTGTTACGTCGTTGCCCATCTCCTGTGTTAGGCAGCTCCTGAAATCAGACCAGAAGTTTCATGTTTTAGAATGGTACAGCGTTTGGGTTTTTTTCTATTTGAAAGAGCACAGGAGGAATAAAAGAGAGAGCAATCAATGCCAGTCCTATGAAGAAATTGTTCTCTGGTTTTGACTCACTGCAGGAACTGTCTGTGTGAGAGGCAAATTGTTTGTTAGGGTTTGGCCCATTTAAGCTGAGATATTATGCGTTTGGTTGGACTTCTCCCACATCCTTCCACCGTTCTTTTTGACCCTGAGCATCCATATAACTCACGCCACCGCCTGACGTGCAGAGCTACAGGCTGTCTCTCGTGCATGTCTGCCTACTGCTGGTAGATTCAGGGAGGATAGGGAAGAAGCAAGAGTGTTTCTTCCTCCTTTCCCAGCTGGAAGTCTTCATCACTACCACAAGCCATCCCAGGCACCACCGACCTCCCTCAGGAGCATGCGCAGCAAGCTTGATGGCCGCTGTAAGGAAAGGTCTCATTGGCAGGTGTTTTCATTTTCCTGTGGCCAAGGCTGGCATCTCAGGCAGTTCAGCCTACGGAACCTGGACTACACACAACCCGGTATCAAGCTGAACAGTTCAGCTTTCCCACAACTTTCCCACTGAGATGGACAGCTTGGTGGATGTGGATGTGTGAACTGTGCTGTAGTCATTCGCACCTATCGCATGTGTTAAATGGAAGATGAGAATATAAAATTAGGTTCCTTTGATCTTCTTAACACTTTCCTATTAAATTTAAATAGGCACCCAGCCATTTAAAGTAATTTCCTGTTACCAAAATGTGGAAACCCTGCTTCAGCCGATGCCTTCGTTCAGTTAAATGAATCCTGCCTTGGCTTTCCTGGAGATGCAGGACATACCCAGAAGCTCCTTTAGCCCATGTCTTTGTGCAACATGAAGT
This sequence comes from Burhinus bistriatus, assembly GCA_013397275.1. NCBI lineage: Eukaryota > Metazoa > Chordata > Aves > Charadriiformes > Burhinidae > Burhinus > Burhinus bistriatus. The sequence continues at coordinate 295,222 of VYXH01011242.1, read as the reverse complement.
AGATGGTGGAGTTGTGCTCTTATCTGGGTGCTTGGGGATATTTTTGAAGATAGGAAACAGCTTGAGAGTAACAACGTGATCTGTAATTTAGCTTCATAATTTCATCAGCAGCTTTTTTTTTTTTTTACCATCTCAGAAATAGAACCCCAGATCTCCAGAGGACCTTTGGGCTACGGAAACCACAGATAGTTTTTCCATGCATATTTCTTCCCTTCCCCTGCATAGCATTTACTGGTGGCCTCAGCAGACATTTGGAGGCTGTGCAGGCTGCATGTCTGCTACCTGAACATGTGCATGTCCAAAATTTCATTCACAGTTACCATGCTGTAAGTGCAGCCTGGTCTGGGGCTTGGCTATACTTTCTGTGTTTCAGCCCCAGCTCCATAAAGCTTTGGGGTAAAATTTTATTCCTTCTTTCTCCACTTTCCAGTACAATAGAGTTAAGCTTGCCCAGCTCATAGGAGTAGTTTGAAATATCAAATATCATTCATTGTAACTTCTTTTGCTTTGGAAACATAAAATAATGTGTAAAGCAAGTATGACCTTTATTTTAAAAGATTCAGGCTATATAAATGCTAATTCCTATCTTTGTTATTTTGTAGTGTGTTTATTAGGCATACGGTTGGGGTTTATGGACAGAGCCCTCTTTGAGATGAGAGAAAACTGTTTTAGTAGCAAATGGAGATTACTTTTTTGAATAAGAAGTTACTTCACAACAAAGGGATCATCTTCACTCCAGAGCTGCTATTTGTGTCCTGAACAGCCCTGCTTGAATTTTTCAGATTCAGAGCAATGCTGGGAAAAGCTGTTGATTAGATCAGAAGGACGAAAGGTTTCTGTTGCCGACTCTGCTGTTGATTTCTCTATCTGTAAGATGGCATTAATGATCTTTACTAATAAGCACTGATAATTTAGTGGAGCACTTCACCCGTGACTCTGGATAGAAGTAGCTGCAGAGGCATGTAGTGGATAGTGGTAGCAGGTACTTTCCCGTAGCCAGGTTCTCTAGAGCAGCTCTGCTGGCTGGCTGGGCTGTGGTGGCAGCATCCATCCCGGCTGAGCGTCCTGCTCGCAGACAGTCCCATCAGCCACTCAGGCAGCTTGCTCACTAACAGCCTTGTTTCTGCCCTGTGCATTTACATTATTGCTGTATTGCTAACAGTTACGGTGGAAGGGATGTTGCCGAGTTGGGGACACAAAAAATAAGCATCCTTGAGAGAACAGCTGGTAATTAACATATCTTTGTGTTTCAGAGATGAGCGAAATCAGTCGATCATTGTTAGTGGAGAATCTGGAGCTGGGAAGACCGTCTCTGCTAAGTATGCCATGAGGTACTTTGCCACGGTCAGTGGATCTGCCAGTGAAGCCAACGTTGAGGAGAAAGTCTTGGCTTCCAACCCCATCATGGAGGTGAGAGAGCTGCTGCACTAACCCCCACCCTCCAGCTGCAGTTATTGTTCTGGGGCTAACATAAGCATTCATTAGAGAGAGCAATCCATACTTTTTTAAGGATCGAAGAACCTAGAATAAATATATTTTAAAATTTTGGTTTTAATCCGTTTACCGGGATATGCCTTAGGCATCATTTTGTGTAGTATTTAGGAAGGGTTGACAGAGGATGGGAGGTGATGTTTCAGTATTGTTAATGTATTTCACATAACAAAGTAATCTTTATATGAATACTGCTTTAAATGTTTTCAGCTTTGTAACACTGGTAGTTCCCAGACTGCTGGCCAAATGCAAGTGCAAAAAACTATTGTCGTGTGTAGGATTCCAAAGAGGATTAAAACTTCTGGTCTTACCCACCGAACATGTACATCACAAAGCAGAGGCAGGTAGATTGTACTTTGAAGTGAAGAGAGTTGTTGAGTAAAGCAAATGTTTAATTTTAGGAAATGTGACTAGGTAAGATAGACTGAGAAAGCAAAGTTGCATGAGGTGCACACAGTTCCTTTCAGAGGGGGAAAAACAGGAGAGAAGACGTACTTTTGCTATAGTTAGCTCAGACTAATGTTTCAGTTCTGGAAATTTGTGTAAGTAGCTGTAGTCAAGTCCCAAAGCCGTTGTCTTGGGAGGGTACGTGCTGGCAATAGGCTGTGGGATAACATGTACAGTTCCCTCCTGTTTCAGGATCTCTGTTCTCCAGGAAGCTCAGGAGATGCTATAATTCTGGTGTCGTGGCCAAGCAGAAAACATTCCTTAGGCTCATCTGAATTGTTTTTTGAGTCTTTCCCTTTGTGTTGATTCAAGTGGTAGCTGAAGTTAAGGAACTACGTTAAGAAATGATTCACCAGAGAGAAACAGTCTTGGGGGAATTCCTTGAGAGAAGTAGTGCTGTCCGTAGGCACGCACATGTGCATGCCTATGGTCAACCTAAGAAAATGCTTAGGACAACTGATGCCTTGGTAGATGTTTAGCCTGTCTATGCAATAGTGTGAAGTATTAGTGGATAGACATGAGTAAATGGAGTGCGTGCAGTGAAATGTGAAATGCTGCCATTGTGTTCTTTCTCCGGTATTTTAAAAAATGAGCTATGTTTTATTCCTTCTTTCCTCCTGGCGTGAGGACTTCATGCTACTCAAACTATAGCTGCCCCATCACAGTTGTGTGTGTTCTGTCACAAGGTAATTGTGCCTGGTTTGTGGTGCTGTGTGGTGTTTTGAAGCTGTTCTGTGGGATAAAACGAGCTGTGCCATGCTGGGCAGTGGGCTCTGCTGTTGTGGGATCCTCAGCCAGGGGAGCTGAGCCTTGCCTTGGGCTGCACCTACCTCAGCAGGAGCAGCCTGCGCCCCCGGGAGCGATGGCAGTTTTGCCATTTCGAGCTAATCCCAGAGTACTCCTTTCACTGCTCCAACGTTTGCGGTAAGTGTCCTTCCACCCTTGGCCACCTTGAGGTGCTAACAGGACCGGGGGTGCCCAATGCCCCTTCTGCCTTCCCCTGCACACCACGGAGATGGTACCTGGGGCCAGGCAGGTGGCCGTGTCCCGCTGTCTGGCTGCTAAGTGACAGCTACGGTGAGAGACTGTGCAGGACGGGTCTGCAGTTTGCTGTTTGTTTGCTGGGTGAAATACAAACTGTCTACAGATTTCCCTGCGCCACTTCTTTTGTTTGGTCTCAAAGCCTAAGCCAAGCATCCTTCTCTCTCACTGCTTGGACCCCACCTGCCAGCCAGTGGCCATCAGCTCACCACTAGTTGTCTGATTTAATTTCCAAAGCAAGGAAATTTAAGTTGAGGACTAGAAATGAACTTTCCATCCATACCTTTTTTTATCTGCTAAAATTATTTCTATGGGTAACAACAGTTTCATGAACCTAGGTATAGCTAAAATTTCAATTACTTTAAACATTGTTATAATTGGATGAAAGTTACCCTTTTAACTTCAAACACTTGAATTTTAAATAAGCTTTAGAGTAGTATTGTGAAATCTGGTGTTGAGACAGACTGTAGGATAGCAAACTTAATGTTTTGAACTCTTCAGTCGATAAATCAGCAGAAACACAAATTAACCCATGTAGATTAGGAAGAAAATGAGTAATTCCTTTTAGAAACAGGAAACTCCTCAGTTGCTAAATTGATTGTAAAATCTTGGGAGCATAAGGTCATTTTATTTTTTAATTTTTGTTTGGACAACATCAGGATTTTATGAGCTGCCATCATTAGTGTCAGAATTTCACATCATCTTTGCCTACTAAGCACTCTGTAGTATCAAGTGACCACTATACATTTCTAGCAACTATTTGAATAATTAGTTTTGTACTCAATAACTGTATACAGTTTTCCTATTGCAAATGCAGAAATTGTCAAGTCTTAAAACACATCTTTATATGTAATTTCCTGCCTCTCATTCTTTGTTAGGCTATATAGCATAGCTATGCAAATTGTACAGCTTAGTATGTGCTTTGGTAAGCAATCTTATAATACCAAGGACCTCCTTAACTGTTTTTATAAGTAATACCTTTCAAAGTAATAACTGGTTTCTGAAAATATTGTAATATTATATTGCTACCACCAGCAACAAAATATATCACAGTTTTAAAACACAAGAAATGCAGTTTGAGTATTCTCCATTTGACTGAATTCAGTATTTCTTAGAACCACAGAGATGCAATTTGTTCTTGTATCCTTTATAGCAGCTGTTCATCTGATACCCACTTTGACATCCGCTCGGTCAGGCATGCGGGCGTGCTGCTGCTGCTGCTGCAGTGGGGTTTCGGAAAGTCTAATCCCTGCATCCCGCACTGTGCCTGGCTCGCCCTTACCGACGCACCTGCCTTTTGTTTACAGATTTGGAATACTGATGCTCAGCATTGCTGTTTAGTCGCTTTTGTTCTTCCCAAGTTTTGTTTCAGTGCGGAGTTCCTATGGATGGCTACGTGAACTAGGAAAGTAGGACGTAGATCCAACCCTGCGGTCTTTAGTTACAGTGCACTGCAGAGTTAGGTACTTGGTAACATCCACACAGTGGCATATGATAAAGGGCAGCGTGCTCTATCTGAATTACTCCAAATGCCATTCCTTTTGATGCAGAGAGATCTGTAGGATTTTTTTTTGGAGGGCGAATTGCTATATGATGTCCAAAACATGATCTAATTGAGAAGAGAAAATGCTTTTCTTTGAAGTTTGGCGTGTTGTGATTTGCATGCCTTGAATTCTGATGTATCTGAGGGGTGCCTGTTGCAGGGTGAATCCTAACGCTGATGAGGTAAGGCAGAGGTGCACTTACACCATTTAGGAACCACAGTCGTCATTTGCCCTGGGCATTTCAAGCCCATGTACTATAGAGGAAATACACAATAAACAATATCTAATGTATGAAGCCTTATTGAATTAATCTGAGAAAGTTAGGCACGTAGGGCAGCATTGAAGACTGTCTCTGAGTCAGTAACCGAGCTGCTGTGGAGGGCATTCAGTTTCAGGCAAATGACATGAGTTAATTTTTAGATTATATTTAGGCACACAGTAAATACTTTATAATGATGTGTTTGCAGAAGTAGTTTGGAAATGTGCTTGAGTAATAATAATAACAACGAACTGTTAGCCAGACAGAACACAGAGGCTGTTTGCTGGACTATGGGTTTATCATCGGTAGACTTACAGACATTCCAAGCATTATACGTGTATCTGTACACATATATATATTAATATATACAGTGTGAAATAATTGTTATAGTTTTATTAAGTCCTTCGAAGAAATATGGCTGTATGTGAGCATTCTGTTAGACTCTTTAGTTACTTTTAAAAGAATTCAGAGAGCAATAAGGGATTTTTAGCTGGAATATTGGACTATATGGAAGTGGAATCATTGCTAGGAAGATCAGCTCCAGGTCTTACATCAATGAAATAACAATATTTTGATTTAACTTGCTGACCAGGCAGAGATCATTCTTTATTAAATTCTTGTTTATTTTGAAACCAGGGCAAAATTAATGTTAAGTGTTAATGAGCCATGTATATGATTAAATAGATTTGATAATTTCTAAAAGCTGTTTAACCTTTACAATATTCCCTTTTTTCAGTCTATTGGAAATGCCAAAACTACAAGGAATGACAACAGCAGTCGCTTTGGGAAATACATTGAAATTGGTTTTGATAAGAGGTATCGAATCATTGGTGCTAACATGAGAACTTACCTCTTGGAAAAATCAAGAGTAGTATTTCAGGTAATACTGATGCAATCTTCTTATTGTATATTTGTGTGACTATGGTACAAAAAAAAAAAAGCTATTGCTTGCTAATATCAGGTATCCCTCCTAAGAGATGGCTGTAATAGTGCATTTGTAATATAGCAGGTGTGGGGAAGGGAGAGGGAAGGAAAACCAAGTCAGCCCTTTATTATATCAATTACTCGTAGTTGTAAAATGTGTATTAAAAAGGCTTTGTATTTAAACACGAAATACCTTCAGTGCACTACTAGATGTGAGTTTGTGCTTACGGTAGTGTTATAGGACTTCAAAACCTAGCAGAAACCACTCATGCTCAAGAAGAGCTCTCTGTTTGTAGAGCTGCCACCTTAGCTCACTTTCAATCTCTTGTTAAAACTCACTGCTATCGCAATAATTATGAATGAGTCTTAATTGCCATTATTTAGGCAAATGGGAATATGTAATTTCATTCTTCATGAAGTCTCATAATTTTGCTGTTTCACACTTGAACCGATCCGTGACCTTTTTGTCTCCCACACTTCCTCTCCATCTTTGCCTACCTTACAGTCTAGAGCTCAGTAAAAATGGACTTATCCTTGACTGGCTGCTGCCTAAAGGTGTAAAACAAATAATTACGGTTTGCATTGTGTAGGAGTGTTACACGAAGTACTGTTGTATATTTTAAAAATAAGAGAGACTTCTTGCGCATGGTTTAGCTGTGAGTCCTTTTCTGGGCTTTTTTTATTGTTTTGAAATTATGAAATTTAAGAGCGCTTAAGTTCAGAATTATGGTGTTGGTCATGAGTCATAACCTTCTGAGCTGTGTTTGTCCTTCATTTTAAAATTGCAGCTTTGCCTTGGCAGGAAAGATACTGCCCTCACCAGCTTACTATAAATGCCGAAGCGAATGGTATTAGTTATTTTTGGAAAATGTAAAGCTTTTAAGCATGATCATTTCACCCACCCCTATATAGAATCCTGATCTATATTTAATAGTAATCCACAGTTCTGAAAAGTGAAATCATACTTTTTTTTTTTTAAATGAAAGTGTCTGCATGCTTCTTGCTGTTGAAAATGGATTAAATGAATCAAGAAGGAAATGATAGGTGCTGATTTATCTTTCCTTTTTCCATGTGGCTTCTGTGCTCTTTATGTAATGCTAGAGAAAGCATTAAACATAGTAGTTCTTTTCTACTCATGGATGTTTCTGGCATGTTTTGAGTTGTGAAAAATAATAAATTCCTTTCTTTTTAAAGGCAGAAGAGGAGAGGAATTACCACATCTTTTACCAGCTATGTGCCTCTGCAGCATTACCTGAGTTTAAAACTCTACGATTAGGTATGAAATTCACATTCATTCTGTTGTACAACTGTAGGTACAAAGCAGCACCTCTGAGTTTTTTTGAGCCATAGAACCAAAAGAAAAATTGCTGGCTTTTAAATCCTAAACTTTTAAACCTTCAAATACTAAAATATATTGAGAATAACTAAAATATATTGAAAATAACTAAAACCACAGATCTCAAATTTTGTGGGTTTTAGATAAAATGAAAGTAACAGATTTGTTTATTCAGCATGCTCTAATACGCTGCCGTTGTAATCACTAGGACTTACTGTGTCCTGGATTCCAGCATAGCTTTCCAGTGGTGAGGGTGAAATTCTCTTCTCTTGGTCCTTTAAAACCTTTTTTCCATGGCTCCAGCTACTAGAGAATTTTACCATTTCTGGTATAAACACCTGAAAAGCTTATTTTGCGTCTGCATACTTTCACTTGGGCTGTTACCAACAATTATTACTTTACCATCTCAGCTAACTTGGTGATCACAAAACTGATACGTGAAATTTTTCATTTTTCAAATTAAAATGTTGATAAAGGAAAGTTTTCTCATTTAGCAGGAACAGGTACGTTGTAAAAGAAAGGCACTATGATGACCTTGGGACAGGCAATCACCTCATCATTTTTAAATTCAATATAAATTTCGGTGCTTCTTGTGTATTTTTAAAAGTCAGCTTCATAGTGGGAAAACTGCACAACCTGTCAGTGCCGATTTCTGAAATATCATTCTGGTTTTGAAGTGTTTCTCTGCTCTTCTGCACCATCCTGGCACATTTAGGATTCACATCTGCTGACACAGGAAAGAAAGGAACTGATGTAATTATAACTAAAGAAGCCATTTAGCAGATTCCTCTTTCAGCGTTCTTGAAACCTTAGCAGATCAGAAGAAAAGGAGGCTGTTACTGCAGGTGGAAGCACGGCCACTGAAACTGCAGGAATTTACACAGAACCCAGGAGAGCTACTGCTCTGCCAGCAAAGCAGTCCCCGGAGTGGTATGAAGCTATCAGTTCTCCGACCATGACTTCTCAGCCAGAGCAGATCACAGATATAAGACTAGACCAGACCATAAATTAGAAGCGAGAATAAGCAAAAGAGAATTTTTTAAATATCCCAATGCAATAATAGCCTAATAATATCTGTGACAGAATTCCAAGGTGCTGCTGCTGTCAACTCTGCACCTACCACTCGAGTGGTTGGCTCAGACTTGAAAATAATTGCTTCCGAAGTGATTATCCCACAAGTGTGGAAGTCTGAACCAAGATTAGATACAGAATATGCTTGAGGGCCTGTTGTAGGAACCAGGTAGCTTAAGAATACTTATTTGCACTGTTAAATCTTGAAAAAATTCTTCTCCAGAGTAAGTGGGTCCTATGAGCCAAAAGGCAAAAATATACTGACATCTTTCAAATCATGGATTCTGCCAAGAGCAACTTAATCATTACACAGCTTTACAGACATCCTGTGAATTTCTGCATCAATGCGTGTAAAAGATTTGTTTTTTCTCTTACAGGGAATGCAAATTACTTTCACTATACGAAGCAAGGTGGAAGCCCTGTGATTGATGGTGTCAGTGACGCTAAGGAAATGGTAAACACCAGGCAGGCCTGCACTTTGCTAGGTAATTTGTAAAACACAGTCATATCCCAAATCTGATACACTAGCAAGTGTTTTCTACATTGTTTGTGTATATTTTCTTCATACTCTGTTGTGTTTAAAAACAGGAGAGTTTGGTAGCATTTGCAACTGATATAATTTATTACATTAAGAAGGTATTTAAATTGCAGTGGAATCGCGTATCTAATGTAGGAGGAGCACACATTATATGAACGTAAATGGTGGATTCCCTTGGTGTAGCATATACAATGTTGGAGATCACTGGCGAAGCACTTTGAAACAGCAAATGAAATAGTTCATTTTAATGGATTTTTTTTTTTTTTTTGCATCTTGTTGTAAAATGTTTTTAATAGAAGTGAAGCCAAGCAGTACTGTCAAATGCCATAGTCTGAAAAAAAACACACACCGGTCACCATTTTTCTCTTTTTAATAAAATTTTTCATCTGCTGCAGCTCAAGGTTCTTTATTTCTCTCTTCATTCAGAATGTTTTATTCATCATTTTTCAGGGATTAGTGATTCCTACCAGATGGGAATTTTTCGAATCCTTGCTGGCATCCTTCACTTGGGCAACGTGGAGTTTGCATCTCGGGACTCTGACAGCTGCACAATTCCTGTGAGTAGTAGATGAGCTGAAGGGCATGGTTTCTACTCTGACAGTTCTGCTTTCTGCTTGTTTGCAGGGACCTCTTCTGCAAAAGAGCAACAATATAAAAATGCAAGCAATGTGTTTATTTCTAATTTGTTAAGATTTCCACAGCTCTTTTTGCAGATGGATTCAACTTTCCTCAGTGTAGAGGCTTTAGACAGTACTTTCGGTATTGTAACAGTGGCTGCCTTAATTTCGTTTCAAAACTGTAACTGATCTGTCCTAGAAAAGTCTACCAGACAGGCTGGTCTGGCGTCTGGGCAGGTGTCTAGGTCTTTATATTCCTACCTGAATATGTTCCCTGCCCACAGTAAATGCTTTGCTGGATGTTGGGTTTTTTAATGTTAAATGCCAAAATGCCCTCAACAATTGCAAAGCAAATGCTTTGCAAAGTCCTCTGGGATGTCTAGACATGAGCATAGGATATACAGATGTGATTTGTGTGACTCATCTAAGTGTCGTGGTTTTATCAGTCCTTTTTTACCTTTGTGGAGACCGGCAATGAGGACCAAGGCTTTTTATTGAAGTCCATATTCTGGAGATGAGAAACAGAAGAGATCTGGCTAGTCACTCTTCTCTTCCTTCGATCCACAAGTGACCAATTTCTCCTTTTGCCTGTCCTTGAATATCTGCTGCTGGACTACACAGTCTTCATCTTTCTCTCTGTTCAAATACTAGCAACAGTTGCAGGGTTGTTTTCTCATTTTACTATCAGTCGCTTTCTCAACGATCTGCAGTAGCAGTTTCTGGAGCTGAGACAACAGGTCCTTCATCAGGCCACAGATGATCAGTGTGCCTGGTCTGACACCATCTGTCCGTGGGATCGAATGGATAGCTGCTGTGAAACCACAGCAATAGTCTGGCTCTTTGGTGTGTCTTAAAAAGGTTTTCACTACAAAGAAAGTGTCATTAAATGGTCACAGGTAGACAGCTGATGAGCCCCAGGACATGATGAGCTAGGCTGTGTTGTGATGGGTATCTCCAATGCAGGAATCCCACTGAACGAGCTAGTACAAAGCTGCAAGTTCGTTCCTGTGCAATCCTATCCTGACATGGTAAACATCTAGCAGGCGGCGGTGAATGTCTGCTCAGTGGCATCTGCTGCCTGAGCCGTGCTGTTCTCTGACAATAGCCATGTCACTGCAGGGCCCTGTCGCCATGCAGACTGGTCTACCTGGGAAGCGCTGGCACCGTGAGGCAGTGGTGGTGCTTCACGGAGCTCAGCGAGGGGCTCCACACGGTGCTGTGGGAGTGAATCAGTTCATTTAATGTCAGCTTGACTAACTCTAATGTGACACTCTTTTGTGCAGTGTTCATTATTATGACTACTTTATTATTGTCTTCTGAGCCAGTTAAAGTGGTATGGCTAAACTGAAAGAAGACATGCTCAGTTAACTGGGTTTTGGAGGTGTAACAGCACTGCCACAGGACCTGTATGCTGTAAGGACTGGAAGAAACCCCAGAGAAGTCAGAAGGACATGGAAATAGAAAGATAAAGCTGATGTACCCTGAAGCTACTGGGCATGTAGTAACAGTGCCTGTAATCTGTCCTTGTCAAGACACTGCTTGTCAGCGTGCTGTTGAGCCACCAGCTGCAACGTGGATGTGATGAGGAAGCAGTGTTGGGGGAGTTCCTTGGGAGGAAAGACCTGTCTGTCCTCCTTGATTTCTGGCTATCAGTTTGCTTGTTAGTCATGAGGTGTAGTATCTTAACTCATTGAGTGGTAAACGCACTGCACGGATTTTTAATGCAGGAATCTCATATAGCCATCTCAGTGTGCAAGCCTTGCTAGTTGATTTTACATGGTTAAACAAAGGTCAATTTTTTCACTTGTACAGTCCAATTTGAGAGTTAGAGAACATCATTTATGTGCTCCAATCTCTTAAAGTTTGTCTCCAGAATTCACTGAGAAAATACAGTGTTAAGTACTGAGACCAGAGCACTAGAGCCCTTCTACGCTTGTTCCTCCTCGTTGTTGGCGTGGGCTGCAATGCCCCATTGCCCATCACTCCCTGCCATGGATGTATACGAGCAGATGAGAGCACCGCTCAGGAGCTGTAGTCCATTCTGTCCCCAACACACAGCTAATGTCCCATCCTCTGCATTTCTCTAGCTTCTTCACTCAAAACGGAGACAGTTAGTTATAAGAATTCAAAATACCAAGTCCATCCGTGTGAAGCTAGGTGATTCATTTTTGCGAAGGTTGCAGGTTGCCTGTGTGGGGCTTTTTGGTGAACACAAGTATAGTCAAATGCCTTTGGGGAAAGTGTGATTCACTAATCTACTTCAGTGTTACAAATGTGGTAAGTGGGTAGGGAACTTGTGACGTTTTGAAGGAGAAAGAGCTGAGGAAGCTGCTGTTGCTGCGTATTACTGGATCACTGCAAGCAGGCAGTTCTTCCAATGGCATGATTGCATGTGTGCTATTGGTAATACTGGTTCGGGACCTAACGAGATTGTTTTTATTAGCCTAAGCATGAACCCCTTACCATCTTCTGTGACCTCATGGGTGTGGAGTATGAAGAGATGGCCCACTGGCTTTGCCATAGGAAGCTCGCAACTGCCACTGAAACCTACATCAAGCCAATTTCTAAACTTCATGCCATCAATGCCAGAGATGCCCTTGCCAAACATATCTATGCTAATCTCTTTAACTGGATTGTAGATCATGTGAACAAAGCCCTTCATGCTACTGTAAAACAGCATTCTTTCATTGGAGTGTTGGACATTTATGGGTGAGTCTTTTTGTCAGAGATATGTCACCTCTTACGTAATTATCTTACTGCAAAGCATCTTTGTCTTTATCATGTAGTGCTGCATGGATTACACAAAAAAACCCCCAAGCCCTTAGCAGCAGCTTATTACAGCTGAAGGAAGTAGGTGTTTAGTTTTGACATGCTATCTAAGATCTTTGTCTTGGCTTTCAGGTTTGACATTTATAGTGGGATTTCAGATTTTTGCTGTTGGTAGTTCCTGTATGTATCGCATTGGGGAAAGCTATAAGGGAATTGTCATCTCATGGTTCCTCCAGGGTAGTACCTCTAGAGAGGTCAAAGATAACTAACGTGCTGTCCATGAACATCAGTCCCTTCCCTGTGTTCCTCATCCCTGCCTAAAGAGGGAGCATTGCTGAATTGCCCATGTACTGCAATTTGCCATTTCCCTGTGTGCTTCATTGCTTGATTGTGGTTGTTTGTGCCTGGAATAATGCAATTAATTTGACTGGAGGGAGGAAATTTAAAATTGTGGGGCCATTTATTCTGTTTTTTTCACTGCGCTAGTAATTTTGAGTATCTGCATATTTTAGATTTGAGACATTCGAAATCAACAGCTTTGAACAATTCTGTATCAACTATGCCAACGAAAAACTGCAGCAGCAGTTCAATATGGTAAGTAGGAAATGACTGGCATTTCCTCTTCCCTTTCCCCTCGCCCAAGTCCATTCTGCTAATTGGGTCCCCAGTGGTTACGATGAATTCCTTCAGTCTATTAACCAGCTGTCCTGGCCGTGGGCTTTGGGGGATGGGGAAAGATCGACTATCTCCTAGAAATAGATTTTATGACTAACTGCTGCTCTGGGACTATTTGAAATTCCGATCACAGTAACAATTATAAGACAGAAGCAGCGCTTGGCAATTAAGACCCCGAGATTGCCTGTCAATGGCAGAACCGTGTGGACGAAGTTGGAGTTAGCTGTGTCTCCATAACCTCCAGCGAGAGCCTGTGCATGGGCAGCAGAGAGCAGGGCTTCGCTGCTGGAAATCTGCCACCCGCGCTTCCTCCTGGTGTCATTTTTTGAGGGTTTTTCAGCTGCATCCTCAAGTTGATGACTGATGCGTGGCAAGAGGCACCTCCTCCAGAGAGATCACGATTCCCTCTCTCTCCTCAGCCTTAGTGACGTTTGTAATTATATATCTTACCTGCATAATGATGAGATGAGTTATTTATGCCAGGTCTGTTGCTAGGCTGTGCTGCAGTACAGGAATAGCTTTGAACTCTCTTCAGGAGCTTACCTCCATGGCAGAGTGTGCTCGCAGGAACGGATCCCCCCACGCCGTTGTTCATCCCAGTGGCAGGGATGGGTGTCGGGGAGTCAGCCGGATGCTGGAGCAGAGGCTGGGCTTTCCAGCCCTGGCGTGTCCTCTCTGTGCTGGCAGTGCCATGGCTGACTTCAGCTCTGTAAGTGGGATGTCTTAACTACTAAGCGCAAGGTATCTTGGACTTTTCTCAGCTCTACAGCAAAAATCTAGTTGCTGTAAGAATTGTAAGGGTTCGCTTCTTTAGTAGAGATCACCATCCCCGTGTTCCCTTCCCTCTCGCGCTGTTGCTGTAAGCACTCCTCTCGGGAAGGACAGGGGCAACAGGGCCTTTTGTGTTGATGCCCCGCCAAGCTACCAAACCCAGCGCTGGTGGACACGGACCCATTGGGCTGCCATGCAGGTACACACGTGCAGGTGGAAGTTGTTTTAAATTAAAGGCCTATGTCTGTGGTGGCAGCCAGCAAGCCTTCGCATGCCACGAGGGGCAGCCTGAGCCTGGCCCAGGGCAGGCTGCTGGGGGACTGCCCGGCCTCCACTCGCACCTCCACAGCCCACCCAGCCTCCCCAGCCAGCCTGCCCCTGCCTGGCCACCCACAGCCCCCAAGGAAAATGAGGTCTGAATCACAGAATGGTCGGGGTTGGAAGGGACCTCTGGAGATCACCTAGTCCAACCTCCCTGTCAAAGCAGGAGACTCCACCACCTCTCTGGGCAGCCTGTTCCAGTGCTCTGGCACCCTCAAAGTAAAGAAGTTCCTCCTCATGTTGACATGGAATTTCCTGTGTTCTAGTGTGTGCCCATTGTCCCTTGTCCTGTCACTGAGCACCACTGAAAAGAGTCTGGGCCCATCCTCTTGACACCCACCCGTTAGATATTGATGAGCATGGATGAGATCCCCTCTTAGTCTTCTCTTCTCCAACCTAAACAGATCCAGGTCTCTCAGCCTTCCCTCATAAGAGAGATGCTGCAGTCCGCTGATCATCTTCATAGCCCTCCGCTGGACTGTCTCCAGTAGTTCCTTGTCTTTCTTGAACTGGGGAGCCCAGAACTGGACACGGTACTCCAGATGTCTTCCACATCTGGAGTACATGTCTGAAGACATTTTTCACATGTAATTGCTAATTCCTTTACAGTGGAGAAATAATTTCTTTCAGGACTCAGGTTGGATAATAATGGTCACCAATAAAACGCTACCATTGGCTTTCCTGTCAGGAATTAACTCGGCGTGTAATGCAGCCGTTAAGCGGCAGGGTGGGAATGGCTCCCGCGGGCACCGTTAAGGAGCGCTGCTTTGGGAAGGATGGCATTAAGCTAATGAAATAAAAAGGGATAAACCGCTTTGTCAGGGTAGTTTGCTGCTGCCTGGCAGACACATGGCAGAGAGCTGCGAGGCGTTTGTGGGCTTCTGCTTGGAGCTCAGCAGGAGCTGAGGCCAACCCAGGGGTTTGTGGTGGTCACCCAACCCTTGCTGCTCATTAGGGATGCACCAGGTTCAGTGCTCCCTGCCAGCCCCGTTAGTGGGCATTAAAATTTAAATGGGAGATAAAACGTCATTTAAAATAACTGGAGTCAGCAGTCTTTGTTTTTAGAAAGAGTGCTTGTGCTATTAAGACCACAGTTTGCCTGTGTAATATCTTACTGTCTTTTTTTTCCTGAAGTTTTAATTCATCTCCTATGCACATTTCATTAAAGCTATGCAGGTTTTTTGTGGTAATATTTTTGAATAAATATGCAACCACATTGTTATTGATCTTTATGCCAGATTAATCTTCTACAACATTTTGCTTCAAAGATTTCTTGTGTTAATACTCCTAGAGGCATTCTTGCAGGTTTTTGCTGAAGAGTATATTTTAATGCAATGCGTCATCTTAGAAAAAAAATCAGCAACTGTTTAAGAGAAAATGGAGCGCTGTTCTTTTACAAGGAAACAAAAAAGTATTTATAGTGAAATTTTACTTGAAATAGAGCAGTATTCATAACTTCAGCATCATAAATGCATGGCATATCCCACTTTATAAGTTGCTGTGCCTGCACTTGAGGCTTTTTCTGGGTTTTGTGTTGATCTTTTTTTATAAGAGAAAAGAGCTTATAGGAATTGTGGGACAGTATAGTAAAAAGATAGAAAAAAATAGACCTTACTTGCAGAGAATATGGATGAGCACTGTAATTTAGTCTGTTGTTTTTAGGCCAGGAAAAAAGATT
Source organism: Burhinus bistriatus (assembly GCA_013397275.1). NCBI lineage: Eukaryota > Metazoa > Chordata > Aves > Charadriiformes > Burhinidae > Burhinus > Burhinus bistriatus. The sequence goes on along the minus strand of VYXH01011242.1, from coordinate 279,740 downwards.
AATTTATTTTTCATACACTTATTTGTTAAAGGGTTTATTCAGTTGAACTCATGTGTCACTTGACAGCTTGGATTAATGTGCCAACATGAATTCAAGTGAGAGTTCAATGTATTTATTCTGCATTTTATTTCACAGAAAACTGTTTTCTTTTTGCCCTGTAGCATGTCTTTAAGCTGGAACAAGAAGAATATATGAAGGAACAAATACCCTGGACCTTGATTGATTTCTACGACAATCAGCCATGCATCAACCTCATAGAGGCCAAAATGGGAATTCTGGATCTGTTGGATGAGGAGTGCAAGGTGTGTGTTCAAGGGCTTTCCTAGAGAAAGAGGTCATCAGCTGTCCTGCTTCTGGGGCCTCACAGGGAAAAGTCATCTGCGTACAGCCATCATTTTGACACTCTGCTGTTGAAAGGATTTGGAGAACTTACAAACAGAATTGGCAATTACAGGAGGAGAAAAAACAGTTTTAGTCATGCTCTTTTTTCCCCCTCCTCTCCATCATGTGTCTGTATCTGCTTCTGGGTCTCTGATCAACTTTTCTTTTGACTCTGGCAACTTTCTCTTTCCCGGGTGTAGCAGGTGCGGTCTTTGGTCCTGTCGGATTTCTCCAAATTGCCTCTCGCTTGGTGTCTCACCTTTTGTCTTTTATCTTAGTTTAATTTATGCCAAGCCATGTACAGGGGATGGCGTGTGGGGTTGACTTCAGTGGAAGCCTGGCTTGGGGTTCTTGTGTAGCACAAAGCATCACAAGCAATCTCTGATGGTGGCAGATGAGTTTTGACCCACTGAGATGCTGCTTGGTCAGATACCTCCTGGATCCCCACTTTCAGGTGTGTGACACTGCAGGTGTTACTAGCGTGGTGTGTGTCACGTAGCAGCTACACCTGCTGCTGGCCATGCTTATGGCAGTGCTGGAAATCCAAGGGGTTGGAGCCTGAAAGCAAACTGCAAAGTGTTGTCCTCTATTGCCTTAGTTTCTCTTGCTACTGAAAAGGTCTCAAGACATTTTAAATGGCTCTGTATTCTCTTCTGTAGATGCCGAAAGGCTCGGATGACACTTGGGCCCAAAAACTGTACAACACTCATTTGAATAAATGTGCCCTCTTTGAAAAACCACGTTTGTCAAATAAGGCTTTTATCATCAAGCACTTTGCTGACAAGGTAAGGACTTCTCCAGTACATTTGCTGTGGCTGGTGTTGCTGAGCATGTGCTTGGAAGGGATTGCTGGGGTGGGCGGCTGTCGCAGGCAGCAACCGGGCAGCAGCATCTCTGGCTCTGCTCAGCTTCTTGCAAAATATGTGCCTGCCTGTACACCCGGCTGGGAGAAGAAAGTTGACCTGGCAGCTGTGCAGAGCCAGGAACACAAACAAGAGCTCCTGACTCCTGTCACATGCTGAAACCACTAACCATCCTTTTTCAAAACATGACAGTATTTGCAATTCGCAGCGTAATTGTATCAATTCCAGTTATGCTGTAGAAATGCACAAAATAGAAAAGCATGTATCTCACTGTAGTTTAAGCTAAACTGTTGTTTTAGCAACAATAAAATATCGTGTTCAGTTTTGGGCCCCTCACTACAAGAAAGACATTGAGATGCTGGAGCGCGTCCAGAGAAGGGCAACGAAGCTGGTGAGGGGTCTGGAGCACAAGTCTTCTGAGGAGCGGCTGAGGGAACTGGCGTTGTTCAGCCTGGAGAAAAGGAGGCTGAGGGGAGATCTTATCCCTCCCTACAACTACCTGAAAGGAGGTTGTAGGGAGGAGGGGGTCGGTCTCTTCTCCCAAGTAACAGGCGACAGGACAAGAGGAAACAGCCTCAAGTTGCACCAGGGGAGGTTTAGGATGAGTATTAGGAACAATTTCTTCACCGAAAGGGTTATGAAGCATTGGAACAGGCTGCCCAGGGAAGCGGTGGAATCACCATCCCTGGAGGTATTTAAAAGCCGGGTAGATGTGGTGCTGAGGGACATGGTTTAGTGGTGGTTTTGTCAGTGTTAGGTTGATGGTTGGACTCGATGATCTTAAAGGTCCCTTCCAACCTAGGTGATTCTAATACCTTTCTAATACCTTAATGTGCAAAGAGGAAGGAGGGTAACACACCCTTCTCATCGCTGGGGTAGTAAGTGCTGCTCCCACCTTCACCTCTGCTGGTCACTGAACGGCTCTTTCTAGGAGGCTGGATAAGGGGTATCTCAGCAGAGCGCATGTGTTCTTCAGCTCCCACGACGCATTGTCACACTGAGCAACTCCTCGGCTTAAAATAAAGTTAAAAAATTTTAAATAATTTTAAGGTAATTGTCCTGTTGAACAAATAATGTCAGAATATTGTCAGCTTTGTTGAAAAAAGTTTGGAGAAGCTCTGGGATTCCTGTCAGTAGGTCTGTACCTGCTGACATGGGTGGTTGGAGGCCTTTGTTTGCCTCCACTTGATTTCTTCCAGGTTCTTGAAATTATGCATAGAAGAGGGGTCCTGTTCTTGTTGCGTCTAGTGTTACCTTAATGGAAGCAGCAAGAACATCTCTGTAACTGTTCAGATTCATGAGTTCTGTTTTATTTGGTGGATGAGAGAACAAGAAGGATTTAATTAATATTTCATATACTGCTCATTAGGCTAAACTTTGATATTTGAAGACAAGGCTTTCCTATGCCCAGTCTGAGCAGTGAGAGAGCCAGGGAAAGCTAAAAGTAGCTCCAAGCAGGTATTGGCAAAGCTCTAAGCTCTGATGGGCTGTCTATGCTAAGCATTTTATGTTTTCCTGGGTGCTTACGTGGATGCACACGGACATCTTGAAGGCAAAAAGAAAGCTGTAGCTGGCAGGTTAGTAACCTCTGTGCCTTGACGTTGTCTTCTGTGGGAGAAGGCAGAGATTCTGCTGCCCTCTCGTGGCATCATTCGTGGTACCCGAGGGGGTGTTCAGAGTGGGCTGTCGTGTAAGTGCCGGTAACCAGCTGTACTGAAAGAGGGGCCGCTGATGGCTTTCAGCCTGTCTGCTCTGAAGGAATAAAATGGCTATAAGGGTCTGCTCTTGTGTTTTGTAGTCTGCAATTCTGCTGGTACAAGATTGCAGAGTTAGGGTGAGACGCTTCATGAGAGTTAGCATACTTACGTTAATTCATATAAAATATTAAGGCGTAGACTTAGACTCTTACACAAAAACTTGACAATAGTTTTGGGGTTTTGTTCAGTGTTGAATTAGGACAGTGGAATAAATACTAGGTTTTCATCTGATGCTCTGGCTGTTCTTTGGTCCGGGACGCTCTGTGGCCCTGTGGTAGAGGATTGTTATGTATTGTCACACCTTTCAGACTTTCTGTTGCTTCTGGTAAAAATAGTCTTTCTGAGTACAAATGAGGCATTTGCATAATAAGCTGCAGGCAGATCTCCTTATTGCCTCTTAGCTAATGAGATGAGGTACTTTGCTCTCAGTTGCATCTGGCTTTCACAGTTTTGCAGCCCTGATAACTTCAGTGAAGGAGATGCTCAACACACATTTTGATTCTTCACCTTTACGGTAACCATTCAATCGTGCTTTCTTACCACGAGCATCTCTCAGCAGTGAAATATATCTGGTGTAATGCAATGACAGTATTCATCTCTATATGTTTTAATGTTTTACGTTTTACTGGAAAGCACTCTCTTTGCGGAAAATCTGTATTTAACAAAGATGCACTTGGGAGCTGATATTTTCAACATCCACAAGAATTACCTGTTTTAAATGTGAATGTTACAGCTGGTGAATTCTATGCAAAATATTCTTATTAAATACTTTTAATACTTACTTTTTTGTAAAATGATGGTTTTCAGGTGGAATATCAATGTGAAGGCTTTTTGGAAAAGAATAAAGACACAGTTTATGAAGAACAAATTAAGGTCCTAAAATCAAGTAAGGTTAGTATAAGGATTTTTTTTTTCTTCTTCTTTTGCAGTTACGAATCTTTGAATTAAGGGGCATATAAAATTTCGTGTAAACCTAGGAAATATTTCTCCCTTAGTATCAGATCAACTGAAATTGAACATAGTTTGTGTTTTACTTGGCTATCTGTATGAATTTAGAAAGTCCTGTAGCCTAATTTTACTCCATGTGAGATCAGTCTGTATTTAGCCACTGATTTCACTGTTTGGGGTTTTTTTTTGTTTGGGTGGGTTTTTTTTACTGTTCACAAAACTTTGCTGTATTTTCTGTAAAGGCATCAAGGACTTCCAGTATACTATAGTAGTATAAGAAGGCTTAACAGTTAAGCCCTTAATTTTGTAACCTGAAATCAGTAGCTCCTTGTTTATGGCCTGACAATTGAGCAGATAATTTCTGGAGGAGAGACAAGTTCTGTTCCAGAAGCAAAATGAGAGAGGAATGAAATATATAGACCCTAAGGACACAAACCAGAATTTACGGAGTCTTGCCATCTTGATAAATATGAAAGAAAGATAACATCTGAATTGAAAAATACCACATGAAGGAATGTTATAGAACAGGCCTTCAGTGGTGTTGTCTGCTTTTTTAATGGCAAAAATGCTAGTTGTGCTCTTCTGAAATGTAGAGGCAATTAACTTGACATTGCACTGTGATGGCTGTTGGGAATTTGCTAGCTCTAATGGCCCAGGAAGCTGGGTATCAAGGACAGGCTATTTAAAATTATGCTATTCTATCAGGAAAACCAACATTTTTCTCTTCTGTTTCTATTCTGAGCAGATATGTGAAGCTAAATGATTAAAACATGTAGTATAATGAAAAACCACAGCAGACTCTACTGAGAGAAGCGTTGAAGTGGTTTGAGTGAAGTCCGTTGCTGGGGGGGGGAGGCAGGCAGCGTCCTCGGGAAGCTGGCAGGGACAGAGGGTGGCAGTGTGCTGTGCAGGGCGGAGGGGCAGGGCTGCTCCGAGGGATGTAGTCCAGTGAGTAAGGGACAACGGGGACATAGCTGCCATAAAAGCATGACAGCAGCTCGGGCAGGCTCAGTAGGTTGAGTCAATTCAATCTAAACACGAAGAAGCTGGTTTCCCCAATGGTAAATTTTACCAAAACCAGTGTTTAAAAAAACCCAAAAACTTCAACTGTGAAGAAAATAGATTTTCAAAAGAGGAATGTTTCATTTTTATTTTTCAGCAGGCCCTCTTTATTAGTAATTGTAGTGGGATTGCATCTCTGATTTCTATTTTTTTGTTGTTGTCGGTTTTCTGGGTTTGCTGTGCACGTTCAACAGAAGGTAATTCTAAATTGAATGCATCATCTGTCATCCTGCCCATGCCCACTCTCACATACAGCTTGGATGCTTCTTTGCTGTCCAAAGTGCATGACACACACTGCTCGTGGCAGGCACTGTAGTGTTCAGCTATTTATTTTGGTCTTCTCCATAAATCCACCCACAGGACCTCTTTGAACTAGTTCAGTTTCCATGCATGTGTCATGAAAGCAATACAACAGTCCTCAGCTTTTATGCTTGCTACTGGCATGTTGTTAAAATCTTCTGTTGTGGCTCTGGATTGAAAGAAATGATCTGCAAGATTGTTAGCAGCATGTCTGTTGTCTGAAAAAATTACAGGGCAAAAATGCTTGCTTGCTTGTTTTCTACGACGTGAATTATCTGCCCTTTGATCAGTGTTTTCCTGCTCTTTGAACACTCCTAGTGTTCTGTGAAACCAAGAAAATTGATAAGATACTAAAAACCAAAACCAGACGAAAACATGAATGTTCCCACAGTGTGGATCATCTCAGCAGTGCTCTCCTGTTGTTGACCTCCACTGCAGAAGGCCATACACTGCTCCTTTCTTCTGCATGCCGTAACTGAGGCAGTATCTATGAAAATGGCACCTTTGAAATGCACTTGCTCAGTTTTACAGGCAGATTTTCCCAGGAAAAAGGGAATGAGACTTACCTACTGATAGCTTAGAAGAGCTCAGCCATCTGCAATCCAGACACTGGGGACCCCCTTCCCACCCCTGGTGCGTGAGAGCATCAGGAGTTTCAGACAAAGCATGTTGCATTCAAATAAGTTTCTGTACAGGATGAAAAGACTTGGCTCTGTAGCTCGGATGCCTGTACATACCGACTCACTCCATCTGAGCGCGGGCAGCTGAGTGAGGTGGTGGTGGCCCAGTCATCCTGAACTCGTTGTCGAGTCAGTGGAAGCAGACGGGCTAAATCACCTTCTGGAAATGTCATTCTTCCACCAGCTACAGAGGTAATCTAAGGTGATTGTGCTCCTAATCCAGGAGGCTCCGGTGAGGTAAAGATAAGCTGTGATACTCCTCTTTTAGTTCAGGAATTTAGGATACCTTCATAGCATTCATAGTCATTATATTATGCTGGAGTGCTGTGCTGGATGCTCCTGTTGAACGTTTGATGCCTTCTGCTAGCCCATCTGGCACAACCACAGAGCCCAAGTACCATTTTGTTGCGCAGCATGTTTCATTGGATATCCTGCATGCTCACCAAGTTTTATAAGGCAAAACCAATTTTTTTATTTTTTAGGTTGTACTTAGCCCAAGCACTTTCTAGTACTGAAAATTGAATGCTCCTATCTCTTGGGAGAACATGCACAGATGCTAGATAAAAGATTATTCATTGACAGGTAGAGAAGTTCAGATTTTCTTACTCTTGTAATGCTTCTGAAGTGCTCTAGTAGTCAGCAGAAAGACCTGGTGGTGTTATTTTTAGTTAGAACTTACTTCAAGCAGCTGTTACATATGGGTGTGTTTTTGTAACCATTAGACAAAGGGAACCAGAAGCCCTGGCTGATATTTGGAAAGATGTTTCAGTTTCTTCCTCCAGTCCCACTGGCCTGAGAGTAGATCTTCAGTCAGATAAATTTGGCTAGTGGCTTTTTTTAGTTGGCAATTCCTCTTTTAAGTTGATTATTTCAATTTGGAGTGATAAAGCAGGAATATTCTTTGTTGCCTGCTGGGTTATTCAGTGTCCCAGATACTTCTCAACCACTGAGGAGTCTGATACACCACTGTAATATGAGAGACCCTGTTGCTTCCTTCTTAGATCAAAGCAGCCATATATAATTTCAGTTGGTACTTATGAAACTGCTGTCAGTATCTAACAGTTTCACATGGAAGCTATTGCTGGCTCTATGAAAAAAAAAAAATCAAATCAGAATTTTATCTTCAGAAGGAGACTCACTGATCAAATCCACAAAATTTTTAGTATTAAATCATGGGCTACTCACTATACTGCTGGCTTGAATGCTTTTTTGCATTTGTCCCCATGTGGACTTAAAAAAACCCAACCCCACCCTTACAAAAACTGAGGCTGGATTCTAACTCTCTTAAACACAAATGGGAGCAATCACTTGCTGGATTCTTACCCTCTTTTTTTTTTCTGCTGTTACACCAGTTTAAGCTGCTACCAGAGTTGTTCCAGGATGAGGAGAAGGTCCTCAGTCCCACGTCAGCTGCCCCTTCAGGGCGCGTGCCTTTGTCTCGAACAGCTGTAAAACCAGCCAAGGCCAGGCCAGGTCAAGCCAGCAAGGAGCATAAGAAAACTGTGGGACATCAGGTAAGTTTGAAGATGCAGCTCTATTAAATAATCTCTCCCTCTTGCTGTCTTATAGGTCTCAGGGTGTGCTTCTTGGGATCCCTTGTGATTTTGAGACAGGTGCACCTGATTATTACTAACAGTTTGGAGCAAATATACCCTAATTACTGATACATTTTGGGCCACAGATTCAAGGAGCTCCATTCTTGCTGTGATGCCAAACCCAAAACTCATGTTTTTCAAAACAGATTTAACATGCTGGATGCTGAGAAGCTTTGAAAATCGTATACTGAGTCGTTTTGATCGTGTGCCACGTTATCTGACTCAAATCAAAAGTGGGAGTTGGGTCCCCAGAAAACTTGGTTCCAGTTATCAATGGGCTAAACATAAAATGTCCACGTGTATGTGCCAGAATTAAAACTATGCATATCAATATGGCTGGAGAACTCACTTCTTCTTTGTTACTTTCCACTTAGTAGTTTTAACAGGTGTTTTCTCAAGATGGTTATGTCCCCAGTCTGTGCTTTATATATAACAGATTTTCCCTTGGACTATACACAGGAACCAAAGGGAACTTTTTTGACAGTTTGGTATTCAATTTTTATCTACTTGCCAGCCTGTACCACTTTGCTAGTGAGCAGTGGCATTCTTCTTTTGCTGCGGCTTCCAGGAGGTCTATGTGGCTAGCTCTTTTAATGTTACCGTAGGACAGCCTGGAATATAAATTAGCTCTCAGGGAGCGTGAGTTGTTTGTATCAGGGTCCCCTGCCAGTTCTTGAAGATGAACCAGCCACATCTCTCGGGTGCTGGCAGTTCAGATAAAATCACCAAAAATGCCTGGGCTTTGTCCGCTGCCTTGAATGGTTGTCAATCCGCTAATAAAGATGTTAGCACAGCATCTGTGCAGTGTCATGAGCTAGTCACGCTGCTAAGTGAGAATCAGGGAATTCGGAGAATGTTTGATGTGGATATTCATAATTTCTCTATAATTTTCCCCAGGCAAGCTGTGTCAAGCTATGGGTGGGAATAGCAATGATTATTCCTGCTACTGTACAGAGTGCTTGGCTGCTTGGCACGTGTTCATGGTACAGGCTACAAATTCCAATCTTCTGCAGTTCATTCAAGAGAACCGATGCCCCCTTACCTTTTTAATTTGAACCACATTTCTGATTTTGCAAACAAATAGTATCCTGAGGCTGGTAAAGGCCTAACCATTTTGTTGTCACACTGAAGCTATGAGTTGAAGTGTGAGGGGTACTCATACTACTCCTATCAGTCAACCGTGTATAGTAACTTATAAATTTTAAAGAAAGCTAATACAAAAGTGATTTTTATCATACTCTGTGTAGAAATAGAGGTTGGCTTAGAACCGTGACTTCAACAGAAGGAGGGAATCCATACTAATACATTTAAAACATCTAAGACATGTTTTCATAGTTTTCTATTAGGTTATTCTGTGGTTAGAAAGATATACTGCAGTACGTTAGGTGTATGTGGTCCTGATACTTCTTTAAAAGTAAAGCTTCTAAAACTCTCAGCTATTGGACTTTCAAAGTTCTCTTCAGTAGGTCTGACATTGGGATCAGCGGAGCTGAAGAAATTGATACTTTTTTTTTTTGCCACTCTGTTGATGTAAAATTTGATTTAAAATTAAACGGCTCTTTAGTAATATGCCATGAGGTTTAGTCATAAAGAGATGGATCAGACAAACATTAGGGTAGATGAGACGCTCAGAAGCTGAAAATAACTCAGTCTATCCCATGCTTTTGTAATTTGTCACATGTTGATGTGGGAGCTTTACTCCTTTAAAACCTAACATTTAGAAGTCTCACTGTAACATAATTCACCCAAAGATGGTATCTGAAACTAAAATCTATTGCCATAACAAAAAAAAGCTGGTGTTTGTTACCAAAAGCCCTACTATAAATAAGCAAATACCCCAAGGTCTGCTTCCTGAGGTTATCTCAAACATGACTGAGCTTAGTGAGGCTATTCCCTGATATTTTTCCCGTTTTCTCTTTCACAAAGTTTCGAAACTCTCTTCATCTGCTGATGGAAACCCTGAACGCTACAACTCCACACTACGTGCGCTGCATTAAGCCTAACGACTTCAAGTTTCCGTTCACGTAAGCTGGTGCACGTATGGTTCGTATGGCCTGGGCATGGGGGGGAATTGCCCGAGGCCTCCGAGGATCGAGGTTCTGCTAAACCTTGCTCGCTCGGGAGTGAAGTGGTGTGTCTCCCTTCTCTTGCTGTGGACTCATCGTGCGTGTGTACATGTACTTGCAGCAGGAGATGTTTTGGGATGAATAGAGGGAGAAATACTTCCTGGTCATTTTTTCGTTGTTGTTTATGGTGATATATGAGAAAAAGTACCAGCATTTTCATTGCTAGCTGTTTTAAGTGTGACCGGCAGTTTGCACTCTTGAGTTCATTTGGCATTTGTTGAAATCTGCAAATTCCCGCGTCTTATTCCTTATCTTTTTTTCATATATTGAACTTGCTTAGAGCTTTTCTCAAAAGTCTGCTGAAAGTCCGGGCACACAAAGACTCCCATGGCTGTTGGGCAGGCCAGCGGGAAGCAGGACAGGACGAGCAGCTTGCAGCAGCCAACAGGCTCGGGCAATTCCCCGGGCAGGCTGTCCTCTGTTACTGCTGAGGTGCAGAAGCACTACCTGGACTTGTTAACCACCCACCACATCCTACCTCTGCTCCCCCTCCGTGCCACTCCTGTCCCAGGTGTGTGCAGGGCCAGAGGTCCCATGTAATGCAAAACTAGCCCCACACCCACAGGCTCTTTTTATTCCTACGTAGATTTGATGAAAAGCGGGCAGTGCAGCAGCTGAGAGCTTGCGGTGTCCTGGAGACCATCCGAATCAGTGCAGCTGGCTTCCCCTCCAGGTGTGTTTGCCACTTTTTAGATTGCTTCCAGCTCCATTTCTTCTTTTTAAGAGAATTATTCATTGTTGTGACTGACACTGTCTCTGTTTTTGGGGCAGGTGGACGTACCAAGAGTTCTTCAGCCGTTACCGTGTTCTGATGAAGCAGAGAGATGTCCTTAGTGACCGAAAGCAGACGTGTAAAAATGTCCTGGAGAAGCTAATTCTGGTACTAGACTTAGTGCTAGGAGCATTTGGAATCTGAAGGAGTAAAGATAGTGTCCCTTAATGCCTCGTAGCCACACTAGTTCAGTACTTCTACAAAGTACCAAACCACCAATATTAGCACAGGAACTGTAGAATTTCCCAGTGTATCACAGGAAAGGAAGACAGTGATTTTAAATGTGGGTGGGTTGAGAGTGAGCCTTACCTTGCTTAACAACAAGATGTATCAACCACACCTTAAGTAAGGTATAGTTATCTGGAGGTTTTCTAACGTGGAGGTGTTTCTGTCTGTGTATGTGTTTGTCGTTCACACTGCTGCTCTCAGCTCCTGTGCTGAAGTCAACCTTTTTCACTCCTTTCGTCCTCATGACATTGTCTCCCTGCTTAGCACTGTGGCTGTCCTCATACCTCGGCAGTCTCTTGCTTTGCCTCCTCCCTCCAGCTGCAGCCCTACATTCCCAGTCTGTGCCATCCACACCACTGGCGTTCCACCTGAACTGATGTGTTTCCTGGGATTTCTTAAGGACCGATGAACAGTGGAGGGCAGGCGAGCTCCAAAGAGACAGCTCCAGCCAGTTCTCACCAGAAGGTGGCTGACTGAGACTTACTGAGAAGTGTCAGTTAGGAATAGAAAGAGACAAAGTTTACTGAAGATAGAAAAGCAAGAAAGCTTACCTTGCCGAAGTGCAATGCCAGTGTTAGGATGTTTATGGAAACAAACAAAGAAATACTGTGCAGGCAGGTTGGGACTTGGCTTCTTAAATTCTGTGTCATTGGATGGACTTAACTAAAATCTTTTGGTTTATATGCATGTTTCTGTATTTATAGTGTTAATGTATAGTGTTAAATGTACCCTAAGCTGTAGCTCTTGGACTGCTGTTCCTTTTAACTTAACATCAAACAGTCAACAAAATTAATTTTGTTCCATGTACCTTTGTGCATTCTCAGTTTTTCCCTCCAGTGGGTACTACAGCCTATAGAGACAGAATATTATTGTCTTTCTGGTTTAGTGCTGAAATGTCAGCTGTGTTTGAGTGGCAGCGCGAGGCTTTGTTCTGGCTTAGTCCTGATGGCAGTAAACGATACGTACATGTTTGAAGCCCCAGCTGTTTTGTTTGTACTGTTTAATATAGTTGAAGATGGACCGTTTAGAGGGGTCATCTACAATTTAAGCAGGAAATTGTACATGTGCATTCCCTGTATTGCTTTCATCCTCTGGGCCCCTTCCTCACCTCCTGTAGCCTTCCACATCTCTTAGAATCTTTGTGGAGTTGTTGTCTAAGCAAAAATCTCAGATTACTCTTTTAGGCCATGCTAGTGGCCTTATTGTATTAATTTGTTAACAGAATCATACAGAGAAAATACTTTCCTCCCCTACTTAATTTAAGTCTAGATTTACTTGAAATATTACACATATAATTTTGCCTCTTTGCTAACTGTACTTTCATTTAGCCCTTCATACCTTTTTTCTAATCCACTAACATTTAATGCTCTAACTGATCCTCTTTTTACCTCTGAAAATAGGACAAGGATAAGTACCAGTTTGGTAAGACAAAAATATTTTTCCGGGCTGGTCAAGTAGCCTATCTGGAAAAAATAAGGGCAGATAAGTTGAGAGCTGCCTGTATCCGCATCCAAAAGACGATCCGAGGCTGGCTGATGCGAAAGAAGTACGTGCGTATGAGGAAGGCTGCCATCACCATTCAGAGATATGTCAGAGGGTACCAAGCACGATGGTAAGCAATGCTCGTGGGAAAACCCACACTAGCCTCAATTCAGATCTCTTCAAGTAGGACATTTAAATGTGATACATTTGTTCTCTCCTTCCTGTACTGGCTGAGAGGAAACGATTTTCCAGGGAAGTGAAGGAAATTGAATATAATGAGTGTGTCTGTCCTGCCTGTTTTTGACCTTCCTGGGAGGACAGTAGCACCCTGGCTATATGATGCTTAGAACAGTATGTCGTTAGTGGGAGCAGAGTACAAGTAGTACTAGGAGATGTGTTGCACATGAGGTAAAGCAGGACTTTTGGCTGAGTCCTTATTGCCCAGTTTCCATGTGCCATCCCAGCTGGGTCTGTCTGTCCTGCTGGAGAAGCCGTTCCTCATCCAGAGTGCAGCTGTGAAGGGAGATCCATCAGTCAGAATCATTTTTTTGGATTGACTTCTGAGGGATGGCCATGGATGGGCCACAGAAAAGGGTAGGAGTACAGGTGTTACTGTTCAAAGACGAGGTGGTTATGAAGACTGTAAGAATCAACCTTTGGAAAGAGGCTTACGTGAAGATGCTTTGTAATTGTCTTGCTGAGAGGGCCCAGAACAAGCAAACATTTTCTACAGGTTGAGGTTAGGAGAGGAGACCTGGAAGGTGGCAGCGTGGAAATAGCTTTAAACCTGGAGAAAAGGTGATGAGAAATTAAGCTGAGTTCATCTTGTTGGTTCTACAGCACAGTTCTCAGAGGAGGTGAAAACATTTCCCCATAAAACCTTGCAAGGTTACTGTTAATTTGTCATTCTGTTGTACAGCCATACAGTAGAACAGCAAGTAAATATGGTGTATCACTGACAACATTAGGAAGAAACTGAACTAGAAAATGTAGCTCTTGAGAAAGAGGGTAAAATTATAGGATGTAAAAAAAATAGTATTCAAGCACTGGAAAATAATTCCAGGTATTATTTGTAATCTTTTTCTTGCTTAGCTATGCCAAGTTCCTGCGGAGAACAAGGGCTGCCATCACTATTCAGAAGTTCCAGCGCATGTATGTGGTCCGCAAAAGATACCAATGCATGCGAGCTGCTACTATTGCTCTTCAGGCTCTCTTAAGAGGTTACATGGCCAGGAACAAGTATCAAATGGTAAGAAATCATAAAGTTTTACTTCTTCACTCTAGCTTTATTTCCACATACTTTCAGGACAAAGCTGCTCTGTGGTGTCCCCTCCGGAATTTGAAATGTTTGTGTGCATGCTGTTACACATAATGCACGAACAAAATATCACAGCTTGGATTGAAGGGCAGCACCTGGAAATTAGAAAGATCTGATACTGCAGTCAATGAACTTGTCATCTAATGTGGATGTACCTAGACCTTCAGTGCTGTCAGTGGAGAATCTAACAGGCATTTACAGCATTTCTCTTCAGAACACTCTTTCATTTGTTATATAGAATGTTGAGGCACTTAAAACAAATACTGCAAATAGTCTTGTGTGAATGTGCCTCAATAAGTCCAAGTCAGTATTGCTCACATCAGTATGCATACATGATGCACTACTATTCCTATTCCACCCCTAATTTCAGTGATTCTGAAATGGCTGATGGAATATACTGAAGGAGATTAATGTTAACAAAGAGATACCCACAAAAATAGGAGATTAAAACTTAAGCATCGTTGGGGTTTTTTTGTTGTGTTTTGTTTTTTTTTTAATGTATTGATGTTGGTTTTATTTTGGAGAGAAATTGATATAACCCTGTCCTAGTGATATTGATAATATTTTCCTGATTATTCTTGATAAAAAATAAAAATTCAGTTGAGAAATTAGAGTTTGTTCTTCAGTGGTTACAGAGCTGGAATCGAATTATGATTCAAATGGTTAGACTACAAAATGGCAACACGTTCCATAACACTTTTGTCTACATGAATTTTTTTAACTAGGCTCAAAAGCCAGCCTATATTTCATAGAATCATAGAATAGTTTGGGTTGGAAGGGACCTTTAAAGGTTGTCTAGTCCAGCCTCCCCTGCAGTCAACAGGGACATCTTCCACTAGATCATGTTGCTGGGAGCCCCATCCAACCTGACCTGGAATGTTCCAGGGATGGGGCATCGACCTCCTCTGTGGGCAACATGGGCCAGGGTTTCACCAGCCTCGTTGTGAAAAATTCCTTGTTTCTACCTAGCCTAAATCATCACACTTTTAGTTTAAAGCCACTATTCCTTGTCCTATCACAACAGGCCCTGCTAAAATGTCTGTTGCCATCTTTCCTGTAGCCCCCTTTAAGCACTGAAAGGCTGCAATAAGGTCTCCCTGGAGCCTTCTCTTCTCCAGGCTGAACAACCCCAACTCTCTCAGCCTGTCCTCATAGCAGAGGTACTCCAGCCCTCTGATCATCTTTGTGGCCTCCTCTGGACCTGCTCTAACAGGTCCATGTCCTTCTTATGTCAGAGACTCCAGAGCTGGACACAGTACTGCAGATGGGGTCTCACCGGAGCAGAGTAGAGGGGCAGAATCCCCTCGCTTGACCTGCTGGCCACGCTGCTTTTGATCCAGCCCAGGATGTGGTTGGCTTTCTGGGCTGCGAGCACACATTGCCAGCTCAAGTCCAGCTTTTTATCCACCAACACCTCCAAATCCTCGGCAGGGCTGCTCTCAATCCCTTCACCCCCAGCCTATACTGATACCAGGGATTGCCCTGACCCAGGTGCAGGACCCTGCACTTGGCCTTGTTGAACCTCGTGAGGTTCACATGGCCCATTTCTCGAGCCTGTCCAGGTCCCTCTGGATGGCATCCTGTCCCTCAGGCACGTCAACTGCACCACTCAGCTTGGTGTCATCCACAGACTTGCTGAGGGTGCGCTCAGTCCCTCTGTCTATGTCATTGATGAAGATATTAAACAGTACTGGTCACAGTACAGACTCCTGAGGGACACCACGTGTCACTGATCTTCATGTGGACATTGAGCCGTTGACCACTAACTACCCTCTGGGTGCAACCATCCAACTAATTCCTCATCCACTGAACAGTACACCCATCAAATCCATGTCTCTCCAATTTGGAGAGCAGGATGTTGTAGGGACCATGTCAAAGGCCCTTTTCCATTGGTGTAGTCACTCCATCATAGGCCACTTTGTCTACATGAATTGTTTTAACTAGGCTCAAACTGTTTCAGCTGGGCCATGAGGTTGGCCAGGGGGGACTTGCTCTTGGTGAAGCCATCCTGGCTGTGTTGAATCACCTTCCTGTCCTCCATGTGCCTTAGCGTGGCTTCTAGGAGTATCTGTTCCATGATCTTCCCAGGCACAGAGGTGAGGCTGACAGGTCAGTAGTTCCCAGGGTCCTCCTTTCTACCCTTTTTAAAAATGCGTGCAATGTTTCTCTTTTTCCAGTCACCAGAGATTTCACCTGACTGCCGTGACTTTTCAAATATCACGGAGAGTGGCTTGGCAGCTACATCAGCCAATTCCCTCAGGACTCTGGAATGTACCTTGTGAGGTCCCATAGACTTCTGTATGTTCAGGTTCCTCAGATGGTCACGAACCTGATCTTCTCTTGCAGTGTGAGGGACTTTGCTCCCCCCATCCCTGCCTTGGGTCCATCCACTTGAGAGTTATGGGGAGAGAGGTTGCCAATGAAGACTGAGGCAAAAAAGTTGTTGAGAACCTCAGCCTTCTCCTCGTCCGTTGTTACCAGTTTGCCAGTCTTGCTCATCAGGGGGGTTACACTTTCTTTGACCTTCCTTTTCTGGCTGACATACCTGTAGAAGCCCTTCTTATTATGCTTTGTGTCCCTTGCCAAGTTCAGCTCCAGCCGCACCTTGGCCTTCCTGACCCCATCCCTACGCAACCGGGCAGCGTCCCTATATATTTCACTGAAAAGTTAGCCAAGAGAGTTCTGTTTTTTTCTTAAGCAGGTAAATATTGAAGGCATATAACCAAAAGCCAACTAGTGCTTATGTTGCATGCGTTTCTCTTTTCTATTTGAAGTTTCTGTATATTTTTCATGTGTATTAAAGTTGCCTACACAGTCACATGTCAATGTGTCTAAATTACAGCGTTCTAACATACACTAACCAGAAAGTTTGAAAACAAATAATCCCTGATAAGAATCTCTAAGTAGTAAGATCCCTATGCTTGAGTCAGCTGTGTTTTTGTGCGGGTACCTACTTGCCTTTTGGTTGGAATTCTGAGTGTTTTCATTATAAACCTGTTTTCTGTTGGGAGATTATATGCTTTTCACAGTGGTCTGACAGATGTGACCAAGTGAGACATGGGTCACAGCAATGTGTGGACCAAAAGCCATCCTTAGGAAACTGGGAGATGATTCTATACGCCTGAAGCGAGTCGCGTGAGCAATACACACCACATCTGTCCTGTAGCGCAGAGTTTTAGAAACCTGTTATATTCCCTCTTACTAGAGATGGCAGATTTCTGGAGGGGTCCCCATAAGGGGTGATCGCACTTGCCTGTCAGGGGCGTATCCCTCTTGAGCAGTGGATTGTTCACCGCAGTAAAACATGAAGTTCTGACAAGTGCACCGGCGGTGTGCTGTGTATACGGTGTCCTCCTAAGGTGGAATTTTATTAAAGCTGAGATGCAGGGGTGGCCAGAGAGAGAAGCATAGGCTCTGCTTGCCACGGGAAGGTAAACATGGTTGTTCTGAGGTTCATGATGATTGCAAGTGAGTGAAACCGAAAGGTTGCCCTGTGACAGCACACTTGGGCTGAGCCGTGACTCTAAGTAATATATGGTACACGTGTTGTTCGTTAGGATTGTGAAAGGTCCCTGTTGTTGTTGTTAGAAGAGAGGGCATGTGTTGCAGTCACATGACTAATTCAATGAATTTAAAATGGTTGAATCATCTATTTCACACATCCTGGGGTAAGCTTCTGCCAGAGACATTGCGATGTGCTTCTCAGCTTGACAAGGAGTTGAGTTCCTCCACAGCTTTTACATAAGCTTTCCTGGGAAATACCTGGTAAATTAAGTAACTTTCCTGATACTCTCACCTTATGCTGGAGTGGCCGGTTTCCTCACTGGATCGCATGGGGGTGAGAATTCACTGGCAGATGAGGACCATCCCTGCACGATGGAGGTATTTTATGGGACTTGTTGCTTTCAAACTTGAGGTGAACATGTTGTTGAAAGCTAGTTGTATTCGAGCTGCTCAGGCATCTGCGGGTGGGTAACCTGAAGGACTATTCCAGGAAATGTCTAAGAAGGAGGCAGGAATGCTAACTGTACGACACGCAGTCAGAAGGACTTTGGCTTTTGACCTTGCTGTACTTTCGAGAGAGCTCTCTCCTTACCTCGGTGTGCTATTTAACCAGGTCCTGGTATTTCAAGTCTCATTTTTCTTTGGAAATAAATGCTAAGGGAGAAAGTTTGTGTATCCTATAATCTTGCCACTTTGTCAGTGAACCTTTTAAATTCATTGATCTGGAAATGCAACCCTTCTAACACATTTCAGTTCATTCGCTAAGAAGCATAAAAGAAAATTGTTGTTACCCTACTACTTTGTCTTATCAGCTTTGTGGCAAATCAATGTAAGAATGTGAACTGCATATGATCTTTAAACTACCAAATCTAAGAAGTAACATAAAATCTTGAATAGTTTTGTTCTTTAGAATAAACTGTTTAATTTGCAGAAGCTTTATTAAGTGGACTCTAAAATTCTCAGAGTCTGGAAATCTCATGGGTTTGGGCAGGCTCTCTGAGCATAGCTGTAGTCTGCTGGAATTCAGGTTCTCCAGACCTGGGGGATCTCTGGTTGAATCAGTGGCTGAAGGATCCAAAACCAAGTACTAGACTCTTCCTACTGGAAGTCTGCTACTAACTCACTGATGAAGGTTGCTGGCATTCTTGACTGGTTTTCGTTAAAAATTATCTTTAAAAAATTATTATGAATTTTTTTTTACACCTCAAAGCTACGGTTGAAATTTCCGCCATGAAATAAGTTGGAATTGTTACAATATAAAATTTCTGATTAGAAAAAATGGAGATTTTGCCATGCTGGCAAGTCTAAGATATGTCCAAAAAGGCAAGTTGCTCACCTTTCCCCCCTCCACCCCCATACCAAAAAATAAATGGAACACTGACTGGAACTTGTAGTTTGGTCAGGTAGACTATGGCTGGTGTTTTTAACAGCTGCTACAATTTACTCTGGGTTCTAGTCTGTTATAGCTGCATTGCATATCAACTGTGGCAATTTTAAACTTTGTATTGATGAATCCTGTGCAGTATATGTCAATGATTCTAAGATGTTTCAAGGTAAAATATGCATTAAAAATAAAGGATTGTATTTGTAATCTTGCAAACAGGTACCATGTATTTTTGTAATTAGCTTGGATCTGACATCAACACAAAGGAATGCCTGGTTCTTCAGTGTGCCTCCAGTTCTTTCTTTCCATGTTTTCCCTTCTGGTTCCTTTTCATTTTTGTTCCCTGTCATCTTCCTTATTCCCGTCTTCTTTTCCTCTTCTTTTTTGTTTAAATTAATTCCATCTTCATTTCCTGTTACTCTTCACCAGAAGTTTCTCTTTTCAGGCTAAGGTGTCACTGTGTGTACATCCCCTTTACACCTCTCATTGTGGAGTCTGTTTAACTGAGCAGGTGTAGTTTGCAACTCTAATAACCCTTGTGGTGTTTTTTCTTAACTGTAGATGCTTCGGGAGCACAAGTCTATTATTATTCAGAAACATGTAAGAGGCTGGCTGGCTCGAGTGCACTACCGTAGGACCTTGAAGGCAATTGTTTACTTGCAATGCTGTTACCGGCGCATGATGGCCAAGAGGGAGCTAAAGAAACTGAAGATAGAGGCCCGGTCTGTGGAACGCTACAAGAAGCTTCATATTGGCTTGGAGAACAAGATCATGCAGCTGCAGCGAAAAATTGACGAGCAGGTAAAAGCTCCCTGGCCTCAGGGAAAATATTTAGAAGTCTCGTATTGCCTTTCTCAGTAGCACTGTGGGCATTCACAGAAACGTGCACAGAATTTGCATTGTATCAGTTCTCTTTTCTGCTGAAGAACATTGATAGAAGAGAAAGGGAGGCCACAGTAGAACTGGAACAGTAAAGCATCTGTTTGTGTCTCTCAGCAGCACTGAGAGAAAACATCTGCTCCCTTAATGTCAGTATTTCATTTGAAGCACGTCAGTTGCTCTGTTGAAGGGGAAGGTGAGGTGATCATGTTTGATGTGTGTGGGCTCCCTGTCTGATCTTAGTTTGGGATGTTAACGTGCAGGCTTTGAGACTGGACTGTTCTGTCACAAAAACAAACTGAAACTTTTTGGAAATAGGGAAGCTGCTCTTTTGCTCCCATGTCTGGGTATATTCTGCAGGGAACTGGAAGGCTCCCTTAAACCAGAACTTCTCCAACAGCTGCTATGTCTGTGTTGTGTTTTGCAAAGAACAAAGAGTACAAATCTCTGCTGGAGAAGCTGAGCAACCTGGAGATCACGTACAGTACAGAGACAGAGAAGCTGCGGAGTGATGTGGAAAGGCTTCGGATGAGTGAGGAGGAGGCTAAGAACGCAACCAACCGTGTCCTCAGCCTTCAGGAGGAGATTGCCAAGCTCCGGAAGGAGCTGCACCAAACACAGTCTGAGAAGAAGACCATTGAGGAATGGGCAGACAAATACAAACATGAAACCGAGCAGGCAAGTGTGCAGTCTCAGATGCATGAGAAGATTTATAGGTGTCCACTCAGGTTTTGCCGAGGCATAACTGCTTCAGTTGCGTGGCTGATATTTTTACAGTATTTTAAAGCAATGTTATACCTGTACAATCCGAAATAGGCTTAATACCTAAATAAATACACCTATGGTAGAAGAATGTACTAGATGTATATATTGTATGTAAATATATGTATTCAGTCTATTCAGATTTCAATATTGAAAGTATTTGCAAATCCAAATACTTAAGCTTCCTCAATTAGTCAGAGGTAGCACATTCATAAAAAGAAATCATTTTACCTACCTAAGGAGTGTAATCACATAGATATCAGAAATCTGCCTCATATGCAGTATTCCAAGGTACCTGCTTATATCTGACCTAATTTAAACAGACTACTAAACACATGTGTGTGTGCACAGTCTAGTTCAACAGGTTTTGACTAACCCTTTATCTTTGCTTTAACCGCGAACATATCGAACAGGTTGTTTCCTCTCAAGATTACTTGCTGATAACGGTGCAAGTTTTGAATATTGGAAGAGCCGTTCCATCATTATGTGATGCTGCAGGGACGCATTTCAAGACCAGATAAACATAAGGAAAAATATTAATTGATTAAGCAAAAGGAATGCATAGTAACCATAATCAGAGACAAATGCGTAACTGGCAAACCTGGGCATGGTTAAAGTGGCACAACTTTTGGGCAAAGGCAAGATGTTAGATTTTGCTGTTACCCAATGCAATGGAATATACAACAGAACTACCACATTTTTTCCTATTTTAGGAATATTTCTATTTTAAGGAATAAATTACATCTTTGGGACTTTACTGAAAAATATTATGGTACAGTGGAGACGTTCAAGGCAGTTTTGGCATCTGATCAGAAGTGGAGTGCAGAACATACAGGGCAATCTGCAGTGGGACATATTTAAGACACGTAATTTGGGAAATGAAGATGTCAGAACTTAGTTCACTGATGTCATTGTCTGAGGCAAAGTTTCAGTATTTGAACTCTTACAACAAGGATGTAGTTGCTGTTAGAGCTACTGATGAAAGATCAACTGCAATCTGAGTCAAATATTTTATTATCTCTGTAGTTGGTATCGGAGCTGAAAGAGCAGAACACGTTACTGAAAACAGAAAAGGAGGAGCTGAACCGCCGCATCCATGACCAGGCAAAGGAAATAACAGGTTGGCTCTGTTCTCTTCACTCAGGTTCTCTGCTTCACGTTACCTTCTAAAGCAACACTCCGCTGCATAGAATGGGCTAATTTGCCTTAGTTTGCATTTCTTTTTAGTTTAATGGTTTCATTTCTTTGTTTTAAGAACTCACATGGATCAGCATTATTTACTATTTAACTTTTCGTGAAGTCCTTAGGGTTTGGTGAGGGTGACTGTTACAAAGCATTTTACTTTTAAAAAGAAGGCTCTGATATTTAATACAATTACTCTACTGCAGCTCTTTTGGCTGCTGTGACTACGTAGAGAGCAGCCAGAAAAGCGTAACTCTAGAAGCAAAGGCTGTGATGGAGGCAGCTGTGATGAGGAGGGTCAGTGTGCTTGAGACGTAAAGCATCTCACATTTTGCTTTTCACAGAATGTAACACTGGGCTAGTGCCCCGTCTTCCTCCCTCCTGGAATTACTAATGCAAGGTATTGGCAGAATAACTAACTTGACTGAGTGAACCCTTCTGTGGTCACCACAATAATGCTTTGGTCCTTCATGCATTTGGCTTAACGTTTGCCTACAGAAGCACAAATACCACACACCAGCTTCAAAGAGCAGACTGTTTCACCATCTGTGTTCCCGGTGCAGACACATGCCTGTACCTCCGGGATGGATGCGCTGCATGGTAGGTAGAACTGGAGTTCTTACTTTGGATTCCTGTTCTCCGTGGCAGAGACAATGGAGAAGAAGCTAGTGGAGGAAACGAAACAGCTAGAGCTAGATCTGAATGATGAACGGTTACGGTACCAGAACCTGCTGAATGAGTTCAGCCGTTTAGAGGAGCGGTATGATGATCTCAAGGATGAAATGAACTTAATGGTGGTAAGTGGCTAAACATCTGAGAAATCAAAAGCTGTTCACAAATGTGTTCAGCCAGAATCTAGTGGTATAAGTTAGTAACTGATTCTGCTGTCAACTGTGTGGTGGTGACCTGTACCTGAAAAGACAATTTGTCCTTTTAAATATCGATTAATTGGATTAGCTCAGCCAAAACAAATACATTTAAAATTTGTGGTTGATTTTTTTTTTTAATTTTATTTTTATTTTTACGTTTGTGAAGAAGGCTAAATTTCTGCTGTGACTTTGCTAGTGGTATTGCACATGCCATCCACCCTTATTTTGCCCTGAAGTTATTCACATGTGCTAGGGTTGTTTGTACCACAGTCATTCAGTCTTAAATTTTAAGTAGTTCTAGGAATATTTTATGTGGCAGGAAGAAAAAATATTCCTCAATACAGTGCCTGGGAAATTAGAGAATTGCTGCCTGTGCTTCCTGTAAAGCAAGCTTTTCTTTCCCACAAAATGCTGCATTGTTGCTTGATTCTGCTTTCTGCAGCAATACTTGATGGTGTAGGAACTGACCTGTCTCCATAGAGTTGATTGTGAGCTACATCTCATAGGCTTTAGGTGGCATGAGAGACCAGGATCAAAAATCTTTTCTTATAAATTTTAATACCTGTGAAATAACACCAAATATTGCAAACTAAATTATAGATTGTGAAGAGACAGTCACAGGGAAAACAATATAGTGGTACTGATTTGTTTCATTTGCACTCCAGAACATCCCCAAGCCTGGACACAAAAGAACGGATTCAACTCACAGTAGCAATGAATCTGAATATACTTTTAGCTCTGAGATCACAGAAGCAGAAGACTTACCAGTGAGGATGGAGGTAATGTTAAAAAACCCCCACTTTTCATTGATCAATTGTTGAACTTACTCCTATCCCTTTTTTTCATATGTGCTTGTGAACACTATATCCTTATACAGAGATATCTAATGCTTCAATCCAACTTTTTCTATTCCCTTTTTGAAAATAGCTCATTGTCTAGTTAGTTGTGGTCCTATGTAAAAAGACTTTGTGACAGTATGCTTTGAATTCTTCTGTATTACAGTAAACACAGACTAGATACTTGGCCATCCAGTTGATTTGCATCTGCAAAACATTTGCTTGCCAGTGTTTGTAAGCACAATCACTTTTTCAGCACAAAGTGGGAATTCAGAAAATGAGTGAGACTTCCCGAGAAGTCTCTATAGTGTATATTCAGAGATTAAAAGTGGCAGGGTGGCTAGCCACATTCTTAGTAGCTACATGGAATGAGTTCCCTGCTAGGGGTGAGAACCTCATGTTGATTCATTTTTTCCTCTATTTCATAGAGACAACTAAAGCTCCAGGAATGTACTATTCCTTTGCATATGCAGTGATAAAAATCTTAGGTGTCCCGGCTTGAGATAGAACAAACCCAATTTTCTTTTCAGTAATTTTACTTTTCAGTTAAGTCTCTTCTAACTGCTGCACTCTCTGAAATTAACGGTATGTTTTTCAGACAGTGTCCTTTTCTAGCAGTGATAAGGTCTGATGTTTACAGTTGATGCCAAGGAATGGTATGCAGAGAGGCTCTTGCTTATATTTATTCCTATAACAACCAAGGCCAGCCAACTTTGTTATTTGCCTTGTTGGAGGGTCGGAAGCGGAAAAGCGTAGAGGGGTCGCACCTGCAGGGAGGAGCGGACAGGACAGGTGACCCCAAACTGACCAACAGGGTATTCCATCCCATCTGCCTCATGCTCAGTATAAAAGCTGAGGGATCAAAGGGTCAGCTCTCTTTCTTCAATGGCTGGTGTCCGAGGAGGACTCTCTTCTTCTGCCTTTGATCCTGATCTGTGTGTTCCTGAATCCGGTTCTTGAATCCAGTTCCCATCTGCCTCTGAGTCCCGTCCCAGTGCTTGCTTGGTGACGTGATCATCATCCTGGGAGCTTGATACTGGTTTTGTATGTATTTGTGTATGTTTCATTCTTTTCTTATTCATATTATTATCTTTTCTTTTTATTGTTAATATTTCATTATAGCTGTTTTAGCTTTTTTTTTTAGCCTATAAGTCTCTCCCTTTTATTCTCTCTCCCTTCCCTCCTGGGAAGGGAGAGGGATTAACAGAAAACATCTGTCGTTTGTTCGGTGGCCAGCCCAGCCTAAACCTTGACATTAGGATATTTAAATTTTTTCAGAAAGATGACTCTCTTGGTTCAGCTAATGAATAATAATCATTAATAATTTGTGGTGCAGCTCCAAGCCATTTTTAGTATCTTCCAAGAAAACTCCCCCTTGTGGCCCCTCCCAAAGGAGTGGGACTGCTGACACAGCAGAGAGCCCTCGGGTTGGTGGTCTGTCTGACTGTCCTTGGCAGTTTGCAGACGCAAAGCTTTTCCTGTGCATTCTAGAGATCTTCTTAACTGTGCGCCATCGCACAGCTCACTCCATTTGCCCTCTGTCTAGGTTAGTTATCTCCACAGTTGCTTTTTACAGGCTGTCGTTACTGTTTTTGAAAGCCTCCGCAGAAAATTGTTTTCTACTATGGATGCAAATACCCTGACACGTTGATGCTGACACGCATTCTATGTGGACTCTTTCATAATTTGCCTTCCCACTTATATTTTTCACCTTGCATAATTGTTTCAGAAGGATGTTCCTACCTTCATGGATAATCAGGAAAAAGTGCAACTACATGTGATTGGATTTCATATACAAATGTCATCTTTTCCTTTGGCTAATAGACTTGCTAAATTGCTGTTCTAGGGCAGTTTTGGTTTTTAGAATATAAATGAAAAAAATTAACTCACACAAGAGTGTGAATAAATGCAGCACTGAAAAGATTAAATCTGTTTGTTTAACCCCTTAAGATTTCAAACTCAAGTTTGACTCTAGACTAACAATAGAGATTAATGATACAAAACCACATTAAAAAATAGGGTCCATCTCAATACAAACCAATAAAGCCAGAAAACTCAAAGTCTGTTTTCTTTTTCCTGAGCTGTTGGTGTGGTTTATGACTCTTCCCCTCAACAGTAAAAGGAGATGAAGTGGAAATGGCTGCACTTGCTTGTCTGCTGCAGTCATTAATATTAATTTTCTGGTTCCTTTTCTAAGCTTCAGAATTTTATGGTGTGCTTCATAGTAAATGCTTTGATCTTCTTGCTACATAAAGTACAAAATGGCTGATGAACAATTTTTGATGTACCTTCAGATTACAAACTCTGGTCCTTGCCTAGAAAATAGTGAGAAAGCTAGTGGATTAGGCCCAAAACAGGCTGTATAGTTAGAATAATAAAAGGAAAAAGCCATAAAATACATGTTCTGGTACCTATTTATGTCACATCCCACTAAATTAACCCGTAAATCTACAAGCAGCAGAGAGATTTCTCTGTAGCTGAAGAACTTTCTGTAGAAATAATTTAAAACTAAAAAAAAAAGGCTCTATTTACAGTTGTTTCCAGGTGAGTCTAACCACAGACTTTTTTTTTCTCCTTTCCCCCTCCAAACAAGTAAGAATAAAAGGTATGCTTCATTATAGACCTCCTGCCTGCTAGGTAGTCTCTAGTGCTTTCTTTCACTAGGCTTTAGGCTTAGGTACGTTTTACACTAGTAGATCCTTTTTTAAAATAGCGTTTGACAGCTGATGAAATATTTTAGATGCCAGTAGTCAACTCTCAGAATCAAGTAACATTTCTGTGTTCCTCTCTTTCCCCAGTCTGTTATCCATCTTTACTCACTGTAGTGCTTCCTTGTGATGTGGAAGGGGAATACTTCTTGACTTCCTTCTGTTCTTTCTAAAGCAGGAACCAAGTGAGAAAAAGGCACCATTGGATATGTCTCTGTTCCTCAAGCTGCAGAAACGGGTTACAGAGCTGGAGCAAGAAAAGCAATCCCTGCAGGATGAACTGGACAGAAAGGAAGAACAGGCTCTCCGTGCTAAAGCTAAGGTGGACTCCTTCTAGCTGATCAAATGCTGACGCCACATTATCCCTTCTTGTGAAGTAGTAGCTATGTGAATGCTGGCTGGCTTTTACTAAATCCTTATCTTGCTCTCGTACTTGCTTGATTTAACGACAACTTTTATACCTGGTGCTTAGAACTATTTAGTTATTCAGTTTTCCAAGGTCCTTGAGATCCTCTGATGGAAGTTAACAGGAACAAAAAGTGCTTGGAACTTTGCTTAAAAAAAAAGGCTGTTTTTATTAAGAAATAGCAATATAGAAATTCTACTTAAATGATGGGGAGAATGAGCAATTGTTCATTTTAGGCAGAATAAGAACTGTGTCAACCAAGATACAGAGCCAAAGCGCTGGGATTAGACATGTATAGCAGATTTTATTTGAAATTCTCCTCTGATCTGGTCTCCTTAAGTATTTATAAAAATGTGAAACCAATTTTGGCAAGTGTTTCTTGTTACTCTTCCACCAGTGAATTTCTTGAGCATCCTGGCATTCATCCTGCTCTGTTTCGTTAGCAGTGACAGTAGTGTGATTTGTACATGATTTTATTTATATTAACCAATTATGTGTCATAAATTCATAAGTAAATGAAAGGAGACAATGCTAATATTCAAACTAAAGCACTCAGCAGTACCAGAATGAGTGTTTTCCAGTTTTATGGGAAAATAATTTCAGCTTCTTTTCCTGCCTTAATGAAATTAAAGAATAGAAAGGATTGGATTTTTATTTTTCACACTTGTCTGTATTCTTTCATAGGAGGAGGAAAGGCCTCCAATAAGAGGTGCAGAGTTGGAGTATGAGTCGCTCAAGGTAACTCTAAAAAGGAGGTTTCTGTTATTTTCTAGTGAGAATATTGCCACCAATTGTATGTGCTGGCATAGAATATTACATCAGCCCTCCTGTTTTGGAATTTTAGCTGGAGAAACTAGAACAAAAATTCCCCAGCAATTATTTTATTGTAGGATTGTCCTTTTTGAGGTGTAGAATGTGTGGCTGGGGCTACAGAACAAAAAGATCCCCTAAACCAGGGGGAGTTCTCTGTTGAAACACTTAGTACAGCTTGCAAGTTAATTTGAGCAAAAATACAGTGATGAATGTAGCCCTCTTTTCCAAACACATTAGTTAAATTAATGCATACCTTAGACCACTAAAACTAAAAGTATTTCCTAATATCACTGAACGATGCAGAATCTTCTTAGCCTGCTGACCAGTATTCATTGTGAACTTTATTTTTATTTGTTAAGGGGACAATAAGAAGAAAGAAAGATTGGTAACTTTTTTCGCATCGAGTCTGTCTGATTCATGTATATGTGTTCTGATTTTGCACTTCAGACAAAAGGTTAGCCCTGTTACTGAAATCCTCCCAGGCACTATTCACTGTAATCAAGAGACCAGGGATATGGGAGAGGTTGATTGATTTGTTGCAGTTACTCGTCGTTTTTACCATTTCTATCCATAGTTTTGTACCTGTGATTTATAGGCATGTTGGAATGCTGCTGGGTGACGGAATTGTCCTGTTTCTTGCAGCGTCAAGAACTTGAATCTGAGAATAAAAAGCTGAAGAATGAGTTGAACGAGCTGCAGAAAGCCCTCACAGAAACGCGATCTCCAGAGGTAACTGCTCCTGGTGCCCCTGCATATAGAGTCCTCCTGGATCAGCTGACTTCAGTAAGCGAAGAGCTTGAAGTGCGCAAGGAAGAAGTCCTCATCCTGAGGTCTCAGCTTGTTAGCCAGAAAGAAGCTATTCAACCCAAGGTAAATAATAGTCAGCAGATGCACTGGGCAGTAAAGTTGCATTGCGTCACTGACGTGCTTTATTTAATTTAACAGCGTGCTTGAAAAGGCAGAGTAAAGTTTGAAAGCTTTTCCTCCTGTAATCCGTTGATCCATTGTTAGTGCACAAATTGCAGCAGTCTGAATTGGGAGATCCTATTAATAAACCAATTTTGGGTTTGTCTACCAGCATTCATGTAAAGATACCATACTGGTCATACCAGGCTGGCAGATACCAATGGTCTGGCCAGGATCTTCCCAGACTCCTTTAACAATGCAGAAATAATTCTCGTTTGGAGCAGTATCATTTCTCTAGTGAGTATGTAGTTGGACTGCAAATTTTACAATAGTTCTCAGGAATTCTTTTTAACTAATAGTTCAGTAGTTTGACTGGAAAATTCACAGTAGTTCTCAGGAATTCTTTTTAATTAACAGTTCAGGAGGAGGTACAAGGAACAATTTCTTCTAAATCTATGCGGGGTCAAATAAATTGCAAATAAGTAACATTTCATAAAGATGACCTATGAAGATATATGAAGTCCATACTATTGCTTGATAGGTGCTATGTGGTTTTGTTGAGAAGAGTAGATTGCAACCACTGAAATGCATATCTTCTAAAAAGCTGTAATTCTGATGAGATACTTAGGAAAGTAATAGCTTTGAAAATAGACTCATTCAACCTGAAAAGATATCACTTAAGTCCAGGAACTAATAATTTCCATTGAACTGAGCTATCTAGTGTTTTGCAACCACAGCAAGGAATGAACAGATATGTCATTTTTCCTTTGCCATGGCAAAGTTATGTTCATATTTGTCATAAATAAATTGAAAGTCTGTGATGCATGAAGGTGTACATATCTTGTTTTAAATGATTAATTATAAAGAAAACAAAACTCATTTTTCTGCAATATTTAGAACATTGTAAATAAATAGTTGAATAGTAAATCCTTGAATAACTTATTCTCAGCAACGCTGGGATACAAGTGTTGTTTTTACAGCAGTTATGAGTATGAGGGAAATACGAAGGTGACCTGTGGGATGGCTATCAGCCAGTTTGCAGATAGCTTCTGCTTGTTAGGTTGGACAGCTGCAGCACAGACAGATTTTTTTCTTTTTTAATTATTTGTTTTTCTTCTTTCTTGCCTACCGATTTGATTACCAGGAGGATAAGGTACACATTTTCTTCTACAGTTATAAGCCAGAACTCTTGAATGCTAAAAAACCCCTCAACAATACTTGACCTGTCATTTTCCTGCTTCTCATAATAACTTGCATGTATTTGAAGTTGTTCTTGCACTTTACTTTGCTGTTATTGGAGAACCTTTCTCATTATCCTATGTCCCCTGCATACCCATCTTCCTGCTCCATGCAAGGGAACAAGTTACTTCAGAACAAGCAGATTTAACAATTTTGAACTGTTGGTTTATGGTAACCTGAACATGAAAGGAAAGATTCAGAAACTGGTCTGGTCAGCTCAATCAATGTGTCTTGCCGAGTGTGTTAGAAGAGTAAGAGCAGCATTGTGATTCAGGAATCAGATCTCTGTTAACTTGCAAAATCCGTAGATTTCACCAAAAAAAAAGCCTAGTATGAAGAACTACCTTACTTTATAGCGTTTGTTATCCTTGTCATGCAGCAAACATTCAGGACTCATGTTGTGATCTGTAGATATTAGATAGGAATTGCTGAATGTCTGATTAGAAAATGTAGTTGAACACATAGTATTTAGGAGTATGAGAAACTGAACTGACGCTAAATGAAAGCTGTTGATTCAAATATTACAACTACAGCAGGCAGGGTATTCTTGA
Organism: Burhinus bistriatus; assembly: GCA_013397275.1. Taxonomy (NCBI): domain Eukaryota; kingdom Metazoa; phylum Chordata; class Aves; order Charadriiformes; family Burhinidae; genus Burhinus; species Burhinus bistriatus. The sequence continues at coordinate 250,189 of VYXH01011242.1, read as the reverse complement.
AGATGTAAGAGTAATTAGCATTTCTTTCCATCAGCACAAAAATAGTAAATATGTTCAGACTGCTAAAGCTTGATAGATTGGCAGGTGAGACACAGCAGTCTTACTGTGTAATAAAATAATGGTAGAAAAATCACAAAGATCTCATAAGGATGTTGGGAATAATTCTTTGAGGAGCTTATATATTTCAGTGGTTTTCATATTAGATAACATGAATTCTACTAGGCATAGAGACCTAGGCACCAAAATTTATGTCCACAAAGTTGTTATTGTAAATACTTTGCAAAATTTTACTCAGGAAAATAGGATTTGATTGTTTTCGAAAGTCAAAAAGAAAAGTCAGAATTCCATCTCTTATGTTCATTCGAGTCTTGTGGTTCCACTGTAATTATCCACAGCAGTGACTCAGATCAGACTGGCTGAGGTGACTGTAAACATCTGTCAAGTATTTCAAGTTTTACTGAAGAAAAAGCAAAAGCGCTATAGTAAACATTCAAAACTGAAACATAATGGTATTATGACACCTAACTTAAAAAATCTCAAGCCCTTGTAAATTATTTCCTGCTTTGCTGGAGTACTTAAAATATATGAAGTGAGGAATGGACCTTATTTATGGGATTGGAAAGACTACATGCAATGGTGTGTTTAAGAAATATTAATAGAATTAAGCTTCTTCAGTTTCAGTATTAGCAGCTGTTCCTGGTAATTTGAAGTAAAATGCAAATTCATCATTTCATGAAATTTATTTTGTTCCTTTTACATGATGGATAAATGAAAAGAGGTTAACACATATACTCGCTTATTAGACTGATATTTGACCATGTTGCACACATTCATTTTAAAAGATACACCAAACGGACATAGAAATTATGGACCAACCTCCTGCTCAGGTACCTACACTAATTTTAATGTGGCTGCTCAAGGATTAGTGTTCCATGTGGGTAAAGTGACAAAAACATGGATTTAAACAACAATTACGTTGTTAAATTTACCCTGGAAATCATAATTCTTTTTCCAGAATACCATGACAGATTCTACAGTCCTCTTGGAGGATGTACAAAAGATGAAAGACAAAGGAGAAATAGCACAGGCATATATTGGACTGAAGGAAACAAACAGGTAAAAGCTGTCTTTCTTTAATCTATGGTCAGTTGGGGTCTGCTGTGACGCGCTGCATATGTCATACTCAGTACATTGCATCCATGTAATACTTGTATTAGAGAATACTTGCAGTTGGGGTTATAATTTGATTTGATTAGTAAAATTGCTGTATGCAATATTTGAAAGGATTAGAAAACAATGGGGAAATGCAAAATCAAGCTTCCTGGATTTACATCTTCTTAGCCTTTAATTGCTACATTGCTCAAACTGGGTGCCATTCCCCATGCTGTTTTTTTACGTTTTGTCCAGTAGTTGTCACAATAGTCTGTCATAATACATTTATTGCAACAGCATGAAATGCTGTAACCGGTTGGGCTAACACCGAGAACTGAATTTCGTCATTAGAAGAAACACGTATAAACAAGGGAAATAATTTGCTAAGTTGTTTTAGAGCATTGCTTGTTTCTTTTTTATAGTAACTGTAATTTAGTGTGTAATGTCCTTAACATGTCATCTCATCACCATCACATCTCTCTTGTATTTTTTTTTAAACGCTTTTCTTGAAAGGCAATCTCCCCAGGACTATCATATGCTGAATGAGGATGGAGAACTTTGGCTGGTTTATGAAGGGCTAAAACAAGCCAACAGGTTACCAGACTTCTCAGAATGGTTTTTTTCTTCATTTGCATCTTCTTTTCTAGCTAACTGTGCCCCTTGCTATGGGTTTGCTTTGTCTACAGTATTTCTATTGCTTTAACAGTTAGAAAAAAATTCATCACAAATTATACAAATTAAAGAGTTTCCTCAAACTTAGTCCCCAAACCTTTCTACTTGTCAAGTTGTATCATTTAAAAAGTTAGGATGGCAGCAACAGCTAATACATAATTCATAAGAATTCTTGCATAAAAATAGATGGTGAAGTACCAGAAGCTCCACAACTGGAAAAAATTTGTAGCTGTGTATTGTTTGTCTGCCTTTATCTTGGATATCAAAATGAATGTCCCTTACAGTTTCTCCGCCTGAAGAAGTACAACCATTTTAGTAATTACAAAACTATTGATAGCCTATAAGTCTCGGTGGCCAAACTCTCAAATAGTTATGGGTCTTGCTCTCCTTGTTGCGACTCAAGTTCAGTAAATTGAACATTCTTCTCCCACGTCTCTCCGTGCCAGGTTCAAACTGTAAGACACAACATAACCAACAAACAGAAGTAATCTTGAGTTCGTTGTGGCGCTGTTCAAGCCCCAGCGCAATCCCTGCAGTCTCTGTAAAGACTGTGTGCTGGTCACGTAATGGGCGAGATTCACCTGCTTAGGAAATGCCATTCTGGCTCCATGTGTGTGTCTGGGGCCCATATCCATACATGTGTCCCAGACTTCCGAAATGGTTCCTAGTCCTGCACTGACAACTAAATTAATAGAGCAGGAGTGCTGATCTTCTTTAGTGTACACGTTTGGTAGCAGTAACTCCAGAAGGAGGTGTTTTGCAATGAATGCTACTAACTCAAGTCTTTGCTTTTCTTGTGCTAACAAATTCTACACCTAACATTGTTTTGTAAGCCCACGAAGATCTAACTTGAGAGCAGGATGTGAATGTTTGCTCTGCGCCACTTGTTTCTTGTCCTAGCCCTGTAGAGACAAGAAGCTTTATATTAAATGGCAGAGCAATGCAGATAAATTACTATTTGCCCTTGCGTGCTTGATCAGTCTAGTTACTAATAAATGTGCCTGCCTTATGCATATTTAAACCCTGAAAGATTGTCTAATTGACCACTCGTAGTCACTAGTCATGTCATTTCCTGTGTGTGTACGTACGGAATGGTGAGTCAGAGCGCTTGGACAGTGCCTTGCAAGGAGTAGATCCCCACAGTGCTGCTCGAAAGGAGCCTGGTAGGTGTTATCCCCATCTCACAGGAGAAGAATTTGAGAGGTGAGGTGCCCCAGGGGAAAGACTGAGTCAGCGGTGAGGATAAAATACTGCTCCTGGATCCATCCCAGTCCTGAGTTTGGTTCTGCGGTTAACCTTTCCTGCACTAACAACAACCCTCTGCAAAATGTTGGTTTTAATGGAAAAATGAAGATTATTTATGTGCATTTGCAATTAAATGGTTTCTGACTGAACAGAGTTAACTACAAAAAGGTTTTCCTTTGTTAATATTGCAAACACAGTTCGCTTACAGGTCATCTTACACAGTTTGTTTGATTTGGTTAGAGGTAAAACCTCTTTAAAGCCCCTTTAAAAGCAGTGACAATCTGTGAAGACTTAGAAATACATTTATGGCCACATGTTCTCAGTGGCACCATACACAGTATTTCCCAAAGGAAATGCAAAGCAGTGTCACAATTAGTTTCTCTCCACTTTTTGATCATGCAAGCTTAATTTAATTAGAAGGCATACTGAAGGGTTTAAAGAGTACTCTGCCTTTTTCATTTTCCTTTGCAAGCCATGGCTAATTGTTCCTGAGCAGCAGCTAAAGCTTTACACTCCCTCTGAGAATTGGGGAAGTAACTTTCTAAGTGTGTTCACGCAACTGTTGCTCAACTTCTTTAGGCTGCTGGAGTCTCAGCTTCAGTCACAGAAGAAGAGCCACGAGAATGAACTGGAATCGCTGCGAGGTGAGATCCAAGGTCTGAAGGAAGAAAACAATCGCCAGCAGCAGCTCCTAGCGCAGAACCTGCAGCTGCCTCCAGAGGCCCGCATTGAAGCCAGTCTACAGCATGAGATCACCCGGCTGACTAATGAGAACTTGGTAAGGGAAATGATGGGCAAGAGCAGGCTAGGGGACCTACAGACTTCCTGCGCCTCTAAGGTCTTAGCAGTTTTCAGATGGCAACCTCCTGCAAAAAATTGCAGGAGTGCAGTGGTTTTCTGGTAGGTAAGCTAATGGGAGCGAGAGACGTATGATTGCTGAGGAAGTAGTAATGTTTCAGGGAATTTGTTGGAAATTTGTGGCATGGGGAAAGCTCGTGGATCCTAGCCTTCAACTGATGAGTTTAATCATCGCTAACTAGAATGACTGATATCCAGGGAACTCATAAAAAATACTGGTGCCAAGTAGTGGTGTTTCCTCTGTAATTATTAGTTTGTTTATTTTGTTGAAAAACTCTGATGTAGTTCTTCAGCTGTTTAATGTCACTTTTCATCCCATTTCTCTCCTCCCTGCCTGAAGCTACACAGATAATCCACTGTGTTATGAGCTCTAGCTATTCGGTATGTTCTGAAGAAAGAAATAGTTCCAGAAAAAGAAACTTGGTTAGAAGTCACTTAGCTAATAATTGATATTCCTTGTTTACCGCACAACATTTTTGTATGAAGGAAAGATGGGTGAAACTCCTTACCTTTCCTGGCAAAGGAGTACATTCATGATGTGCAGGCTAGTTCATTTCTGGGGACATATTCCACAGAGGCCTGTGTTGGAATATCGTTGGCTTATCACTGTTTATTGGTAAAGGGAAGCACGCTACTTCAGGAAGGAAAATCCTAGGTCTGAGTGTCATCGCTTCCTCTAAACAAGCCAAGGTGTAGTCTTTCCTGCTTATGTATGTTACAGAAGTTAGCATTGTTGGGCTCAAAACCAAAGGTCTTGAGGAAAGCATCAGATAATTCAGCGAATAGATGTTGGAAAACTGATTGAAAACATATTATAAGTTTGCCTCAGCAGCAGCTGTCTCCCACTGGCAAAGGTAAAGGGTGAATGTTTCCGTCTCTGACAGCTCCCTCCTGCTGCTTAGTCATATGTTATGATTTTTAGCCATTTTCCCCTGCCCCAAGAGACCTACTCATCACATTCTGTGTTCCCAAGACAACACACAGTCATGTAATTACATCCCAGAGGAGCTCTCTTCATTTTCAAATACAATGAATGTAATTTTACTTGTTAAATATAGACTCATTCCTTAGTATTTCGCTTCTGATGTTTGAGTATTGCAAGTCCACTCCAAGTCAGATATATGCTGCTTTTCCACTCCTAGCCCTAGAGTGGAAATAATTTACAGGCTTTCCAAATGTGATATTAGAATTGTAGTATTCACTGCAATCCCATCTTCATTAGCATAAGAAAACGTCCTGTTCAGGTTCTCAGAAGGGTTATATTCCAGACATTCACAGTATTAGTATTGCCTGGTTTTGAAAGATCTGGCTGTTCTGCAACTCACCTACATCAGCTTCTCTCTGGGAGGGGCTGGCATGAACGCCACAACTAAGGACCAGACGACCTAAAAATTAGAGATTCTTGATCTTGTTTTAATCTGATTTAATTTATATGGTGCTTACTGCAGTATCAGTGTCTCAAAGGAAGGGGGAAAAACAATCCTGTGCCTATTTTTACAGTTTTATGAGGAGTTGTATGCAGATGATCCCAAGAAGTATCAATCCTACCGGATTTCACTTTACAAACGGATGATTGTATGTAGATCACGTGAATCCTGTTTCTCTGTTGTCTTGTTCGCTATTTCTGGAGCGCTAATTGAAAAGCAGGCTGCCTCCCTTTCTCCCTTTCAAAGGAAATCCCCTGCAGAGAGCTTCACGATGCCAATTACTTCCCTCACTGCTTTTTTTGTTAGTCTTAGTGTCCTCTGTGTAATCTGCGTCTCCCTTTGATGCACAGTTTTGTTACTAATATAAGCCTTGCACTGTGAGCAAAGCAGTTTCTTTTTGAATACTACTTTATACTGCCTGGAAAAAGAGGTACATGATGCAAAAGATGCTCAGTTTTTAGAACCACTCTTTGCTTTAAAACTTTGATACATTTAAATTCAGTTCGGCAAAATAGAGGCCTGATGGTACAGATAGTTACCAAGGTGAATAATGCCTGCAATCCAGTCATAGCCTGAACTTGTTCATGCATCTCTCTATTGTGCTGACATCTGGAATGAAGAAATGTATCAGAATCAAAATACATAATATTTTAATATTTTTCAAAAATGCAAAATATGAAGGATAAAATTGGAAATAATATTTCCATAATAATTAAAAACAACAAATTGAGGTAGCACCATAAGTAAGCTTGAAAGAATATAATTTATGAGATTCCAAATCTTAATGAGATGTGAAATCTGTTCAATTTGTTTAGAGAAACTGTAGAAGGAACGTTATTCCTCCTCATGTATTTGTTTTTCGGAAATCATATCCCTTCACTGATACATTCAAAACAGTCTGTTGGACTTATGTGTATTTTTTTATTAATTTCAGAAGAAATTGTTATATGTGACAAGTATATTGTGTTATTAACAGGATTTCCGTTGTAAAAATGAACACTGCTTTGAATGTGAAGCATGGCCTTGATTCTGTTCTTTCAACAGACCTAATTATCTTACTGCTCAAGTATATTATATTAGGTTCTAAACTCTTTACTACATGATTAAGAGCAATTTTGTGCCTAATTCTAAGTTGTTGCCAATGCTGCACTAATATTTTTCAACACTTCAGGAGAGATGTAGTTTCCCAGATGGTGCTTTTGGTGCAAGGAGCTCATGGTCCCTTACGTTCTTACCAGTGCCATGAAGAATCACGCTTACAAAAGGGCAGTTTTCTTTTAAGCTGCTTTCAAACCCTTCACCTGGAATGGCTTTCAGGTTTTTTCAGCTTGAGGTTTTTGCTTCCTTTAGAAAGATTTCCCCTTTTTTGATCACATGATTATTTTAGGAATGCACTACCACAGATCACAGAATTATTCCAAGATAGATTTCTGGGGAGTGCTCCTTTGAAAGAAAAGTACCGTTTATTGGAAGGGTGCTAGGTGTTGTTCAGATACAGAATAAAAAGATGTAAGACCCCAGGTTTGGTCTAAGGAAATGTGATGACAGCAAGCAATAGGGAAATGGCAGAGCATCACAACAAATATCATATGTTTGGATGCTTGATTTTGATAAATTTGAGTGCAAGTTATGGTCTTTCTGCAGATCTTTCTCTTATCATCTTATAAAATGGATAGGTCTGAATAATGAGTCGGTCCTGAAGGCATGAATAAATGATGCAGAAATACAGGCTACCTGTTAAATAATAAAGAAAATTATTTCCGTGAGGCATTTGGAAGAGCAGGGAGGAAGCATTAGGGAGATGTGTTTGCAGCAAAATGTCTTCTGCCGAAAAAACTGACTGAGTTCTGAGTGTCTGTAGAATATACCTGCCTAAGAGCTTTGCCTTTGTCATGCTGCACATAACAATAATATTTGTAATATTTGGCTTGTATTATAGGCAGCGTACCACCTTGCAAACCTCAGCCAGAGGATGGCACCACTGTTCAGCTTTCCTCACCACCCTGCAATTCTAACAGCACCAATTTTTGTCTCTGTCACACGTTACAGGGTTTTTCTCATATCTTACTCTTTCTCTTATTTTAATTTACAGGATTTAATGGAGCAGCTTGAAAAGCAAGACAAAACTGTTCGCAAGTTAAAGAAGCAGTTGAAAGTATTTGCTAAGAAGATCGGTGAACTTGAAGGTACTTTTATCTTTTGAGAGAAAGAGAAAGATTTTGGTTTACTTTTTGTGATCGTGTTGTCATCATATCTGTCTGTCTTAGCAGTTGGGAGGGCATGAGGTCTTCAGTAGCATTAGCCTCTGTTAATTGATTCCAGAAGCAGGATGTACACTCAGAGCTCTGTGTGTTCCTTTAGAAACTTTTAGAAGATTTGTCATATTTTGAAGTGATGAGTAAAGGAGATTGATGTTTCTCTGAAGGCAGAAACCATTTGAACATAAAGGAATGTTACCTGGGCCTAATGTGCACTCAAAGGCAGTATCTGTTTTTGTGAAGACAAAAGCAATACTAAATATGAGCCAGGCAGAAATAATTTACCTGGTTTTCCTTTGTGAATTTCTATATCACTGGAACCAAGAATGCTGAGACTGTCTCTGCTTGAGGTTTCCTTTCAGAGCTGCTGGCCAAACTTGAATATGAGAATGCTGAGATATGGACTATGCTAATTTTATTTTTGTGAGCATCAGAGTGAGTTCCCTTAGGATCTTAGGACTGGTGAGACTGAGACCTTACTATGTCTCTGCATAAGTAATTTTAATTGCTAAAAGCAATTAATAATGTTATAAAGGTGAAGTATGAATTTGTTTTTAAATAACCCTGCTCCTAACTTTTCAGAAGCTTTTTATGGTCGTTTGCTTTTTCCAGAAACAAGCTTACTGCCTAATGAGTTGTTTTATTGAGTACTAAGATTAAAATCAGTGCCTGTATAGTCTTCAGTGTTTCAGTGTTTGAAAAGAGCAGTGATACCAAGTTAAACCTCGATTAACAGGAGTATATTGTCCTTCAGCTAGTGGCAGCTCTCCTTGAGCTCTAGTCTGGATTTCTGCATTTTCTATCCCATTTGACAGGAGCACACATTTAGCACCCGTACAGGATGCGCAATAGCTTGTAATTGCACACAGCTAGGAGGGCTGAGAAGAGGATGTAGCTTTCATGAGATGAAGCTGAGTTCTGCATTTCAAAAACAACGTGCAAGGTCATCAAGTGGAGTGTAGGTGTTGAATGTGATACCGTGAGGCACTATATGCAACAAGGTGGATATTTCATACATTCTTTTGAAAGGTTACTCAGACTAAGTTTGTTTTTAAAAGGTCTTTCAATATTGTTTTGGTTACTACTGTGGACAAGATCACAGTAGTATTCATACACAATACAGAGTGGGAAAATGTTTCTGAAAACATCGTTTAGTCTGTGTTTATTACCTAATTAACTTAGAAAGCTGTAGTAGGTCTGGCTGGGATGGAGGTAACTTTCTTCATAGCAGCTTTACGATGCTGTGTTTTGGATTTGTGGTTAAAACAGTGTTGGTAACACACCAGTGTTTTGGCTATTGCTGAGCAGACCTTGCACACTGTCAAGGCTTTCTCTTTTTTCCCCACTCTGCCCCTCAGTCAGCTGGGGGGTGGGAGGGCACGTGGGCACACAGCCAGGAGAGCTGGCCCGAACTGGCCAAAGTGATACTCCATATTCCATACCACCTAACGTCAGGAGCCAGAGGAGGGGGGTTTTGCATACGAGGTAGTTGTTGTTTGGAGGCTGGCTGGGCATTAGTCCCCCTGTGGGGGGTCATGATTGGGCGCCTTTGCCTTGGTCCTTCTCCCCGCCTTTCCTTCACCTCTTAAACCACCTTCATCTCAACTCACGAGTTTTCTCACTGTTGCTCTTAATATTCTCTGCCCTGTCCTGCTGGAGCCAGTGTGGGTGCCTGGCTGCTGGTCGAGGTAAACCTACCACAATAGGCAACAAACATCAGGCTTGAAAAATACTGGCATTTTGCAGAACAATTAAAAATGACCCTTGCAGTATTAATCTGGGATAAAGTGATTAACAGCTATCACTTTGCCTTTGTGCTTTCATATGATAAAATCCAGGAAATCAGCAGTAAGTCTGTATTAATGGATGCTGTTCACACACTTCCACTCTTCTTCAACGGAAGAATGCCACCCCAAGATACATTTATCCACAATCTATCTTTTTGTTTAATGGGAGTTTTGTTGATGTCTTGTCCTGAACCAAAGAAAACATTTCTTAGTTTGATATGTTGGAGTTCTTCCTTAGAAAGATCATAGTTTCCTCTGGTATGCATTGGTTTCACTGGAAAATATTATATAATTGCTTTTTATTTCCCCTCTGAAGTTGGCCAGATGGAGAACATATCACCTGGACAAATCATTGATGAACCTATTCGTCCAGTTAACATTCCACGGAAAGAGAAGGACTTCCAAGGGATGTTAGAATATAAGAAGGAGGATGAACAAAAACTTGTCAAGAATCTTATTTTAGGTAAGCATCTTTCTCATTTGCAGCCTCCTCTGCTCCCACACACTCTGAAAAATGAATGGTAAGAACACAGAATTTGCATTATGAAATGAATAGCTTATTTTGGTTTTGACAGCGTTCAGTTTATCCAAAATTCCTAAATGTCTATTGTAGTCTGATCATCCTTCCTGATTAGTAAGTACATATTAATGTGTCGGCATATTTTTTAGCAGGCAGTTATGTTTTATTCTGTTCTGGTATTTTACCAAAAAAGTGGTTCTTCTTAGTTTTATTCTTCATTTTCACTGGCCGTGTATAGATATGTACGTACAATTAACTGGGGAGGTTGCGATCACCACATATAACACCTTCCAATGGCTTTATACCTAACAAAACAATGTGTATTTGTTTTTCCCAAGAGCTGAAACCACGTGGGGTAGCCGTCAACCTGATTCCAGGACTACCAGCATATATTTTGTTCATGTGTGTACGCCATGCGGATTACCTTAATGATGACCAAAAAGTGCGGTCGTTGTTGACTTCCACTATCAATGGCATCAAAAAAGTTTTGAAGGTTAGTTAGTCTGCTTGGTTTAGGAAAACATGAATTTAAAGTCTGCTTTTGATTTTACGTTAGAGGAGTGAGGAAAAGACTTTCAGTGAATTGGCTCTGGATTTCTGATCAGTGAAGTTCTCCCACCAAAGTTACAAAACGTTGTTAACAAGCAGAAAATCATAGTGATAACTTTTCATCCACATAATACCACAGCTGGTTTGAATTAGTGGAAAAAGAACTATCTTCTTTTTACTCTGAATGGACTTTCTCCTTTGAAGCTATGCCTGTAAAGCTCTGGATGCAGTCAAAGTTTGTGTAATGAGTCTTTGTAATCCAGAATACTTAATTAAAATGTTTCATTTGCAGATTTGGTTCACAGGTTTCCGCATTTAATTCACCTACAGATTACACTGATGATAGTATGTTACTGCCTAAACTCTTTGCAATGAGTTGTTTAGGAAAGTTTACTCCAGGGGTATCTTGAAAGCATATTAAGACATAAATATGCTTCGTGGAGTTTTATAGTTTTTAAATAAAGCATATGTGCTCAAAACCCAAGCATTTAATCAAGTTACATGTTTTGAAAAAATGTTTAGTGAACAATCCTGTAGGAGCTTAGATATTCATAGGAACTTTTGGACATATTTAAGTGAATGGAGAGCATGTGACGGAGCTCTAGAAATTTTAATTACTCAGCATATACTAGATTTTATGTTCTTCAGCAAGGAGGGCTTTTGTTTTATTTGTTTTCTGTATCAGGCTGCCAAAATGATTATGATGTAAGTGACATTGATGCAAGCTGAATTGTTCTCTGCTCCTCCTGCTGGCTCTGCATCATTCCCACCGTCCATGTTGGGCTCTTCACAAGAGTCATTGTGCCACAGAATGAGTGTTTTGGGAATACAGTCACATTGCCCTGTGATTTCTGCACAGAGCAGTTAGGATGGGTCTGTAAAACACAGAAAGATTGTATCTGTGGATGAAATCATATTTTCAAAGTTTTTGAAAAATATTAGAGAAAACCTTGCCTTTCTGATATGTTACTGAAATACAAAAAGTTTTGTAAAACATCAGAATCTGAGTAGCTACAACAAAATAGATTTTAACTGCTTAATTGTTTATCTAACGTTTTATTATTTTATTCCTCCTACTAGTCTTTGTTGAAATGTGTTTGTTTTTATCTTCAGAAAAGAGGTGATGACTTTGAAACAGTGTCCTTCTGGCTATCTAACACCTGCCGATTTTTGCACTGTTTGAAGCAATATAGTGGAGAAGAGGTAAGCAGTGCTCCTACTCTGGTTTCTTTTGCTCTACAATACTATTGTGAGCACTACTCTTTAGCATATTCCTGTCATATCTCAAAATCTAGTCAAAGCTACACTTTTTGCAATGTTGGTGATGATGTCAGTGGAAAGTATGGGGAGATAAGATTTGAACCCGTTTCCCTTTATTGCAGGCTGGGGGCCCAGAGGCTAGATGACATTGTGCTCCTGAAAGTGCCAATTCAGATTAAGTAGAAGAACCTGGCTGCTACCATTATGTTGTTTAGTAATGATTTCCTATGAAAAAGGCTGTATTACACCCTTTAACCATAGTATGGCAGACCCATTTATGTTTGGAGGCTGTGATATGCCTGATTTCTTCTTCATGCTTAACTGAGATTTTCGCTGTAAATGGCTAGGTGAGAATGCCCATGCTGGAGTGGGAGGGAAGGGTCTTACCTGCCAGGAAGTTGGCAGTTTGTTCCTATGTCAGGTATTTAAATTTGCAAGTCAAGGAAGCAGACATTGGCACAAGTCACAATTGAAAAGCACATCGTACTATTAGCCTCAATCGGAGGAACTTCCAAATAAAAGTTTTGAGGGGCTGTGAATATTATTTTGAAAGTATTATTTGTCAGTTGCATGAAAAAATATCAATACTGGTTTTGTGTAATATTTTTGTAATCCATTGAAGCATTTGTTTCTGTTATTTTATGAATTCAGGGGTTTATGAAGCATAATACACCTCGTCAAAATGAACACTGCCTCACTAATTTTGATTTAGCTGAATACAGACAAGTACTGAGTGACTTGGCTATTCAGATCTACCAACAACTTGTCCGAGTATTGGAAAACATTCTGCAACCAATGATTGGTAAGGCAAAGTTGAATTCCTTAAACTTCACACCATAGTACCAAAATGAAAACTGTGATGGTGGTAATATGTTATATCTTGTTTTTCTTCCTAACCAGTGGAGTTTTATTAGTAGTTCTTGTAGTATTCTGTTTATAGATGACAAGGACTACACTGAACAGGTTTGGATTAGAGGAAAAACTAAACTGTGGCTGGTTCTTCTGGCAGGGACAGAATAAATCGATATACCTTATTCATACTTGTCATAAACCATGCGTTTACAGGAAAAAACTATTAGGACAGCGTGACATTTGTTGCCCTGTGTGTTGGGAAATATCCCATGGAAAATCTGGACTTCAGTTACACTGATAACTCATAATCAAAATGAATATGGAGAAAAATTGCTGGTTGTTATGGACAACAATCAGCAATGAAATAGCCAGCAGTGATGAAGCTTACATTCACAGAGATTTTTTTCATTAAAAGTACTTTTCATTTTTCTTGTTAGCCAGTACTCTCACACAAATTTTCATTATGCTTTCCAATCACACCATTTAGAAGAGTGAAACAGCTCTTGCGTTGCTGACTGCAGCTCACATGACCACCTTCCTTTCAAACACACATGCTGGAATCTTTGTAAAAACCCTGTAAGCCTAAGTTTTGCAGAACATAGTGGGGTACAGAGAATTGCTGGAAATCATGGCAAAGTGTGCCTAGCAGAAAGCCCAGCCTGCTCTTTCTGTGGAAATACTGAGTTCTGCTGTCTTGCACAATATGCTTGCATATAAGAATTGCCGGTCATTATCATAATGTTGTCAATCAAATGCAGTTTCAGGAATGCTGGAGCATGAGACTATCCAAGGTGTCTCAGGGGTGAAACCAACAGGGCTGCGGAAGAGAACATCCAGCATTGCTGATGAAGGAACCTACACTTTGGACTCCATTATTCGGCAGCTGAACTCTTTCCATTCAGTGATGTGTCAGCATGGAATGGATCCAGAGCTGATCAAACAGGTTGTCAAGCAGATGTTCTACATCATTGGGGCTGTAACGCTTAATAATCTTCTCCTGCGCAAGGACATGTGCTCGTGGAGCAAAGGAATGCAGATAAGGTGGGAGAGCTCATTTTATACTTTTCTTGAATATGCTGCTGGAAGTCTTAGTGAAATCTTGACACTGGTGAACATCATTTTGATGGAATAGCAGATATACTTTGAATGTTTTTCCACACAAAAACATTTGCAGATGCTGTTAAACTGATTTTGAGTGGTTCAGTTAAAAAGAGCTTGGTTAACTTAGGCTAAATCCTACCTGTCTTTCAAGGAAATGGGGTAGAAGCAAAACAAAAGTATTTCATCATCAAGTAGGAATCAGAGCTGTAGGTGAAATGTTGGTAGTTGCTTTCACAACTTTTAGAGAATAACAACAAACGTGCCTGCTGTGTTCTTTGTATGCTGGTGGCCCAGCGGATACCTGCAGTGTTCATCCATACTGTGGTTTGCTGCAACCTGCGGTAAAGCCATCTTACTCTCTTCCTGCATTTAGCATACATTGTCCATTGCATTCTACTGGCATATGCCAGGAAATTTAGCCAAGGCATTCTAGTCCCTCAAGTAACCTGGAAAAGCCTCACTGTACATTTGCATGAACAAAATCTCATTTGCCTTTCTTCTTATACTCGTCACATTCCTGCAATCAATAGGAGCAGAAGCAAATCTGAAAAGCTAGTTAGTGGGACTCTTTGGCTGTAGTTTCTAACTGTTTTGAAACTCCACATTTCCTGCCTTAATCAGAAGCAAACAGTATAAAGACAAAATTACAAGAAATGACAAGCATGAAGGAAAAACATGTAAGGACAAAGAAGAAGCACTGTGAAAGAGAAATTGCATGTGCTTTCAATTTAGCCATAATCAAGCATTAATGTCTTGATACTCTTACGTCTTTATACAGATACAATGTGAGTCAACTGGAAGAATGGCTACGTGATAAAAATTTGATGAATAGCGGGGCGAAAGAAACACTGGAACCCCTCATCCAGGCTGCACAGTTGTTGCAAGTAAAAAAGAAAACTGATGAAGATGCAGAAGCCATTTGTTCAATGTGCAATGCACTGACTACTGCCCAGGTAAGCAAACTCTCATTGTCTGTCCTGCTGTCACTTTTGAGCAGGTGTCTGCTCTGTTGGTGTTTGCTATGCCTGCCTGCACTGCTGTTGCACATGGCTGGAAGATTTCTTACTCTGTTTAAACTAAACCAGATTAAATTGGAGGGGTAAAAAGGGACCAGATCTTTTCTGAGGTCTGATGTTCAAGATAAGTTTTGACCAAATGAGAGGCAGCTCAATAGATTGTGCAGTCTGTAGTACTATACTTAGTCTCTTAGTTTGTGAAAATCCTTAGAGAAAACTCTTCACTAAGACACCTGTGTACTCCAGGCAACTCTGCCTAGGATACTAGGAAATTATCTTTTGCCATCGAAATTAGTGTCCAGTTAAGTTAATGGACAATTCACACAGACAGCACTGTTGTCTCAGGTCTGCAAACAAAAGTGTTAAGTTACTGTACCCATTAGCCTCAGAAAGGCTGAACCATGTGTATCTCAGTAAACAGCTGAAACCTTCTAGTTATGAAAGCTTAGATTTTGTACAGATAAGTTGCACTTTTTCTTTTAACCATGCTACATTTGCACAGAGCTTGTACAGTAATAACTGGATCCAACCATTTTTGATGATTACTGAACATTCCCATCAGGAAAGGAAGAAATGTCTCCATTTCTTTCACAGTGGTGTCGGCACTAGCAGTTGCCTTGATATAGCCGTTGTGATTTAGTAATTCACAGTGCTGGAAAATCTGTTAGTGTTGTACTGAAATAAGAAGTTAAAATTCCCCATGCTTTAACTCTTCTAACTTTGTTAAAAGGTGTTGTGTGTTTTTTTAAAAGAGAATCATGTAAACAAAGAGAATTTTTTATGTTTTACATGTTTAACCCATATTATTATTACTTAAAGTCTTTGTGTTCTTTCCTGTAGTAGCCTTAGCCCTATTTTTAGAGAAACAGCTCACTCTCTTGAAAAATAGTGAAGTCGTAAGACCCTCTTGAATGGAAGCTACAGAAGGTCATAATTACATGGTCAAAATTAGGGAGAGAAATACAGCATGTTTCTAGGGAGTGTAGGAACACAATCAGTTACTTATCATCTGATTTTTCCATAGTTCGGTATTTTCCACACACACGTAGAATTTTAGAGTTTCTACCTCCAAAGAACACATGTTCTGAAGGAGGCAGTCATATAACATACCGTTAAGCAGGTGATGGAATTCTGTATGAATCAGTAAAGCAAAAAATAATGAATACTTGTAAAGAATTTTCTTTTTAAAATAGCTAATTTAAAAAGTATATTATTAGTAACTGTGGATGCATCTGTTGATTCATCAATAAAATGAACCTAAGAATGATTGTTGTTCTTCACAGATTGTAAAAGTTCTGAATTTGTATACTCCAGTTAATGAGTTCGAAGAGAGAGTCTTGGTATCATTTATACGTACAATACAGGTATGGCTATATATTTTCATCAAAAATCATATGACTATTTCTAAGAACCCCCCTTGTGTCCTGAAATGCGTTCAGGAATCTGAAATTAACTAGGCTTTTTAGCTGTCAGTTTTTAGCTATGTTGAAAAGGTAATGTCAGCCTTAAAATTTTAAGCTATTTACTTAAAATTTTAAGCTATTTACTGCCTCTGGACTTGCATGAAAATGTTAGTTTCCCTGTCAGTACGTGTGAAATTTTTGGAAGGTGAGTGGTTTTGGTGCTTACACATCTTTGTGTATGTAAATACAGTTGTATGCCAACTTTTCAAGTGGTAACATTTATATATGCAAATTTACTTTTGTCAGACCTGTGTCTGCATGAGACGTTCCAACTGCTTTGAAAACTGAGGCCTGTGGTCATCCCGAAGTTCTTCATTTAGCCCTTCTAGTTTTACACATATTGATGAAAATGAAATATTTTGAAAGCTCCAAAGAAAATCAGCTAGTAGAGCAAAACAAAAGAAAGAAATATGATCTTTCTGGTCTGTTAGAAATCGGAATCCATTACTAGCAGGATAAGGGAGATTGGGAAGGTAGAACCGAAATAAAACTATAATTCCACTTACTGAAAAGATGAAGTTACCAGATAGTGGGCAAATTCTTCCTTTTGCAGGGAATCTAAGTATCTTCAGATTGCATTGTAAGGGGAAGATACACAGAATGAAAAACAACAAAAGTAACTACAGGTTAATGGCACAATTGTTGCAAACATGTCGGGTCAAGTTAGCGGAGTGTGTGTCTGTACACACACATGTGTCTGTAAGCACAGATGAAATACTACCTCTTTGCAAGATGATTAATATCAATGAAGTGGCTGAATGCTAATGTAATCACTTTCTTATCTTTGCAGATGCGTCTGCGAGACAGGAAGGACTCTCCTCAGTTGCTCATGGATGCTAAACATATCTTTCCTGTTACTTTTCCATTTAATCCATCCTCTCTGGCATTAGAAACCATTCAGATCCCAGCCAGCTTGGGCCTGGGCTTCATATCACGTGTCTGATCCCAAGGATGTATTGTCCATGTTAGATGGAGAATCAGTTGCCTGGTATCTTTACCCGTTAAAACATAGTGAGCCACTGAAAACATGTTTTCTGAAAAAAAATCTATATATGCCCACATCTGTAGTAAAAGTACCTGGAAAACTATATAACAGCACCACAGATTGAAGGTTAATAGAAAGATGTGCATTTGTGTTCAGTCATTGCATTTATGAAGACATCACTGATTCATACATTTCCAGAATATGGAAATCAGGCTTGGACAAAAATTGTGTCTTCAGTGGTCTAGAGACATTTTTAGGTATTTAGTAACATATTTAAATAGTGTAAATTAAACTCCATATGTAATCTTCTTATAGCTAGGGACCAACGGGGACAGTCACAGTCCTGAACATGGAAGACTTGAAAGTAAGTCATTTTGTAGTAGAATACAGAGTCACTTGGGAAGCCTGTTACATTTAATTTGTAAAAACTGGAACAGAGAGACACAAACTGGCAATATATAAAATGATTTCTTAAACCACTTCCTTATTTATGTCAGTTTGACATAAATTCTAGTGATAAGTCTTATAGCTCACTATATGCTATAACTTAGGTGTTCATTTGTTAGTACTGTGGTTTACCAAGCATACTAAAATGCTGCTGCATATTGTGTTCTTTTAAATGTATTGACAGTATCATACTAAGCACTAAAAATAAATTACTTCATTTTTTTGTTGTCAACCTTATCTACAGTCTGATGCAGTCTGTTATTTTATCTGGATTTTTGCAAATGGTATCAAATAACACCTGTAGAGGAAAATGGTAACTAAGCACAAGTAGCACACTGGAAATTACACGTTTAGTTATTTTTAAAAGTAGTTAGCTAAAAATACAGAATCTTGAAGCAAATTATCAGAAGTCAATAATGATTTTAGTATTTATTTAGGTTTTGTAGTCTAATGATGTTCTTTGTAGACCCCAGAAACGACAATGTGTATTTTGAGTATAATCTCTTTTGTTTTGTTGCCACTTAAAAAAAAAAAAAAAAAAGAAAAAAGTATTCTCTCATACTAGAATTTGAGAGGAAAATTTCTGCAGTAGCCCAAGGCTCTCATTCTTTGAAAGGTTGACTAACAAGAACGTTAAGTAGGTTTTGACTATGATGCTGTCATTTGACTATGATTCATGCTGATTTAATGGTTGGAGATCCAGAGTGCATAATGAGAAACTGAGTCATTTTGGGTATTGCACATCTGGCTGGAAGGATTCTTCTGTCTCACACAGCTTGGATCTGCTATATAGAATTCACATTTCACAATGTGCAACATAAATGCAGAAGCCTTGCTTAAGGCTCCAATTCTGAACTTTAAAACAGGTAGTTTGTGGTGTATGGCTCAAATATACATGTAAAAAAAAAGCCACACACATTGCTCAATTGCATTGTGCAATATTTTTTATGTATTATAATAATTAGCAACTTAGCATTAACATTAATTTCTTTTAAAATATTGAGAAATGATCTAGAGGTACACTATTAAGACTATTTGGTACTAGTCTGTTTGCCTGCAAACTCACAGAAAAAAAATAGCTGTTAAGCAGACTGAAACATTTCCGTTATGTTTTACTTGAGAGGTAGACATGCTGTTTGTATGGTTCCTAAAATTGGTAGTAAAGACAACCTAAACTTTGTTGTATCATTTTAAGATGGTCATGTCGTCTTATTTTCAAATGTGTATGCCCCATATTATATTTGATGGATCATGCCAGTACTTCCAGGAGTCTAATACCACATTGCATAAATGTTTTGAATGATCTTTGCTAAATGATTTAGATTGTTTTCCTGTGCATGGTATACAAAACACTCTTTTTTCAAATGTTACTTGATTTCTAAAACTACAGCTACTGTTAAGTGGCTCCAAATAAGGTGTAATGTAGTTTTCAGGCTGTTAGGGCTACTGTACTTGTGAGAACATAATGGGAAAGCCTTCACATCCAGTAACAAGGTTAGGAAAGAAAATATGTGAGAACATGTTGACCTACAAATTTTTTCTCCTATTGAAAAACAAACAATTGGCTTTACAGTATGTTCATACTGTAGATCAGGAAATGTATCCGCTACTTAAGCATTAGTGTATTAAAATGTATGCCTAAATGTATTTTTGTTTATTTTTTGTTGACCTGTAAAAAGCCTTATTGTATCTTGTTTCCTTAAAAAAAGTAGTGTTTAGTAATTTATAGGTATTATCCTTAAACTCAGTGGTTTGACTGGTATTACTTTTATACCACATTAAAAGTATATGCTGCTTGACATGTTTTAAAGGAAAATATTTTTAAGTTGGAATAGATGTGTAATTGGTAATTCATCTAACATTTTACATGGCAGTATTTTACATGCACTTTTCAGAGGTAAAATTTTAGTGTCAGTGTATAATATATCTTTCACCTTAGGACGAATATCTCTTTAACCATGGAATATAGTGCAGAATTATTTTAACAACCTTTTTTTTTTTTTTTCCTTTGAATCATTGTTATGCTCTTCTAATGTGGACATATCTTTTATATTTTAATTTATTATCTATTGCTATGATAGATTTTATTGAATGCTGGAAAAATACTTGTCAATGACCCCTTAGAATGATATACAGTTATTCTAGAGATTTTGCACAATAATTACCTCACTCAGTTTGGTATATTTTTATTCCAGTGATCATCTTATTCAGATGTTTAGGACACAGTCTTCTATCCAAATTTTGAAAAATGGCTTCTCAGACTTCAGTCTGGGATGGAACGTGAAAGTGCTTAAGTCAGTTAAATGCGATTAATCTGTTCTATCTATCACAGGAAAAAAATAGGGTCAACTTCAGTGTTGAAAAGTGGATTGATATCCGATAACATTTGTTCCCAACTTGGAAACACCAGCATTTGCCATTTGAAGGTCTGTGTAATTTGTGATTTAAACTGAACACATTTCAAATACCATACAAAAACTATGAATAAACACTTGGTTTTTTTAAGATGTTGATACTTCATGTGATAAATAAAAGCCTTTAAACATAGGTTTTCACTCAATGCCACTATAGTACATAGATGAAAACCAAAACATTGTCAGAATGACCTGAGCTCTGATCTGTTGTAGTGTCTGATGTTGTACCTAGTAAGTGTATGCATCATAAAACCTGTAGCCTAATAGCTATCACTGGAAAACGTCCAAATAAAAATACAACTGTAAGATTTGCTTTGGGTTTTTGTTTGCTCGGTTGGTTGGTTGGTTGTCCATTAGCTGTGTGCTGGCATACTCCCCAGACGATCCCATGGGTTCCCTCCGCTTCCATGGCAGACTTGGTGCTGACTGCCGAGGGAGTTAGTTAAAATCTGAGGGTTGTATAAATACGCACCCAGATACCAACAGGGTGCCATAAACCGCTGGGCATATTGGAAAATATTTTGTTTGACGTAACCCACTTCTGTTAGGGTATATTGTCACCAAATATTAACTGTTACTGAAATAAGAATTAAGATTTGTACTTTGCTAAAACATTGTCTTCTGTGCCATGAAAGCTCTTGGCCACCAGGCAGGCAGGGAGGGCTAGTGAGCCTCGGACATGTATCCACCTGCCAACGCCTGGCACTATGTCTATTCACATCTTCTTCCTCATAAAGGATATTCAATTATAATACCTACCAGTGCTCTAAGCTTACTAAATACATTCTGAGTTATGTTTATCTTATTCTAAGTTTGTCAGAGAAACTCATTCATGGTGTCTTATTAATTAATGTTTGTTTGTTTTTCCATATGCGGCCAGGAATGGCTCCCCTCATGATCCCTCAGGCAGTTAGGAAATGGAAGATCAACAAGGGGTTTAAATTTCCTTTCTTTTGTTTATATATTAACAAATAAACAAATTATAAGATCATACAATATTAATGGCAAAGTACATTTCTTTCTACCAACATGGAGCATATAGTGCTGCATACCCGTATGCTGGATGTCAAAAAATTACTCGGAAGAAAGAGAATAACGTGCAGGAGAAGACTCCAAAAGTGATGGGGATTTGCGGGACTTAAAAGAAAGCAAGGTAATTATCACAGTGCTCCTAACCAACTACTCATAACTGAGGCTACTTGGCACTGAGTTCTCCTGGAGCAGAACCAGACACTGCTCAGCACTCGGAGCTATATCAAACCCAAATTGCATTCCTAATCCCTAAAAATGTCTCCAAGGTGCCAACCTTGCCAATATGGGGATTGGGACTACTCCCCCTCTCCACTATACTCGCATACCTCTCAAAATTAGCAGCTGCCCTGCAAGCCATCCGCAGAAAAAGCCCCGCACGCTTAGGAACGCTTTCCCCCGCCGCTGTGGGTCACTGAGGCGGGCAGAGCGGGGAACCGCCTTCCTTTTCCTCCGCGGGGAAGGGCCCTGCCCGGACGGGACAGGCCCCGGATCCGGGCCGGCCCCGCTTCCCCACGCCTCGGGGCCGGACGGCGGCCACCTGCCCCCTGCGGGACCGGCCGCAACACCTCTCTCCCTGCCGGCGGCCCGCGGCGGCGACGGCTCGGCCCCCATGGCGTTGGCTGAGCTCTACACCCAGGTGAGCGGGGCGGGGAGCGGCCCTGAGGGGGACCGGACCGCCATGGCACGGGCGGCGCCGGAGGGGAAGCGGAGGCGCTGCCTCCCGCGCCCGCTGAGGGGGCGACGGCCGCCCCGTGAGGGGAGGGGAAGGAACCAGGCCGGGGCGAGTAATGCCGAGCTCGCTGGAGCGTGACTGTGCTTTTTGTGCTTTCTGGGGCATTAAAATGTTGAGCCATTTGTGTTCCTGACAGAGTCGGGTGGTTTGTACCTGAGGGAGGGAAGGTGTCCTCTGTGTAAGGGCACTTCACCTGTGTCGGACAGCTGAGCGGCTATAAAATCCCAGGGCAGCATGGGAAAATAACTTCTTTTCGAGAGAAATACCTCTTTTCGGGGACTTTTGGTCTGTAGGTGTAGGTGTCTGAGGTGCTAGCCACCGATTAGGCAGTTTGGAAGTTTAACAGCACTTCCCTGGCCGCTTAATTGTGGAGTGCGTGCTCTTTTTGTTATCCAAATATTGACTATGTTTGGCAGAACTTGGCACTAAAACAGATTCTTCCTCCTTAATGTGGCTGCTGTGGGTTTTTTGCACAATTTTTCCCACTTTTCCTGTAGTCACCAGAGTTGTGATATATAACTTGTTCGCTTAAATAACAAAAATAATATGCATGTGTTTATAAGCCTGTATCTCTTCTATCGCAAAAGCAGCTGCTGTAATAAACTCCTGTTTAGCCGTGTGCTGCACTGGTATCTATTCATTTGTTGTATTGGTCCCACACTCTGAGCAGCAGAAAGAACAAACGGGGTTTTTTTTAATCAGGAATAATGTTAGGCAGGTGAAGGGGAGGAAGGAACGTGGGTGTAACTTGATATGAAAATGAGCAAACTCTCTTCTGTTTACTTGTAAGGCAGGGTTTGGAGAAAGCGCACTTTGGCAGGCGGGGTACGTTTGCCAATGGAGGCTCCTGGAACTGCAGGGACCTTTTCTGAAGAATCAGTACTTTGATTGCATGCTTTTTCCTCCCTTTCTTGTCCGTGACCTAGCGCAGTTCACTTTCTTACATGGGAACATGCTACGTGCCCCTGAGGCTGTGTGGTGGTGATACTCTTAACTCACATAGAATAACAGCAAATAAAGAATTCAATTTAACAGCTGTGAATAGATAAGTATTTTTTATAAGCCAGGAAATCAGCATAGTGTAGGAATGACACAAAAGTCGATTTACACTTAGATGGAAAAAGCAAAATTAAAACGGATTTCATTTAGCCATGTCTTTCATTTGCCCGTTAAGTAGATATTTGTGAAGCTGGGGTTTTTTGCCTTTGGTCGGATAGATGAAAACATTGTCATCGTAGTTGTTTGGGTTTGTTTAGAAAAGGTCTTTGTGATTTTGGATATTACATGACGTGACAAATTGACATCATGCTGAAGGCATCAGCAAAGAGGTATCATGAAAGCGGCTGAGATTTCGATTAGTGTTCGTCACCTGACAGGCATGCCGGGTTGGCATATGATTGACCAGAAAGGTCAATCTCCTTCTTTAGAGATACTGAAAACGCCACTGGAGAGGTCACTGAGCAACCCAAGCTAACGTGCAGGATGTCCCTATGGAAGTCCTCTTACCCTAAATTGTTTGGTGCTGATCCTCAGGGGTTGGAGTTGAGAAAGCTACTGTTGAGGTACAGTGCAGTTTGTAGGGACCTCTGTAGGCACCCACGGTTGGCCGTGTGTTCAGTGGTGTTCTTGGGGCAGAGACCCTCACGTTCTGAGGATCTGCTGGAGCTTCCAGGGCTGCCTCCAAATTAGAGAGAAAAAAAAGTAATTTGTGCCAAAAACAACAGTTGCAACACCAAAATGAGAAGGTATATGAGTCTCCAAGCTATATGTGGGTATGCTAGCACTTCATGAAATCCTTGACTAATGTTAACTTTTCAAGTAAGCAGCCGCAGCAGTTCTCACGGGTTTATTTAAACACAGTTGGTTTAAACTGACCATGAATATAGCTAGGGTAGGGGAATTAAATGAAGGGTTCTGGCTATCAAAACAGAAAGGTGCTGGAAGAAGATTATGCGGCGTGGCTGCTTGTGCAAGTAGGGACTGACCGATTCCATGCTCTCTAGTGTTACTTTGTCACAAATTAGAGGAGAGATAGCCCATAAGAAACTCCATACTGGTGGTTTTCAGGCTTTTTTTCTGACTTCACTGTCCTTCCTCCTGTCCTTTCCTTATGTCCAAATATAGTCTTCAATGTCATCTTCATTGCCATCTGAGATACACGCTATACGGTATAAAAAGTACTGTGCACCAAGGTTTAAGGAAGATGGTGACACGTCAGAAGTAATCTCAAACTGCAAATCCATGAACAGAAGTGATTTCAATGTTACTAAAACCAGTGTCTATTAATGCATAGTTGATGCATTAGGGAGGTTTAGGGATGCTGCTTTGTTAAACCCTGGCAGGACAAGAAGGACACACTCCACATTAGTGAAGAGATTCCTAACTTCCTGAGGTTGCCAGCTGTGTTGTGTCCTTTTAAGGAATGCTGTTTCCTATAGCCTCTAGGGTGTTTCCTATAGCTTCTAGGGCAGGGCATTTAAAGATGTTGCTAAGGCTTCAACATTCTAGCTTCAGCATAGGAGGACTAGGTAGTTTGAACAGCGTAATTTACATTCAAACATTTATGCTTCAGAAGGCTAGAGGTAATTCTGTTGTTTTTATTCTTCAAATACCTAAAAGAAAATTACAATTCATCTGCTTCCATTGGAAATAAGTGCTTTTAGGAAGGTTGTTTTCTTCCTGAGACAGAGCTAAAGTACCCTACTGGGACTGAGCTCAGCTAAGCCAGTTGACTGCATGTAAAGAAAGAAACCTGCCCGTAGCCTTTGAATGTTGCCCTAGAACAGGGGAAGATGTTGTTTGGAGGTTGCACTTCAGTCCCTTGAAAAGGAAGGTTAACTGTGCAGTCTGTCTGTGCCTATGGCAAAATGCTTTCTAAGTTCAGTATCCTATATTTGAATTTGGGGAAGTGATTGTCTAAATTCTGGTAAACGAGATGCTTTCTCTGATACTTACTTATTTGAAATTTCCTAGAAATCAGGGCTCTGCCTTAATTATGTTTTATTCTCTTTGTTCAGTGTTAGAGGGTTTGAAGAGCCTGGCAACACTCTGGCCCTTATTCACCTTCCTGCATGCTGCCTTGTTCTGCAGACTTTACATTAAGCAGGAGCAGAACAAGCACATCTGAGATTAATGAGTCTGCTCTCATTTTTTTCTGTCACAAAGGATAATTAAAGCACAAAAATACAGCCAGCTGAATGGGTCAGAGCTAAGAATAATCCCCAAAGTCCTGACATCCAGTTCAGCTTTTAAGTTGCATTTGACTTTTGAAAACTATCTTTTTATGCTAGCCTGGTCTGATTATAATAGCTAAGCTAACTATTATGTTGTTTTTCTGTTGTAGTACAATAGGGTCTGGATCCCTGATAATGAAGAAGTTTGGCAGTCTGCAGAAATCACAAAAAACTACGAAGCCGGAGACCGTTTTCTCCATGTGCAATTAGAAGATGGAACTGTAAGGAGAAAAGCCTTAATTATTGGGAGGTTTGCTGAGATATGTTTATGTAGAAACATAGGACTCATTATAGGATCTAAATGACTTGTCCATATTTTCTTTTATGCTAATCCTTCAATGATCAGAATTTTATCATAGTGAAATTTGTACAGTAAACAGCTGTTACCTAAAAATATGAAGAGTGCAATTCTACTACCTGTATAATATTAGTATAGAACACATACCTGGAAGATCACTTCACTTTTGAAACAAGCACTGAAACTCATCTTAAGTTGAAGTAAATCAGAAGTGCAAGGCAGGCATAGTTATTTCTCACAGAGGAATATGCTTTTTTTTCTCCTGAAGTTGTTGCTTTATGTAAGATCTGTTAATTTTGGTATCTGAATTCTTTACAGATTTAATATTTTGAAAACAGTATTTCTGTATTTCTGCATTCCTGTTCTGTAAAGACAAGTATTAAATGTATGATTAAATGGATTTGTTGAAAGAAATGAGTTTTAAACTTTGTGTAAAGAAAACTGAAGTGTTGCAAGTAAGGATAGTTTTAGAGCTGGCTGATTTCTGACCAGGTGTTTACTTTCATTCAGTTGCAGCTGGTCTACTGTTTTCATTTGTAGTTGAAACATGCATGTGTTTATAGAGCTAAACACATTTCATATTTTTACAGATTTCAATACAAAATATTGTAAATAAAGAGAATGTAGCTTTCTTTTTAATGAACAACAAAGAGCTCCATCTTACTTTCATGATGTCCCAGTCCCCTGAATTCAGTGGGATGTATGGAACTGATGAAACACAAGATCAGACAGGGCTCTGTCAACCCTGTAACTTCATGTAAAGGTAGAAGATCAATTTGTGTTTATGCAAACATAATGCATTTTATAATATTTCAAGTAATTTTTGTTGACAGGAACTTAATTACCCTGTTGATCCAGCTGCTTTGCCACCCCTACGAAATCCTGACATACTCGTTGGTGAAAATGATCTCACTGCACTTAGTTATCTCCATGAACCAGCTGTTCTACACAATCTTAAAGTTCGTTTTGTGGAGTCTAAGCTTATCTACACCTATAGTGGTAAGCAAAGTGAAATGCAGGGTTTAAAAAAAATTCTTAAAAAAAAAAATCTTGGGTTAGTTTGCAATATGATGTGAGTAATGTTTTCCTCAAATGTAGTTTAATTCATTGAAGTTAACTCATTTTTGTATGAGTATAGACTTGTTTGTTGATCAAGATCATCTACATAGTTTAGAAAATATTGCTACTTTGTATCAGTTTAACTGTTGTTGCTGAAAACTGGCATTTCATTGAACTAACCTATGTTTTGTTTTTGTTTTGTGCACTTGGTTGTAGGAATAATTTTGGTTGCAATAAACCCCTATAAACAGTTGCCAATATATGGAGATGCTATTATCCATGCATATAGTGGGCAAAACATGGGTGACATGGATCCACATATATTTGCTGTGGCAGAAGAAGCATACAAGCAAATGGCAAGGTTCAGTATGTTGCTTAATGTCTGTAAATAACACTACAAGTCTAATGACAGTCAGTTTTAATTGTAATTTAATTTAACTGTGTATGTGCCATTGGCTGTTAAGAATACCTTTGAATGGCTAACTTAACTAGAGGAGGCGTAATTCCTTAACCAGCTGAGGAATTTCTAGAACTCGTAACTATATTCATTCTTGATGAGGTGCAAGACACTGTCTTAGCTGAGTGAATAGCAGTGACATCAGCCTAGAGGTTACAACTGAAGAGGAGTAAGAGAAGAACAGATGAAAGATGGAACAGATAAGAGAGTTGACCACAGCTGTGTTTTTGTACATTTGTTTCATGTATATAATTCTTACTTTTATACATGCGTTTTAGACGTGTCTGATTTAAACTGTCTGGTTATTTGGTTTCAGAAATAACAAAAATCAGTCTATTATAGTCAGTGGAGAATCAGGAGCTGGAAAGACTGTGTCTGCAAGATACACTATGAGGTACTTTGCCACTGTGAGTAAGTCAAGCAGCAATGCACATGTGGAGGATAAAGTGTTGGCATCCAATCCAATAACCGAGGTAAGTTTCAGAGAGTACCTCTCAAGTCTGTACTCCTCAAGGAAAGAATTCTGTGAGCTGCTGGAAACTTTTGTTTGAAATCTTTAGGGATGTTTTAGCTGCCTGAGTTAGATAACTAAATTAGAAGTTCAGCTTCTAAATGTTACTGATGGAAAGAGGTAGTCAGCTTCAGGAATACCCAGGTTCTGCTTAATTTACCAGTGATCCTTTGGAGGCACTAGTTTGCCTCCAGAGTTTTATCTGACCACATCCTGTTAATTAGATGATGAGAAAACAATATTGAACAAGTTGTTTGTTTGTTTTTATTAATTAGAATAGAAACTGTTTAACATTCCTTATGGTGGGAAGACATACTTTCTCTAATTCTCAGTTTATCTAGTGTTATGCTATTTGACTTGAGACTTATCTTCAAATTGGGGCCTCAAAATTTAAATCTCACAGCTCAATGCTAGATTGATCCTTGAGCACCTTTGATTTTAGGAACTTGTAGTTGAGTCATGTTTTGACAAAGTTATTCTTATGAAAGATGCAAGTAAAACCAATTCTAAAAGTTTATAATTTCTGTAGGCTGTTGGCAATGCAAAAACCACACGAAATGATAATAGCAGTCGATTTGGAAAATACACTGAAATCAGTTTTGATCAGAGTTACCAAATCATTGGAGCTAACATGAGGACATACCTGCTTGAGAAATCCAGAGTTGTCTTTCAGGTGGGTAAAATAAAGTTAAAAACACTCAATATAAGTACAGCTACTAATGTACTGTCCTTACTAGTTTCATACAGAAAACAACAGTAACACATGGCAATTGTATCTGGCAAGGAACAGCATATATAGCGCAGAGGGAGTCTTGGTAAAAAAATGACCAAAAATTTGTAACTCCAGGGCTTATTGCATGTGACTCATTACAGTGTCAGAGCATAATTGTGATAATCTACAAAAAAAACCATTTCATTTTATAAAACTACTATAACAAAGTTTTTCTTTTTAGTAGTATTTTAACTTTTTAAGTACTATGAAAAACACTTTCATATATCTGCTGCTTGAAGGATGGTTTGGAAATAGAGAGTTTTCTGAGTGACCATGGGGCAGTGTTTCAGCTGGCACTCCTACATAGTTATTCTTTCGAGTATTTGTCAGTTCTTGTCAGTAGGTGGTTGTTCGGGCTGAAGAAATTATTAGAGTAACAGCCTTGGGGAAAGAACTCAGCATATCAGTAATAAAGTATATTTGAATTTATCACTTTCAAAGCTCTTGTTGAAGTCTAAGATGTGCCGTTTTAATATTGGGCAATTTCTTTGCCAAACAATGTTGCAGCAGAATTTAGCCTTCAGGTATCATTATCTCTTTCCAGTAATGTTGAATATTGAATGTCTTTCTGCTTGATTGTTGTTTTGGGTTTTTTTTTCTGTCTGTAATGGTATTCTTTGTTTTAATTTACAGTCAGAGAATGAGAGAAACTACCATATATTTTATCAGTTGTGTGCATCTGCTATGCAGCCTGAATTTAAGCATCTTAAATTGGGTAGGTCTCAAGAAAATAACCCACTCTTCATTTTTGCATTGCAGTGTTTTCAAGATTGGATTTTCAAATGCTAGGGTGTTAAGTACTTTATAGCATAAATCTCACAGACTTACAATGGGACTTGCATTTTTAAGTCACTTAGCTATTAATCCTGCTTGCATTGAGCTTGGTAGCAAATCCCTTAGTAACTTGAATAGTGCATGCTCAAGTACCTAAGTGTCTTTGAAAATCTTATTCTAATATTTCTGTAATGACAGATGCCATAATGACATCTTCCAGAGAAGCTTTAATGCCACCTGGGAAAAACAGACCTTAGGTATATTTTTACTCAGTCTTCATTCCTGTTTGTTTATTAGATCAACTATTAAGATTGCTAGGGATTATGAACACTAATTCATGTCAGCTTAACTGAGTTAGGTGGATGGATTTCTCTCAAAAAAAGATGACTTCCAGCTCATTGCTGAAGAGCTATCGTCTGACAGCATCATTAATTTTCTGGTGTTAGAAGAGTCTTTAGCAAACGGCTATCCCCAATCCCGAATTTTCCAGCATTACAAGTTTTGCTTCTTATCTATAGGAAGTGCAGAAGAATTTAACTACACAGGAATGGGTGGCAGCACAGTAATAGAAGGAGTTGATGACAGAGCAAATATGGTGGAGACTCAGAAGACATTTGCCTTACTGGGTAAATTCTTGGGAATACCTACTCAGTAGATTTCTTTTTTTTTTTTTTTTT
>VYXH01011242.1:182445-220603 GCA_013397275.1 Burhinus bistriatus | reverse complement strand
TTTTTTTTTTTTTCTGAAATGGGCAAAGGTGTATTGTTTCTGAAGTGTTCCAAATGTTAGTAGTAATTACCAAAATAATTTCCTTCACAGCTTATACATTGCACTGTTGGTCTGTCTTTAAAGTACTAGGCAAGAGCAAATGGCTGTTAGCAATTGGTGTTTGTTGTTAATGGTCAGAATTGCTAAGGGCTAGAGCCTTCTTGGCCCTTAAGCTAATATGCTGTGACAGAAGTGGAATTTGAAGCTTCTTTGCCCCTTTATGGCTTATGTGAAAGCCAAACCAGACTTGAGCTGGCACTTGGGGAGGTACAGGAATTTATCCCTAATCTCTCATCCAATCAGGGAGAAAGCGGGCAGAACCAAGGCTTTGCATAGTAGTCTGCAGAGATGCTATACAATTCTTGGCTACACAACAGAGCAAGTAATCCAGCATTGTGATATTTTAATTAATTGTACTGTTTCTGAGTATTTAAAATAATCAAAAATTTTTCTTTTAGGTCTGAAGGGGGATTTTCAGATGGATGTTTTTAAAATGCTGGCAGCAATCCTACACTTAGGCAACGTGGAAATAACAGCTGTTGGAGATGAAAGATCATCCATCAGTGTAAGGAAGTAGTTCACTCACATACCAGCATTTTCTTTTATATTCTATGCCAAAAATCCTTTAGCAATACTTTTCCTCATATCTGGGGCTCAGAGCAGCATTAAATCTGGTATACTACACTTGAGAGATTTCTCCATCTTCATCTGTATAGAGTCAGAGCAAGTGTTTACACGAATCCTGTTTTGTGCCCAGGTTCAGAAGGTCTGAACAAAAGGCAAAATATGGCTAAGAGAACCCCATATCCAATTGTTTCTCAGCTGTTGGAAAAGCCATTTGGGACTGTCTGCAGGATACAGGAAACGGAGTATTGTCAAAGCTGCTCAGAATGTGTCCTAGCAGATTATGCAAGTCTAAAAAGCAAGGACACCTAAACATAGACAAAAGTAACTTTTCCTTTCAGTGTCTTAATCCAAAGCATCTCTTCCAGACTAAGTTTTTCTCTCCTATATCAGGAGCTCTATCCAGTATTACTTGTTTTAGCTCTTGATAGTTTGCCAGATGAAGAAGTGAACAGAGCCCCTTGTCTGTCTAAAAGCATAAGTCATTGTTTGATGTCAGTAGTCCCACGATTTCACTGTCTAGACAACAGTTAAAGTATTAAACATAATCTAATAATATTTATTTATCTTCTTTAAAGCTGGAAGATAAACATCTCAATATATTCTGTGAAC
This sequence comes from Burhinus bistriatus, assembly GCA_013397275.1. Taxonomy (NCBI): domain Eukaryota; kingdom Metazoa; phylum Chordata; class Aves; order Charadriiformes; family Burhinidae; genus Burhinus; species Burhinus bistriatus. The sequence continues at coordinate 219,328 of VYXH01011242.1, read as the reverse complement.
TTTTGGATTTAAACTGTGACAAAATGGCACAATGGCTGTGCCACCGAAAGATTATCACTACCTCAGAGACTGTAATAAAGCCAATGACAAGAACTCAGGCTGTTAATGCAAGGGATGCTCTGGCAAAGAAGATCTATTCTCATTTATTTGACTTTATTGTGGAAAGAATCAACCAAGCTTTGCAGTTCCCTGGCAAACAACATACTTTTATTGGTGTTTTGGACATTTATGGGTAAGAATGTCTCTGGAAACAAATTTACTTTAAGTTGTGCCTTTTCTTTGGAGTTGATAAGAGGCACTTTTCAATTTGTGCTGCTAATGAATCTGTAGGGTTTTGTTTTACTAAAATATCATAGTCAGGTAAGTTCTTTAGCATTCAGAGTAGTGTGGAAGTGTTCAGCAACTATAAATATTAGTATTTTTTGTGAATGAGGATTAAATTTAACTTTTGATATGATACTTCTAGATTTAACTCTGGATTTTTTTAGCTCTGTTACATCTGGTAATATTAACTTCTAGGGAAGTTTTGAAATGCCTTAGCATCTTCATTAGTCTTATGGCTATTTAGTTTTCTTAGAAATATCAGGATAGCTCCAAAGTCTTGCAAGGATACTACCATTTGTATTTAAATGTCAAGGGATTTTTTGTCTCCAATACTGTTACATCACCTTATTTTTTTCTTACTTGATGTGTTTCAGCTTTGAAACGTTTGATGTGAACAGTTTTGAACAATTTTGCATCAATTACGCCAATGAAAAACTGCAGCAGCAATTTAACCTGGTATGTTCTTTTATTTGTTATAGTTCTTGATCTTATTTTGCTTCAGTTTTGAAATTATCAATGATGGATAATAACAAATGCTGTTTGTATTTGAGTAATGAATATTTCTGGATAATGGCTATCTGGTAATAGATAAAAATATTTTATTTTTAGATATATACATACACACATATATACAAATGAAAATTTCTGAGTTTATTTTATTACAGGACAGGCATATACTATACTAGAAAATATAGAAATATTTTGTTTCTATCATATATATACAATCACACACATGCACACATTGTATGTATTTGCTTCCTTAATTGTAACCTTGCATTTTTGTAATTTTCACGTATCTAGCATGTCTTTAAACTTGAACAAGAAGAATATATGAAGGAAGATATCCCATGGACTTTAATAGACTTCTATGACAACCAACCTGTCATTGACCTTATTGAAGCTAAAATGGGCATTTTAGAACTTCTGGATGAAGAGTGCTTGGTAATTTAAAAATTTTTGTATTTATGAGCTCATGAAAAGCTTGTGGGTTAATTCTTATTTTGTTCCTTTTAAATGGGAAGTAGAGCATTTTCCTCATAAAAGGAACCTTAATTTTTGCCCTCTATTTGGTAATTTTAATTATAAGCCACTTAAGTCTATTTTTCTCTTGTAAAGTTAAGAACCTGAAACTAGATTCTTCCGTAGAATCTAACCCAGCAAATAGATTTCTTCACTGTGAGGCAGTGCAGTACTAGAACAGGTAAAGCAGAGGTGCAGTGAGATCCCCATCCTTGGATACTTTTTGGATTTGAGTTCAAGCAGAAGCTTGATCTAGTGTCGGTGGTAGTCTTGCTCTGTGCAGGAGTTTAGATGACCCAGTCTCCAGCAATATTTTTACAATTCAGTTATTCCACGAATCAGTAATTTTGGTATAAAAAAACCAGTCTTCCTTTTCTTTTTGGTAAGTTCTTGTTGAATGCACCAAAACTACTTCTTTACTTTTTCTTCTTTAGTCTTACTATTTTTTACTCTGTGCTTCTCTCCTGACTGTAGCAATTCCTGAATCTATATTTTTTCCTTCTACATATACATAGTTGCCTTAGGCTTCCAAACCCATTGAAGTAGCTTTGTCAGTGAAGAGCAGGGCAGGGAAAGGTGAGCTCTCGTAAAAGTGGTCTCTAAAAGGTGCTTTGGTGATATTGGCAAGTCATACTTCTCAGAATCCAAACCATGGATTAGTATGGGAGAGATTAGGGAATATTCCCTAACTCATTATTTTATCTGTTATTCTGTTCATTGGCATTTGCAGGGTTCAGATTGTTCCTGATTGCAGGTAGCATCCTCTCAGGACAAAATGATTTATGACTCATCAGAGAATTAACTCTAATTAACATTAATATGACCTTCTTTCTTAAAATGATTTGCTACAGGGAGCCACTGGCTATTCTGAAAAGACAAAAACTGGTTGTTATTAGGCCTCATAACTCACTGAAGATGCATTATGCAGAGAGAATTTATTGATAGGAAGCAGTTTTGCTGTTTTTAACAGTCCAGCAGAGTTTTGTTAAAGAGATTGCCCTTCTCATTTTTACAGTTACCTCATGGAACAGATGAAAACTGGCTTCAAAAGCTGTATAACAATTTTGTCAATAAAAATGCACTCTTTGAAAAGCCGAGGATGTCAAACACCTCTTTCATCATTCAACACTTTGCTGATAAGGTACAGTGTAAACAACCCAGTGTTATTTCACCTTGTTTCTAGCAGTAGCTCATTCAGAAAAGAAACAAACTTACAAAATAGAGGAATAGTAACCATGCATTTGGAACTTCTATAAAATCTACCTTCAATACACAGTACTATTTATTTATTGGTAATACTGCCCGTAACATGCCATTTAAACATTAGAAGTGCTTAAGATAATGAATTTGAGAGTATAAAAATAAATCATCAAGATAAAGAGGCAGAAAAAGAGTGCAATGTATAAATAAAATAGTTAAAGACTGTAGTCTGTACACATTTTAGTCTCAGTTATTTACATTTCAAATGTAGTACTCCTTTTCTGGTATTTTGATTTGAAATCATAAAATAATGAAGAGAGGAGGAAAGAAATTCCTGATGAAGGCAAAAGGAAATTGCAGTTGATGGTGGATTCTGACAGTTTGCCATGCTTCTAAATTTGCAGTGTGTGTGTATATATGCTTGCCATAATGCAACTGGTAAAAGCAGAGTTTCAGCTGTCACATTTAAGACTAATAAAGACCTGTTGGCCACCACAGCTTAGACAGTGAAAACTATTGTTTTGCTAAGTGTTCGTGTATTGCTGAAAAGTTAATGATTTCACTTGTTTGCACAGGTAGAATATAAATGTGAAGGATTTCTGGAAAAAAACAGAGATACAGTACATGAAGTATTGATTGAAATCTTGAAAGAGAGCAAGGTTTGTGAACAATCAGTAATAATTAATTTTCTGAATACCTGATTTTACTGGAATTCATTCAGATCTGGTTTTAAAAGATTTTTTTCTGATAAAAAGATTTTTTTAATAGGTTGAATCAATTATTTTATTCTTAATTTTTGTTAATAGTCTACAGGGGTGTATTTTTAACGTCAGAATAACATACAAGATGGAAAAACACAGTATTCAACTTTTTCATGTATGTGCATTTACTTTGCTATTTGTGTTAGTATTTTTTATTTTCTTAGTATCTCCCTTGAATAGCATTTTGGAATCCTTGAAACTGAACAATTCACTTAATTAATTTTTTTTATGTAGTCATTACATGTAGCTTTGATAGGTGGCTTATCATTAACAGCTGCCTTTGTTTATTCTTCAAAAGAGATTAAGAGAATGCCAAGGCAGGGAAAACATCAGATGTCTTATATGTGCCTGCCACTTCCCATCTGCTTGAAGGCCTGGTCCCTTTCAGGTCTACAGCCTTGATACTGCAGGATTGCTATTAAGGAGCTAACTTAATCAGACCAAAAAACATAATTTAGATTAAGTATTGTGAAAATATAACCTTAAGTGGTCTTATTTTTAACTCTGTTCTGTATTTATTCAATTTTGCTCATATTGAAATAGCTTTTGCAGGGCTACTTAACAGTTATTGAGTTTTGTCTGTGAGATGTGGAAGTGCTCCACAATAGACTCAGAATTGTTACAACTGTTTCTTCAATTGTTGTTTGTGGCTTAAAGTTCTGCTTCCAAGTCCTGCAATACCTGGCCTAAGCATTAAGATGGATGGGGTTTGCATTTTACGTTACAGTAGGTGTAATTTTTATTTAAATGTTATTACAGTTACACAGTATTTAACTGTGATTCTTTCACCACACTTTTAGTTTCATCTGTGTGCAAATTTTTTTCAAGACAATCCAGTGTCCATTTCACCTTTCAGTTCAACTATAAACATCAAATCTGCAAGACCCGTTCTCAAGTCACCTAACAGACAGCTCCGGATGACTGTTGGCAATAAGGTACTACATAAATGTGCTATTCTGTGATGCTCGTACTTTCAGGGAAGTCTGAGGCTGTGGTGCTGTATTCTGTTACTATTCACGGTGGACTATCCAGTTTTCATTATAGCAAGAGCCAGCCACAGTGCAGTGCTCCAGGTCTGGGTATAAGTAGGTGTGTTTAATTTATATATAGGAGACTGTTAGGTACAGCAGGACTGTTAAATTTCTTGAGTTTAAGATACAAACCATAAGAAAATCTCCAAGTGTCCAGCCAAAACCTAAGAATTAAAAAACTTAAGATTTGACTTTTTCCTTAGCTGGAAATGTTTCATTAGCAAAACTGTTATGTCTGATATTTTCTAGTTCCGGAGTTCTTTGTCTTTACTTATGGCGACACTCAATGCAACCACCCCTCATTATGTACGATGCATAAAGCCAAATGATGAGAAGTTGCCTTTTGAGTAAGTATGTTAGTGGTGTTAAGCTGTTACATTACCTTCAAAATTAAGACTACTCTTCCATTTCACAGTAGCTACATGTCAGCAAGCTAAATTCTTACTGTTGAACAACTTCCCATACAGAACATATTTTTCCTTTCAAGACAGCAGAAGTAAAAAAAAAATTGTCTTCTTACAAAAATAGAATCATTCAGTAATGGTTATTGATACCTTAGAAGTTCTTTATTATCCTAAATTTTTCAAGTGTGTATTTGTCAACATTTTCAGGGAAGAGGTTGTTCACCTTTGATTTAAGTTGATGGATATTTTGTTTAGGTGTGTTTGCTCTTATACAGTATGGATTAGCACCAATTAATATTTAAGGGATAAAAGCTACTGCCATTTTCATTGTGAACTTCCCTTTTGTCCACAGAAATATTTAGAGGAGCTTTAGAACTCAGAAAGGTATGAGCAGTGTTGAACATAGCCTTGGCTTTTTCCCCACAATAATACAATCACATATGCCAGATAGTTTGCATAATTCCTATCTCTAGCTTGATAACCACTAACTGTAAGCAGGAGTTAACCTTGGTGCAGCTATTGGTCTGGTTTGTGGGCAGACATGCGGAATCTAGTTTCAGTTATACGGCTTTTAGCTGGAAGGTATTATAATGACAAATGAAATAAAAGCTTTTGGCATATCTGTGTAGGAGAGAGGAGGGAAATTTTGATTCTAAATTAATTTTTTTCAATGTGTTAGCTCATTTTCTTGAAACCGGACAAAATCTGTCCATGCAAAACATGGACAATGGCAATCTGTCCATGCAAAACAAATGATACTGTTTCACTATCACTGCAGTGAGACCTCATTATTCCGTGTAATAGCAATGAGGGGGGAAATAGCTTGGATAATATGAAACCATGTCTGAATTAGACTAGAAGAGCTTACCATATGTTTATGAAAGAACAATATAGTCATCTGTCAACCACAGGGATCTCTTAGCTAGTACTGGATCGAAACTGCAGCGTAGCACTCTGTGGGCGTATCAGCTCTGGTCCAGAATTGGAAAGGGTCTTTCCATGCCTTGTGTTGACAATCTTGAACCCAGATATTCATGAATAAATCCTGATTTATTCATAATCAATGTGTTGAAGAGTACGTAGAAAGAGTTAATTCCCAATAGACTGCTGAGGGAATTTATTTCTGTATATATTTTGCACTAAAAGTGGCATGATTCTTTGCCACTTGGTGATATGAACTTTCATGGTTAATATTGAAAAGAAACAGGACTATATAAATATAGTCTTCCTTCTGTTTTGAGGCAGGAAAAGAAAACCCAGGTACTCCCTATCACACATTCAAAAAAGCAAGTAAGACAGCATATAAAAAGTAGGGAGCCCTGCATCCTATGGGCAGAAATAGAAATCCAGCTAGTAGAATGGTTATAATTATTATAGCATGCCAAACCCAGCAAAAATGTAAAATATAACTCTGCTTTTTTTAGGTTTGATTCAAAAAGAGTGGCTCAGCAACTGCGAGCATGTGGTGTTTTGGAAACTATTCGGATTAGTGCACAGAGCTACCCATCCAGGTAGGGATAGCAGTGGGCCTTTGTATGTCAAAAAATACTTAGGTGTCTCTTAAATGAATTGCATTTGCTAACTTTTTATTTTCCAGGTGGACTTATATTGAGTTTTTCAGCCGTTACAGCATTCTTATGACACAGCAGGAACTCTCCATAAATGATAAGAAGCAGATTTGCAAGATTGTTTTGCAGAGGCTAATCCAGGTAAGTTAGTATGCACTGACCCATTATGTATTATAGCATCTATTCTTAATAAAATGTCTCTTTTGCCAAGAGTAGTATCTCACTCCTCAAATAGGAAAGATACTTACATTATTACTGTCTTTCCTGATTTAGTGTGTTGCACATAGGCTTGCGAGTCAATAACCTTGTGTTGTGACACAGTCATGATGTGGCCGTAGACAGATGATTTAACCTCTCTGTGCTTAGTATCTTCACTTGTAAAGTGGAAGATATTCTACCTATATTTAGAAACCTGTGAACAGTAAATGGTATACATTTGTCAACTATTAGAAGTTTATGCACACAAGAGGGCTTTTGATGGTGGAATGCAGCACATTGGAGAGCTGTTCTAAAAATGTACTATTCTGCATACTGCTCCTATTTGTTAGACAAACCTGTAGTGATGAGGCTGGTCCAAGTCAAGCGAGCAACTCAAGTCAGCACGTCAGGACTGAGTTCAGACTGAGGGATGTATAAGACCAAACACAGGCATACTTGCCACAGAGCTCTAGCACAGGCCAAGGGTGAGAGCCTGAGCTTAAAAGAAGCTTCTCCCCTGAGTTTTTGCTCACACAGCTCGCTGATTCAAGGCCAGTCATGTGCATCAAAAAGTAGTGTTGAGCCCAAGGAACCGGACTTGTAGGAGGGGGTGAAGAGGTTGCTTTCAAGGCCTTGATGATAAGTCCAGCTCCTCACTTTAATTTGAGATCACTAGGGTGCAATGTTTGGATGTAATTCTTTGGTTCTTTCCTGATAAGTGGATTTTCCCCCCATATACTCCTATCTACAAAGAATGCAGAGAGGATATTCTTATTTAGCAAGATCATGTCATTTCAGAAGAGCTTGCCTGAAGTGACAATTTATAAAAGCAAGAGAGTGTCTGGTCTACAATAATAAACTAAGAACTTAATATACCTATTGTTTTCTTTTTCAGGATCATAACCAATATCAGTTTGGGAGAACAAAAATTTTCTTCAGAGCAGGACAGGTTGCTTACTTAGAAAAACTGCGTTCAGATAAACTGAGACACGCATGCATCACGATCCAAAAGAGTGTTCGAGGCTGGCTGCAGCAGAAGAAATTCCTTTGCATAAAACAAGCAGCTATTATAATACAGCAGTATTTCCGGGGGCAGCGGACTGTACGGTACTTCTGGCCGATAAATGAATTTGCTGTTAGGGTATGCCTGAAGGGATATAGAAGGTCAAACTAATGCCCAACACTAATTTGGAAGTGTAATTTTTATGAAAGAGCAATTCAGATTGTATTTCCATTTCCCCGTGATTGTAATTATGGACTTGAAAATGTTCAAGTTATTCAGCTTATATGAAGAAAACACACTAGCAGATTTCAAATGTTGTCTGCCAGATTTCTGAAAGGCCTGTCTACCTGTAAGTTCAGTCATTAGCTAATGATGTGTGGCTCAGTTGTCATCTTGGGCTTACTGCTTAGCTTTAGAGCCAGAGAAAAAATCAGGTAGCAGAAAGGAAAAGCAATTTACAAGGGTCTACAAATTAGTGTGTACAAATTATTACGAGGAATTATGCAGCAGAGAAACTGCACCAGTCATTCACAGAGCAGACTGAGAGGAAGATGGCTTTATGTAGCCTTTGAAATTTTCAGAAAGAGACCTTCAGAATAACTGCTTGTGGAACAGATTTCAAAGATTGTGGATAATTCCCTCTCTTTCACTTTGATTGAAGAAAAAGCTGTGTTTTAGGTAGTGGATGCCTGTTTTCAAAATCTTCTTTTTTGTGTGTGTGATTTGGCTGACTGAGGGAATGAGCAAGAGAAATCTAACGTGACCTAAGTAAACTTTATTGTCTTTTGAATTAAGGCAAGCTATAACTGCAAGCACTTTGAAGCAAACGTGGGCAGCTATAATTATTCAGAAATACTGTCGGGGTTACCTGGTCCGTAGACTTTGCCAGCTCATCCATGTGGCTGCTGTAACAATTCAAGCTTATACAAGAGGATTTCTAGCAAGAAAAAAATACCGGAAGGTACAGCCTACCAAAAATTTTATTTCAGTAACTGGAAACAGCTATTGCTCTATAGAAAGATGGAGAAAAGGGCAATGTTCCCTAATACTTTAACTTTCGCATGTCTGGCTCTCATATCTTCTACTCTGTTTTTATATTGTTACTATAAAAATATTGCTACACAGTAGCTTAGATCTAATCTCTGAGCTACCAAGAACTCTGTTTGGTTGATGCAGATCATTTAGTGTAATTACTGCAGTGGTTCAAATGTGTCTGCTGTCCGGGTATTTCTGTATTTTGACAGTTCCATGAGAAGCATTGTCATGACCAGTTATACAGAATGTTATAATTGATGCTGAATGAGCAATAGATAGTTACAGACAGATGTTAATATTTTATTTTAAAGATGCTTGAAGAACACAAGGCTGTGATCCTTCAGAAATATGCCCGTGCATGGCTTGCCAGGCGCAGATTTCAGAATATTCGGCGGTTTGTATTGAATATCCAGCTTTCATACAGAGTTCAGCAACTGCAGAAAAAGCTGGAAGAACAGGTGAGGGACACCAGTCAGTTTATGATTTGTACTAATTTTTTTATCATATCTGTTTTATTCAGAGCTCTCATGTTGACTAGAGGCTTATGTGGATTACAATAGCCATACTTTACTTGGCAAGACAGGAGAATATGTAAGGGATACGGTCCTTTATAATAAATCACTACTATTCTTCCTACATCCAGGGTAGGAAGAATTATCCAGAGTTTCCTTATATTTTTGGATTAGTTGTGCCAATGTGAAGAACCTGCAATGAACTATTTTTTTATTGTTTCTTAAGTAGTCCGTCCAATCTCTGGATGGGATTACCTGTATTAGGAAGAAGGATGTGTGCTCTGGTGCAACATATTTAATAACTTTTGGGAATTCCATATTATGTTTATTTTGCAGCTTATTTCTGAGAGCCATACCAGCCAAATAATCTTTAAGATGGTAGCTTTAATCTGATTGATGGAAACAATCCTTGTTTGAAATAATCATGACTGATATGGGATGGTGAACACAAATAGGTCAAATGCTTCCTTCAAAATTCTATTAAACAGTTTCAGGTGTGCGTTTTCCTGTTTTCTTTTAACCTGTCTTGCTCATTGTAGAGTAGAGAGAATCATGGTTTGCTGGAACGATTGACCAATCTGGCTTCAACTCATATGAATGACATGGATACAATTCAAAAACTCGAATTAGATCTTGAAAAGTTAACTGCTCAAAAGAGAACATATGAAGAGAAAGGGAAAAAATATAAAGAGGACAGTGAACAGGTAAATTTTAATTGCCATCTGTGTGCTTTTATTTTAATTTAAATAATTTTTTCAGTTATTGAATTTATCAAATGCATGATTCAAGAGTTACTAAGTAACTTGACTTTTTGGGGGTGGCATGGCAGGGAAGGAAGGAGTCTATATATGCTTGTTAAAATGCAAGACCTTCTGTGACCTGTGTCTTCCTGCTTTGTAATTTGTATATTATGCTTGCTTTTTGTGTGTACAGAAAATCTTAAAACTTGAGAATCTGACTAAAGAATTACAAGAACAGAAAGAGACCTTAGAAATAAAGCTCCAAGAAAAAACTGAGGAAATGAAAGGTACAATAACTAAAAGGAGTTTTGAAGGAGTTATAGTGGGGGAAAGTTGTAAAGTCAGGTTTTCAGCAAGGTAAATGACTTTTGTTCTAATAAAAGCAATATAAATGCTTTAAAAGTTGGTGCTAAGCTTCTCTTGTTTAGAATGTATAGTGCAAATGCTTTCAATTTAATTATTAAGTTAAATTTGTTCTTTCAGTAGCAAAAGCTCTCCTCCTATGGTGTTTCCTGTTTCATGCACATGCATTCCTTCAAAATGTCGCTTCATCCTTGATTCCTTTAATATATTGCTTTTATGAATCTAATTTCAAAGGACACAGGCAGCACATGAGGTCACGTATACTTTAGATGAATAACACTTTGGTGTTTCAGAACCTCTTTATTCTATAGCATTACTTGCAAAATTTACTGTGATAATTTTTGGCACTTGAGAGAGTACTTTCAGCCTTAAAATATGTTAAGGATTGCTTATTAAAACAAAACTTCTCATTGTGGTCATACTGTTTTAATAAATGCACATAATTGCATGAAGGTCTTTGAAATATTGAAATATTTTTTGACAGAGAAAATGGATGACCTTACGAAGCAACTCTTCAATGATGTACAAAAAGAAGAAAATCAGAGAATGTATGGAATTTGAATTTTATTGCTTTGAAACAGCATTATTTTTTTTCTCTTTCCCTGCCTTTCTTTCTCCTGCTGTAAATGTATTATGCTCACATCACTTACAAATCTGTCAGTGTCAGACATTAATGCTAGTACTGAAGTACTTCATGTATAGTTGAGGAAAAGCATGTGCTTGTGGGTCAGTCACACACTGAGAATTGAAAGGCAACCCTGATCATGACGGTTTCTTTGGAGATATCCTCAGAATTCAGTCAGGGCTGGGAGAGCAGCTGATGGCCATACCACTTAAAATTCCCGTGATGTGAATATTAAAGGAAAGAATTTAAAGATTCAGCTTGAAGGAAAGGCAGTCTTTGTAAAGGATATTTGGCTAAAAGTATAGGGGAAAAACTCTTCCCCCTCCCCTTTGGTATTTCATTTGCAGTCTGAAAAATGCTATTGTGTAGCAATAAATGTTTGTTGCTTTGCAGCATCCTTTTCTCAGATCAAGTGTTTATTTCCCAGTAATGCTTTTCCAGTATAAGACAGAACTTTAGGTACCAGATAAATGCTGTTCTCTGGAGTGTGAAGAGTGCTGTCAGTCACTGTTCTTGAGGGTTAGAAGCTGTGTGGTGTTTCAGCTCAGTCTGATTTCAGCGGCAAATAACTTCAGACTATACTAAGAGGACTTTGCTAATTTTTCTGCTTTGCCCATTAGCTATATTATGTTGGAAGCCAGTCCGTTCCAGCAGGGACTAGTAGAAAATGGAATGCTTTTTACAATGTTATACCGAGAAGGACACAGTTCCTATGTCCTTTTTCAGTGCTAACTGGGAACATAAATGTAGCGGAAAGCTGCTTAGGTAGGCTAACTCTAAAAGAGTTAGAGAATTTGCCTTCAAGTGGAAAAATCTCAGCTTTGATTTCAGTCCCAATATCTGAATTAGATGTAGAGAAATCCAGGGATGTTCTCATCCCTTTATCATCCATTTTGTAGATTGATTCTGAGGATGCAGGATAGCATTTTCAAGTAACTATGGTTCATTTAAGTTTTCTTCAATGAAACATCCTTCAAATTAAAACAAAACCAAAGCCCACTCTTTCACTTCTGAATGTAGGAAAATAAAACCACCTTTTTGTTGTCTTGTTTAGGATACTTGAGAAAAATTTCCACAATCAGAAGCAGGACTATGAAAAGGAGATTGAATTGCTCAAGGGAGAAATTAAGGTTCTGAAAGAAGAAAAAACTCAGCTACAACATCAAATTCAGCAAGAAATTATCGTTCAGGATGGCTTGAAAGTGGAAGTAGGACAACTTACAAAACAAGCACAGGTAAAGTATGACGCATTTCACTTTGAAGTCTTCACTAGATAAAGCAAGTAGAGAATGTGGGTGTTTTATTTAGAGTTGTTTTTTTTTTTTTATCTCCAATGCATTTTTAGAAGAAGTTGTAGTTAATAAGCTGTATTTGATACACTGGTATGCTGCATTATTTTCATGTAGTACAAAATATAAGTTATTGATTGCAGAAATAAGTACATGTTTTGAAGAGTATTTGTGCCTGAGCATGTGTACATTTAAATGTGTGGATCTTTTTTTCTTCCTTTTTCCAAGAAAGCAGTAGTTTCTCAGGGCATTTTTCATAAATGTCGTTTATAAACTGAACCTGAAAATAGTACTTTTGTGTAAAGTCACTTTTTTTCTCCGAGTCAGTTTCATGACACAAACACATTTTAAGCCTTTTACTATATTAACTTGTTCTTAATTATAATTATCGTTATGATTTAACTGATACTCAGCACTTGTCATTCACTCCTTGACTCAGTCTATAATTTTTGTCTGATTCAGAAAATACCTGAGTTGCAAAAGGAAATTGAACTGCTGCAGACACAAAAATTGGATGTTGAAAAGCAGGCCCAGTCACAGAAGCGAGAATTGAGGGGTAAGCTGCATATTAGATAATTCAGAGAACTTACCAAGTACAATGTGAACCAGGTCAGTTTAAATTCATTTATTCCATGTTAGCTTTGACAGAACCCCAGTTCTCTTTCCCATCCCATAGTGATTTCATTCTATTCATACCTTTACTTGCAAGGGGGAAAAAAACCCCAACAAGTGAGTTTTACGAAGTGATCACTAAATACTGAGATCTGGGGTACCTCTTTGAAGAAACTCTGATTTCAAACATTTCTCCTTTGTGTTTAAAAATCAATACTAGTAACTTAAGCTTCATTTAGAATTTAGCAAGTAACTTGTAGAGACCCAAGAATATGGAAACAATACATTAGCTAGCTTTCATTCATCCTATCTTTAGCCTTAGGTCCAATAAAGATCAAGTACATTTAAATAACTTGCTGAGTTGGGTTCTGTTTGGGAAAAGGTACTTAAGAAGAAGCACTATGGTTGTGCACTTTGTTCAATGCTAAAAATGTCATAGAGCAAACCTGTATCTGCAGCATTTAATGTAGTAACCTAGCACTGGATGATAAATTATCTGTACAACTCTAGCAATTGTCCAGATTCAGAACAGAAAGATGTAACTTTGCATTGAAAGTTTGATGTGTTTAGAAAAAAATCACTATTGGTGGTATACCTATCTAGTGCACTTTACATGTCCAGAATTGGAACCAATGCCCTCATCATATTCTTGTAGTAAATCAGATATATTTACTGAGTACCAGGAAAGAACCTTTTAGATTTAGGAACAAGTTGGCTTGATTTTTATGATCAAACTTAATTTGAAATGTGTGGAGAAAATTAGTCATGTAATAAACTTTTTTTTTCCCCAGAAAAGATGTCAGAAGTTACAAAACAGCTTCTTGAAAGTTATGATTTTGAAGATGTAAGAAGCAGGTAATTTTGTTTTGAGGTCTCTTTAAAAATGCTTAAGAAATGCATTTTGTTCACCTGCACGCTAATGACACTGCCTTGTATTCTAGGCTCTCTACGGAGGATTTGGAACACTTAAATGAGGATGGAGAACTGTGGTTTGCTTATGAGGGCTTGAAAAAAGCTACAAGGTTAGTTCTGTTCTTCAGTGTTTTTGTAACTCCAAGCTGTGATCTAGAAAATAAATTGAAAGATCGGTAACTAATTTGTCAGTGCAATGCTGCACTACTGTTTAAGAAATGAAGAAACACTATATTATATGACTGGGTGAGCAGCTTAAAAACACTTTAACAAACTTTTACTAAGTCAGTGAGATAAGTGTGTATGCGTCAGTCAGGGAAATGGGTTTTCTCTGAGATATCATGCATAACTTTCAACTTCCTTAACGCACAGGTGATGTAATGGAATGTCTGCATGTTAACCACAGTACTTTGTTTTCACTTTATATTAAATTTGACCCATTGCATCGAGGTCATACTACATCTGCCATGTTCTTTCTCCCTTTTTTTAACAGAGTATTGGAAAGTCATTTCCAGTCTCAGAAAGAAATATATGAAAAGGAGATTGAAGGTTTGAACTTCAAAGTCGAACATCTTAGCCAAGATATTAATCATCTACAAAAATTATTTCGAGAGGAAAATGACATAAATGACAGTATTCGACTTGAAGTTAGCAGGCTAACTTCAGAAAACCTGGTAAGATCAAGGTGTAGTAAAGCAAAATATGTTTTTGATACTTAGTAATACAATCCAAATGTGTTTGTGGCACAAAGCCCTCAAAATCTTGTGGTCATGTCCTTGAAATCTCAAGGCTCAACAGATAGGGCCATCTAAGATTGCACATCCATACAGGCTCTTTCCCTGCGTGCTGGGGTGGTGTGTTAGGAGGCAGCCAAATGTATCGCCTGAGTGTACAGCTTGTTGAGGCAGCCTCACAGAGGCTTTTTGCCTTTTCTTTTGCATAAACCTGAATTGAGATTTGATTCTAATCACAGAATGGCAAAATACTGTTTTACAAATTCTGACTTGATGTGTAGTGCACACACAGGCTTTGGCTTCTGCTGTTGATAGCTAGGGAGACACTGAGAGTCTTTAGAATGCGTTTGAACCCTTGTACCCTTATGTGGCTGAATATTCAGATTTTATAAAAGATGTTTTAAACTTCAAAATGTTGCCATGATGTCCATTGCTGAGCTCATACAAATATTTTGGATGTGCTTTTTGCAGTTTCTCAACAATGTGAGGAACTTTTTGAGGGGTATGATAATTTCTACAGATATGCCGCTTTTTACTGGGAGTCATGAAGAAACAAGTATTTATTTAGGTTTTTTACTTACACAGAATTTTAACTAAAAAAGTTTAGCAGTGACCAGAAAGTTAGCTCACCATACCTTTTTTAATACCTACCTAATTTAGACTTCTTGTCCGGTAATTAAAAGAAAAGCTATTTTTTGGTCAGGTTGTATATTTTTTCTGATGGAACACACGGTATTTCAGACTTAATGAAAAGCACTTTTGTGATACTGTAACTTTCTATAGGTCGGTATTATAGCAGTGTACTGGTCTGCCTGTGATGGAGTTCACTTTCCTTCTAGCAGTCCGTATGATGCTGCATTTTGGATTTGTGGACATGACAGTGTTTTGGCTGATGCTGAACAGAGCTTGCACAGTGTCAGGGCTTTCTCTTTTTCCTATTCTGCCCCACCTCAGCAAGTTAAGCTGGGAGCGGGCAAGAATTTGGGAGGGCACTCAGCCCGCACAGCCGACCTGAGCTTACTGGCACAGTATCCACTACGATATAATGTCATGCTCAGCTACAAAAACTGAGGTAGAGGAAGAAGAAAGGGGGTGTTTGGCTTTATCTTGACTGTATCTTGGCCCAGATGTTTTCTTGCTTCTGCTCTAACTATTCTCTTCCCTGTTCTGCGGGGGCGTGAGGTGGAGGTAGGGAGGGAGTGATCAGCTCTGTGGGTGCCTGGCTGCTGGCCAGCTGGGGTCAACCTGCAGCAACCAGCTTCAATTTTCATTGCACTGAGGCACTCCAGTTCAGAATTTAGTTACTTCATCCTTTCCCTGTAGTTAGAGGACAGAAATTAGCATCTTCTTCTCAGAAGCCTATTTAAAGCAATTTCTGTCTCTCAAGTTGGCAAGTTCTATGATTTGATAATGAAAAAACAGGCACCTATGGGATTTATGGTGGTTACAGGTTTGTGCAGTTCTGAGGCTCTCCCCACCAGAGGGCAGCTAAGAGTATCAAGTGCTAACAAATGGCAGGCAAGGCTTAAGAGTCTGATTGTTAGTACTGTGTAAAACCTATCTAACACAAGGAAGTGCTGTTATTCCAGAAGACAGTATATACCATATTATTTTTCTGCTGAGTTAAAAATAACTAAATAAATATTTTCAAAACAAAGTTACTAAAATTGAAAATATAAGGAAAAGTTACTTATAATGTTATTTTTAAAATACGATTTTATAACATTGAGGTTTTTTCCAGTGTTAATTGAGCTAGGGAAATTAAAGCCACCGTGTAATTTCCTTTAAACTAGAACCAAAGTATCATAGTACTGGGCCAGTCCAAACATTTAGTTAGCTCACTGTTTCATTTTTAAGAGTGGCCAGCGGCAGATGCCTCCAGAAAAGTTAAAGTCAGGGAAGCAGGTAGCAGTACTCCCTCACAGTGTCTCTCCAGTCTTTGGTTATTTGCGGTTGAAGGTCTTCCAGTGTCACAGGAACTATTGCAGACATTTGAAAAGAAGGAAGGTGCTGAAATATACAAATCTCATTTTTTTCTAAAAGGTGATCCCAGATCTTAAGCAGCAAGTTTCTGAACTTGAAAATCAAAAATTAGATCTCGAAAACCGTCTTCAAGAACAGGCTGTAAAGCTGAAAGGTAAAGTACCAGTATGGTCCCTAGTCTTACATTTGTGTAAGATGAACACGATGAATTCTCTATATTTCAATTTTTAAAAGCTGAAGCAATATTACATGATAACTTCATTGCCTTATTACTTACTTTCTTGATAGTAAAATGTAAGAAACATGATGGTAAAATGTGTTGTGTAGTTTATATCTCTGTTATTAAAGAATAAAATATATGCAAGTATGTGTATTTTTTCTTTTTTTAGCCTTTTTTAGGTCATTCAGTTCTATGGTTTGGATGTCTGCAAGTGTATTCAGTAGGGCTCTGCTAAGAATATGTGCCATGGAGTATGCCCTTTGGAAACAATCATAAAAAGAAAGATGTTTTGGAACTTAAGGCATACTCTATGATGTGGTCTTCAGAGGGTGTTGAAGAAGTCAGAGTGGGAGACAGAGGGAAAAGTTCTTGCTAAATTTGCTTGTTTGAAACTTGTTCTTGATTTAGGAAAATGTACTTTGCTAAGGTTTCTGAGTCTCTCTAACTGTAGTGTCTTCCTAGGCAATTGATTTAAAATTTGCAAGTAGTTTTACTGCCAACTGCAAGAAGTTACTAGTGTCAAAATTCCCCATCCCATATAATATTCTGTTTGGTGTAGAGTAGTCAGATATTTCTCTGATACATTATCTGGCATGTCATTCAGTTTCGTTAAATGAAACAAAATTATGAGTGTAAGAAGAGATTTACTAAATACTAGTACAGAACAGCAAGCAAATATGACTGTTGTTTTTCTTTTGTTTTGGGTTTTGTTGCTAATTATTACTGAAAAAAATGAAAGAGATGTCTAATCGGCTGCATTATGAGCTAGAAGGGGATAGAACACAAAGACGGTAAATATTTTTTTTTTTCTTATTTTTTTAATGTAAGAAATGTAGTTGCCATAAGCTGGGGTAACAAAGTCACTTAAACTCTTTAAAGTACCAGATCCAGTGTAAGATTTGCCTTACAGCCTTGTGTGCAGTTAATAAGTAATGGACAAGTATGATAGGCCTATGCTTTAATGAAAGAAGAATAAGAGACAAAGCTTCCTATCTATTCTTAGAACACATGAGGCCCAGAATGAAATAGACGTAAAAGAAAAAGACAGACTGAAAGTCACAACCCAAGAAATTGAGGGGCTGAGTAATGGTTTGATGCAAGATGAAATCCAGGATGAAGTAAAAAGCAAGATAAAGCAAGAAACAACTCGACTTACTGCGGAAAACATGGTGAGAAAATGAAATTGTCGTTTAGAAAACTGTACCTGAAATGCAAGACAAAAAGAAAGAAATCATGGTTTCATGGTATGGGCAGGATGTTTTCTCAGTTCATTGGGGGAGAAAAAAGATATGAAGATTTCATGTCTCTTCCACCAAATATAATTAAAAACACATAATAGTGCTCTTTGATTGTGGCAATAACATGTAGCAGTAGAAGACATTTTTTAATTGTGGATGCTCTGAACTCACTGACTTTGATTATTACAGGATCTTGAAGAAAAACTAGACATGAAAGACAGAATAATAAAAAAATTAGAGGATCAGATCAAAACTCTTACCAAGACTATTGAAAAAAGTAAGATATTGTTACGCGATTTTTTTTTTTTTTTTTAACACAGATTTGGGTGTTCAGTGTGTGTTTGAAAGAAAGTATATTTAAAAAAAATAAAAAATAGGGCTTGGGGTGGGGTTAGAAATTTTAAAACCTCAGAAAAAAGTGCCAGGGAACCATCAACAGGAATTATATAAAAACCCTTTCCTGTATTTTTTTTCCAACTAAATAATGGGTGCATATGGGACCTAGACTATACGATAAAAGATTAAGCCAGGGACATGAAGTTCTGTCAATAAAAGTTAATTCATAGTCTTACACAAACTGTCTCTGAGCCAAGAGAATGTTAGATGAGTAGCTCCTCCTGTTACCTTCAAAGGGCAAATGGTTCCTGATTTGAAATTAGCTTGTACAAAGCTGTTATATAGCAAGTATTTCTTTACTATAGGATACACTTCAAAATAGTGCAGAGGTGGCTAATGTACAGCTGTATTGTTCCTCTTTGTTTGTCTTATTAGTGCAAGTAATTCCATTGAATCCAGTGAAACTAATCACATTAATAATATAAATGCAATTTAACTCATAATGCTTGGAAACATAAGTTAAGAGCGTTATTGTGAACAGGGCCCATACTCTGTTTATTACAGACAAAACTGCTTTTCTCCAATTGTTTGTTCTAACATTAACGTTAGCTTAGCTGTTTACCTGCAGGTAACAGTGCTTTTGTGTTTGACAGCTGAAGCTCATGTGCCAGCTTTGTCCAAGGAGTACATTGGAATGATGGAGTACAAAAAAGAGGACGAAGAAAGGGTCATTCAAAATCTGATCCTCGGTATTTTAGTAACACTTCAAATTTCATCAGTAGTCAACAATATTCAGTGTAGAACACTACAACAAGGCGCCATATTTCACTTATGTTCAAAGTTGCCTTTTTTCCTACTCTCTTACCACCAATATGAATTGGAGGCCTTATATTGCTCTTTTTCTACTGCCAGTCATTTCAAGTATAGAAGTGCTTTGTCTGCATAAAAATCATTTGTCTCACTCTACATAATGCTGACTCTATTATCTTTCTTATTATTTATTCACTTATAAAGCTATAAATCTCAAGAGCTCTCCAGGGACTTGAATTTACTTTCTTCCTGGTTGTCTACTAAGTCTGTAAGTCATTGGGCTTATATCCACATGTGATGGATTATTCTCCTTCCTGTCCTTTCCATATCATTCTCTTCACTGAACAGAACCGTACTTTCACGTTTCTCTTGTAGAGGAATTTTGTCCTTCCTCTGAGTTACTTCACCATACCAATCTTAGTGCCAAATCAGCTTTTTGCATTAGCTTACAATTAATAGTAAAATCAACAAATTTTCCATGTACATTAGTACCCTTACAAACTACTGCTTGGAAACATCTTCCTTTTCTTCTCACCTACTTCAGCCTTGTGAATGTTTATATCTTTGTGAACAAAGGTGTATCATTAATCAATGCCAGAATTTGGTGGGGCCTCCAGTGGGTAGTTAAATGCAAATTGCCTTTTGAAGTTGTCCTGTCTGGCGTAGCCCAGGCTGGACCTTAGAATTTGCTACAATACTCTCCTGTTACTCTTGAAAACTCAATTAATACTTTTTTATGAACAATACTGTTACAGAAGTTTTCAGAAAAAAGCAATTAATCAGTAAATCAATTATGAAGTGACTGATCACTGAAGAAATAAACCCCATAGTGCTTGTCTTTTTCAGAATGATACCTCGAATCATTGAATTTTTAGATAAAAAACCTGATGACTCTCCTTTATGCAGATTTAAAGCCACGTGGAGTTGTAGTAAATATGATACCTGGCCTTCCAGCTCATATCCTATTCATGTGTGTGAGGTATGCAGATTATCTGAATGATGCTGACATGCTGAAATCTTTCATGAATGTAACCATTGATGGTATCAAACAAGTTGTTAAGGTAGGAATTATGTTTGGCTATACTGTACTTTTTGATTTTTAAAGTAAGGTTTACAAGATGCATGCATAGTACCCAGGGGATGCTCACACTTCCATTTGCTAGTATTCCTATAATAGAATAATAAGCATTACTGATACTCTTTTTGAAGTTTGTAGCAGTATCCCTGTAAAGCTTCCACGTAAGGTTCTACTGTGCTGAACACAGGATGCACAGAATGCATTAACAGAAATTATTTTTATCTGAAGAGCTTGTTGACAAAATCATTTAAAGTATTTTACATTTTACAAAGAGTAGGTGAAGTGCACCTGTACTTTCGGCACTAGTAAAAGCCAGATGGACAGAAAAGAAGGTTAGTATGTTTGGTAGCAGGCAGGTATGGGAATTTTAAGAGGTTTTCACACTGTTGTTCTACTAGCGTAATGTTTTTTTAACATGTCATTTGGTACTGCAGCATTAGTACCCAAATGATTAAACCTATGTTGCCAGCCAGTTTATAAAATCAAGTTATAAACAAGAATTATTAGTCTGTTGTCTCATCTACATAACAAATTTGGCTCTGTGAATGCTTTATTCTGGATTTGTAATGCAATAAAACATGAGGCATGCTTTGTAGCACAGGCAGGAAGGGACTATGGTTTATGCAGTTGAATTTGTTGTATAGAGAATGCCTATAGTTTGTTAGGGAACATATTTATACCACAGTTTATCCATTAGAAAAGCTTCTGCTTACGTAGCTAACAAAAATAAACCAGACATAGTTAGAATTGTGTTCACGTGTAATTCAGTTTTGTTTGTGTACACAGGCATTCGCACTTTTTTGCAGGAAGGACTCCAGTACACTACGCTATACATAGAAATGCATAAAACTGTTTGGTTCAGACTTACTTAGCCAGTCTGTCATTTAAGAAGACTTAAACAGTGTTTAGCAGTTAAAAGAGGAATCTTTGCTATATGTATGTTAGCCTGAAAACCCAGTATGATTTGTTCAGCTAGCATGTTATACATGCTGTATGCTCCTTCTGCTATATATGGGCTCTATTATACCAATTCTGTAATGATCTTAAGTTCAGTTATTAAATTAACTTCATGGGACAATACCATTATAAGACTGCGTTACTTACTATTTTCAGGAACATTCAGAAGACTTTGAGATGTTGTCCTTTTGGCTTTCCAATACATATTATTTTCTTAACTGTTTGAAACAGTACAGCGGGGAAGAGGTAGGAATGATTTCATCAAATAATTCCATTACTTTACTTGTGACTGACTTTAACTGGAATTAAAAAGAATGATAATAGATAATTATTCTCCAACTCACCACTGTTCCTTCCAGATATTTAGATATTCATATTGCTCTGCAATGGTGTTATATGTCTTACACAAATAATAAGACAGTATAGAAGCAGCAGCTCAAGTGAAATCAAGGAAACATTAAAGTGCTAAAGTAGGTTAAACACATGATGTGGAAACTGCTGCTTAATTTGAGCTCTTCCACAGGAGTATAATGTGAGCTGGACTTCAGATGTCTAGCTACATATATATGTATAAAAAATAAATATTTTATATTTGTGACCATTCAAAACCCTACTGCTACCAATATGAGATTGCAGAAGAAAACCTCCGGAAAGGAGAAAAACAATAAAATACCCTTTTTTCACTTGCTTGTTTAAGCGAAGTTTTATCCCAAAATATAAAATTCTTATAAATTCTTTTAAATTGCAAACTCTTACTATATTTATTGCTAGGTTTTATAAATTTAGGTAGACTGAACTGAAATTGCAAAGGCACATAACAATATAGTCTTCAGGATTAAAGCAAAGAGGTACCATAAAGCCTTGCAATCACACTGTGTACTGTCTAAACAGCAATACTCCCTCTTGTGGTCATATCGATAATATCTAAAGAGCAGTGGAGAACTGAAAACATTAAACCTTAATTAATAACAATCTTTTATAATTTAGTTGCAACGGTAGGGAAAGGTCTGAATCCAGAATTTAGAGTTTTAATCTATATTTGTAATGAACATTCAAGACTTCACACAAGTTAGGATTCAGTCTAGACTTTTGAAGTCAGAACTTTCCTGATGAAAAGTCCAAAAATGAGATTCCTTTGCAGCAATAAAATGTAACTTATTTTCTTTTTCCAACATGCATTTTGCCTTTTTTGGGGGAGTGGAGGGTGGGGGTGGAGCTTGCTTTCTGTTTAAGTGATCTAGGAATTGCTCCAAAGCCCATTGAAATCTATGCATGTCTTTCCTTTGGCTTTAGCAGACTTTAGGAACAGAGTAAACATCAACATAAACTGGATAATTAAGTACAGGAAGCCCAGAACTGGAAGCATCCATTGAAGTTGGCTGTAGCTTTGACTCCTGAGATGAGTCTCATTCTCATTCAGCCAGAGATGGAATGAGTTACTCTGATATACACTTATATTATAGTAACAATTTATAATTATAATGTTATGTAATTTCTAATAATTATAATGTTACGTAATTTCTAATAATTATATTTACAACTTCTTTGTAGGAATTTATGAAGTGTAACACTCCACGACAGAATAAGAACTGCTTGAAGCATTTTGATCTCTCAGAATACAGACAGATTCTTAGTGATTTGGCCATTCGTATCTATCACCAATTCATTATGGTAATGGAGAACAACATTCAGCCCATGATCGGTAAGACAGCAGCAACCCAAACAGACTTAAATGTAGCTTGTGAAGTATACAAATATACATGGAGGCAAAGGATGGGACAGACTTCCTTCTCCTGTTGATTTATACATATGTGTACCTGCACGTGTGTTTCTGCACATGTAAATTCCACTGAATGGTATATCCCCACAGGGTCTGGAAAGACTTTTCCTCACGTTTCCTGGTGCAGGATAATGCTTTGAAACCAATCAACATTCTACAAAAACAAAAGGCTTTTTAAAATCTGTGTGCTCCAGAAGCCTTTGTCAGTATCTTATTTTTCTTGTATCATTTAACTTTTAAAATATCCTGAAAGTAGGATTTGTTCAATAATTAAGTTAATATAACTAAAAGGAGTCTTAGGAGTGTTGGACTTATCAGTTATTTTCTGTTGTCTTTCAGTACCAGGCATGCTGGAATATGAAAGTCTTCAGGGAATTTCTGGCTTGAAACCTACAGGGTTCCGTAAACGTTCTTCTAGTATAGATGACACAGATACCTACACAATGACCTCTATACTGCAACAGCTCAGCTATTTTTATAGTACTATGTGCCAGAATGGCTTGGACTCTGAGCTTCTAAAGCAGGCAGTGAAGCAGCTTTTCTTCCTGATTGGAGCTATCACCCTCAATAGTCTCTTCCTCCGCAAGGATATGTGCTCTTGTAGAAAAGGAATGCAGATAAGGTAAAGCCAGTGAAGTTTCAACAAGCAGTTGCTTGAGAATGAATTTTTAACACTTTTATGTTATGGCCTTTATTTCTAAGTCACTGGATATCCTGTAACTGTTCTACTGGAAGTAACTGTTTTCTACTCTTTTTAAAAAAATAGATCTCTGTCTTTTGGGTTGAGCTTTCTCAACATAACATATTACAAATTGTTCTTTCCATGGAAACACTAGTGGAGGAAAAGACAGAGAAAATTAGAGTCTGGAGTTTAAAGTCAGACATGTTTAGGATTCTTTCCATACTAGTTCACTCATGATGTGATGAATAGTATTTTTAACTCTTTCTTACTATAGTAAACAGGTGTAGCATCCCCGGGCTGGCAGACAGATAAAAGCTGACTTGCATTTTTCATGCTCTGTGACAAGAAAGGCATTGAAACAGAGTCTTTGAGGGTTTAGATCGGGCATCATCTGTCTTGTGATGAGCATCAAGAGAATATGCTCCTAACTGTTTTGCAGAAGATACGGTTCACTTGTTCTCCGTTAGACAGTCTGCAGACTAAGGTGAAAGAAAATCAGTAAAATCTTGACCCATCTGGGAATATTACTAGAAGAAAGCTGATTTAACCTTTAGGTCATCAGTTATAAGCCTGGCCCTGCTTTGTAATGTGCAAAGATTGTTCTCATTTCCTGTGTAAGCTCAGATGTAAATGAATATTTTAAAGACATACAGTGTTACAGTGTAATAGGCAATGCAAGTATATATTAGTAATTTTCTGTAAATAACAGCTAAACTAATAACTTGCTTTCTATTATCCAAGCTTTAAGAAATAAAAAAAAAAAAAAGGATTGAAGTATACAAGGAATTAAACTTACAGATCCGTAAGATATTAATTGTTTGATTTTTATGGTCTACAGGTATAGTTTTTAACTTAAAGTGTATGAATTTGAACACTGCATTAGAGGAGCATTCCTTCTTTAGAAGTCTTTAATGTAACTTGCTTGTTAGGGGGAACCTGACATTTCTGTTGTCCATTCATGCTTTAACCCAGATGTAATATCAGCTACTTGGAAGAATGGCTTAAGGACAAAAATCTTCAAAACAGCAATGCTAAAGAAACTTTGGAGCCTCTGTCTCAAGCAGCCTGGCTCCTTCAGGTCAAAAAGATCACAGATGATGATGCCAAGGAAATATGTGAACACTGCACATCTCTTTCTACTGTGCAGGTAATGAACCATCTGTTTTCTTCTGGCAGGACCAACTGCAAAATCTTAGCTATCTAAAATAATTTGTTGCAAAGAGCTATTGGCCTTTCATTTGATAAAACCAGCATTCCTCAGCATTCCACATCACTACTTGTTAAATTGAATTTTTTTAACTCGTTATTGCTGATTGTTAGCACTTTAACTGCTCCAGTGGTGAATACTTGCCTACTTTGTCCTATCCCATGTTTTTATTCCACAATGTATTTTCTTTACTTTGTCACAGACTTTTTTTTCTTGTTTCCCTTAATTAATTCAGCTTTTTCTTCATCTCTTTGATCCTGCTGCTGACACCTCTGGAAATGAGTCATAGCAATGAGTTGTTACATATATGATGATTAGGTGACCAGACAAAATTCTCTCATTACTGTAAAATTCTTTACTGAAAATTCCATTAAATATCAATAAAGATGTAATATTAATGCTTTCTTCTTTTTGTCTTCTCACTTTTGGTGACATACTAAAATAGTCTTTCATAATTTGAACAGATAGTTAAGATCCTCAACTCGTACACTCCGATAGATGATTTTGAAAAAAGAGTGACTCCATCATTTGTTCGTAAAGTCCAGGTAAGAGCTACAACTATTATTTCTCATATTCAAGTTACAGGATACTTCATACACAAAGTTTTTGATGCTACGTAGTTATACTTGACCTTTACATCGTATTATTACGAAGTTGCTCAGCTTCTAGACATTTGGAACTGATCAGAACAAGTCTCCTTAACATCATATGAAAGCAAGATTTGCAATGGGAAGCAAACAATGTGCTGTTTTTGCTTTGATTCTTAGTACAATATTTTCTTACCCTTTCTGTTATAATTTCAGGCTATGCTAAACAATCGTGAGGATGTTCCACAGTTGATGCTCGATACCAAATATCTCTTTCAAGTGACGTTTCCGTTCACCCCCTCTCCACACGCCTTGGAAATGATACAAGTCCCCAGCAGCTTCAAACTTGGCTTTCTCACAAGGGTTTAATAAAACCAATGCATTGGTATTTCCTCAGAGACTGTATAAAGACAGGCAGACGTTCATGGTTCATTTCTGCAGCTGGTGGATAGTATGGCAGCTTCCAGTGAATTAAACTGTTAAAAACTTGTTCTTGAGTCAAGACTTTAAAAAGCAGGAATAACTTCATCTTGTGATTTCATTCTCTCTCTTACTCTTTTCCCTTCATTACAGTCCTACAATGATGACTTTGTATCATCAGCTGGACACAAAGCTAACCATACAGTTTTTTATCCCAAACTTGACAAGAAAAGCATTTATCTGACAAGTTTGCATTGCTGCCCTGTCAGCACCAGTCAGAGGGCAAGACTGCCATGTGATAAATGTTATTACTTTCGTTGCCTTCGTTTCCTGTAACAAGAGATCTTTTTTTCCAAGGTAATTCTGTTCATTGCCTTGATATAATGGATCTGTTTTACAGTAGCTTTCAGCCTTCTATACTTCTTATACCTTTATCCCTTTCATAAAAGATGTCTTCTAGAATAGTTCCTCCGGAAGACTGCAGTAGGAGGGAAGGGAAGGTCCTTCCACGACTGTTCAAAAAAAAAAAAAAATCAATATAAATAGCTACATTGAAACTGGAGAAGTGAGATCAGTCTAAGAGAACTGCTGTTACAAACCCACATTGTGTTTTTGTAGGTGTGCTGGCTTGGCTCACTGAATGCTCACATTGCAGTTCAGGCACACCAGGCAGCTCTTCAGCCAGAGGAAGGACTCAGGTGCTCTTCTCGAAGACAGATTTCAGTTTTGTTCTCTGCAGTGACAAGTTTGGGTTTTCATATCAGTCATTATAGTAGAAAAGTCAGACATAAAATTCATGTCATGATCTATGTTGAATTACAAGCTTGTTTCTCTAAAAAACAGGAGACATCTCCTCGTTTGGGTCCATCTCCAGTGCGGTCTATTTCAGAATATACACTGAGTGTGCACACATGTGCATATCTTCTTTCTCCCTTTCTTTTTTCCTGGTTTCCCTCTTCCAGTCCAAACACTGAGTAGGAGTGAATGCAGCTACTGTGGGCTGGTCTTACGGATAAGCCAAGCTTAATTCTTTACATTCCATCTTTATTTCATTTCAAATGCAGGATCCTTAGAAGCAGAAGTGGTCCCCTTTTTGCTTTGTTCAGCCTTCTCCCTGTAGTCAGAATGCGACAAACTAACATTATTTAGTACTGGACCCTGACAGAAGAGCTGGAACAACAGCATTCACCTCACCACAATGATGACTGTTCTTAGAAGTTCCTCAATAAATAATGCTAGTTTTCTAGCTAGTCTATTAGACATAGTTATTAAAATTGAGTACTAAAGCTTTGAAATATTTAAGGGATTTTAATTAATTTAGTTAATTTAAATATTACAGGAAGGAACAATTGATTTGATTTTTTTCTTATTACACAGTGTCAGTACTGCTTGTTTAATTTCATGGAAGAATCTGTAAATATAAAGAAGGAATCATTCTTGCTATTTAATGTTCTTGGTGTTTACTATGTACAGTGAAATATTCATGGTGATATCCACAGAGATATATTCAAAATATATGAAGGAAAAATTGTGTGGTTTGTTCAATAACAACACAAGCTGTACAAAATACCACAGACATGTAGGTAGACTAGCACTTGAATTTGTTAAATAAAGTAGCTTTTAAATCAATTTGTAGTGCTTTGAGTGATGCAATAGTTATGTTTTCAGTATGGGATCATTTGAAAGAAGTTACTTGGAACTGTATGGACATTACATTAGTGAACACTGTCGGTCTTGTATTGCACCATAAACATTTGTTTAATGGTCCAATTGCTTTGCTGTAACATTGAGTATATTCCTGTCAGAATGGTATGCTGTCCTTGGCTCCTCATGAATTTCTGTAAATATTTTAGTGCAAACAAGTTTTGCTGCTGTAATTTGTGTGTAACCTTTTTTTACAGTTACTGGAGCTGTATGTCTGTTACCTGGGATGGTATGAGTAAAATCACAGTCTACTCTTATGTCTACATCCCATAGAAGTGTCAGAAAGCATGTCTGTCTGTATTACAAAAATTGCTGATCAAGGAAAATTGTTCTGACAATTTCATGCTAGGTTACTTTGAGAGTTCTGTGTGAAGTATGCTATTAACACTGTGTATGCAAACAACAAAATATATTTTTTAAAAGAAAGTTCAAAATTATCAGTCTGCTGTACGCTCTCAGAAAGTTATCTTGCTTTTGCTGACATTAATGCCTTCAACCAGTGTGTAGGTACAAAATTCTGTTTGTTATCTGTAATTCCTCTAGATATAAGGAGCAGTTTTAGTGAAGGCAGATACATGAAAGAGGCATTACTGAGGTTAACTTTCCTAGAAAGTTAAGGAGAAAGTTATTTCATTCAAGTGGGAAAATGTTGAATTATGATCGTTACTGCAGTGGGAAAGCACTGAAATGGCTTATGGAGACATGCGTAAGATGCTATTGGCATCTGAGGATGTTTAGATGTGTGACTCCTGCAGTTTCTGGTAACAGGACTCAGCTGCATAGGTGGTCCCTTTCAGTCCTCTGTTCCCATAATATTCTAATAAAAAAAGATTAGGACAGGTTACTTCTACCCAAGCCTCTGCTGGGCTGAGACCTAATTTTTTTCTTTTTTTCTTTTTTCTTCATCTTGTCTCACATCCTCTTGACTATCAGATGCAAACATCTAATGGCATGATTTCAGTGACTTCAGTAGTCTCAACAGTAGATGTCACCTTGAGCACTTTTTAAGTTTTTCAGATGTATTTTCACAAATTTCCCCCCAATTTTTTAAGAGTGCAAAAAAACAGCAATTTTTAATCTTACTGATTTAAAATTTATTGTCTTAAAACAGGTGAATAGTAAAAGGATATCCAAGGAAGAACCAGAGTGGACACTAATCAATTTGTTTGACTTTTAAATTTTGCTAGGAATATGAGATAGACTTAACATTGACAATGTTATTTGCCAGAATGTCAACTTGATAACTTGGAAAAATCAGTTGTCAGTAACCTCCCTAGCATGTTTAAACTTTAACATTTGGAAACCATCTAAAAAATGCCGCTATATGGAACAGGCAGGTAAGATCTAGTTTGCCTAATAGTTTATGTTCTTTGTTCTATATTCCGAAAGAGGGCAGTTAAAATAAAGCCTTTAAACTATAATCATCAGTACATAACTGACCTGAGGTGATACAAGTGGAGAGGCTGAGCTTTAAATACCCTTTAAGTAGACTTAATAAGAAGGTTGCCTTTCTACGTTAGCACTTGCACACGGCTTGTTTAGTCATCTTGAGAATCTCCAGGTTCTTGCTCTTTGAAAAGGTGAGTAATTTTGAATATTCATCAGCAAGATTCATTGTACAGAATTTCTCTGTAAGAAGCATATTTCTTAATGTTTCACCATGCTACTGTTTTTAAATTTCTACTATAACTTCAAAAACCTAGTAAGTTTAAAATTTCAGGCTACAGCACAAGAAGTAATTTTTTTAGACCTTTTTGGTTTAAATAGCTTATATCTTTATAAAATAGTATACAAATCCCTCATTATCACAAACAATCTCAGGTATAATACTGCTGCTTAATTATTCAGGAGTTTTGTTGGCTTCTCTCATAGCAAAGTTTTGTAATATGTCAAAATCTCATCCGAAGTAAAATACTGATAGCAGGTAGGATTCACCCTGTATGTTACTCCAGTAAATTCTCACACTTTATGAAAGGTTAATTCTGCCCAGAATATTTATTCCAAGCCTAACAGATCCTTACGTGAAGTCTCTAGATCTAGTAATGATATTTCATTCAACTAAGATGGCATTTTTCCCTGTAATACCTTCATTTTACACTGCTTCTGAAGTGAAAGTTTTCCTCCCAAAGTCTAGTTGCCCTAGTGTCTTGAGGCTTCACACCAAGCATAGAAATCTGTGATTATGTACCCTGAGTTTCCCTCAGTGGGAAGCACTAATTCTAAGAACCTCAGAATAACAGGTGATTCAGTTGTAAATGTCCAATTTTAAGAATCTAGTAGAACTGAGCCCTGGTGCTGTAGTCGCTTTTAAAGCTATGAGCAATACTAGCACAGAGGAGCTCCCTGAAAGAATGGCAGCTTGTGGTCTCAGGCTCATTGTTTGCAAAAAAATGCATTAAAAACTTCAGGAGATACTTTTTGCTTTTCATCAAATGGAATATAAACCTCCCTGACTGCGTGTAGCTGATGGAAAGCTCCATGCAAATTTCATATAAAGGCACTGTAGTTCCTTTCAGGACAGATTGCTTTCCACGTGTTTTGGGATGAAGTTAGGCATCTCCTGGAGACAACAGCAAAAGTTTTCTTGACTTAAGCGTGGGCAGGATTCCTGAGTTTATCATCTCATTTTTCAAGTAGTTCACTGAAATACTTACCAAAAAGGAGCAGAATGCAGGCAGGTGCATAGAATGAAGTTTAGTTTGTTTTTTGTATAATGTCCAGCCAAAAAAATTCTAAAATCTGCGTAGCTCATTGAATTTCTTTTGCTGAATTTAAATCTCTCTTGCAATAGCTTTTTCTAATTGTTAACCATAAACTCATCATTTATGTACATGTCTAAATAATGTTAAAAGCTGTCATTTTAGGAGTGGTGAAAGATCCCCCTTTCCCAATGAAAAACATACTGAGAAAAATGACACTACATTGTTATTCTTCTTTGTTTTTCTGACTCTCAAGTAGTTTTTAATTCTCTGTTGATGATAGCGCTTTGATCCTAGAGATGTCTGGCTTGAGAACAGAAGTGGGCTCATAATGACCCAGCTTTCAGTGTGCTTGAAACATCAATTTCTGCTCAAGCAGCACATTGTTCATAATATTTTTGTAGCCACTGACTGAATCCTAGGTCATCTTTTCAGCTTTAAAAATAATGCATAATACTGACTATTTAATAATGCAGTGGAAAAACAATAAATATTGATCAGTGCCGATTTCTCACAAATCCAGCTGTTATGCATTTGTGGTTACTGTCTACTAACAGTAGTTAAGTAAAAACTAAAAGTAATTTCCTGCATGTAGTGAATCCATGTGCACAGTGCACGTTACAACAATGTGCAATCAGTGCACATTATAACAATATATATTTTGCTTTGTACTTTTGTTCATAAAAATATAATCCGCAGAGCATGTGACTGTCTTGCATATAGTGGCAGTTCATCACGCTGGAGAGATTAGTCAGAGATTATCCAGCCTACAGATGTCTATATACAGTCTAAGCTGCATTAGCTAGCAGAGCAGTAGTGGGAAGCTTTGTGCTGGACTGGAATGCACTCTTTCTCTCCTCTTCTTCTCTTTCAGCTCTTGAACCGCAAAGATGTGTGACCAGACCTTTTTAGCGGTTGTATTTGGTCCATGTGACAAGTGCCTCAAAGAGAAGCCCCTTAGGGCTGTTTACATCAAATCAGAACAACTCAACTACTGCTCACTATGTGTGGAAATGGTATGTTATTGATTTCATCAGCCAGAATGTGGGAAGACTGCAAAAAACGGGGGTTGGATGTATTAATGGTCTGTTATGTTGGATTTTTCTGGACAGCAAATAAGCATTGCTAGGCCTACAGACTGCCAAACAAACACCTCTGCAGACAGCTGGTGTTTCCAAGAGCCTGGAACAGAGGTGGCCCCAGGGTTCAAGGATACTTTTTATGATCCTCAATAGGAAAACAGCCACGAGCTTTCTCCCCTAGCTGTGCAAATGTTATGTGCCTATCTAAACTCTGCTCTGAGGTATATGTGTGCAAGTCTCCTTGGCCTATGATCTTGACCATTTCCTATTACCTTTAACAGAACTTAACAAAAAAAAAGAAGAAACCATTTCAATAAACTCATTCATCAGTGACTGGGGGATATGAAGTTCATCTAGTCTGTGTCCGTAAAACTGAAACACAAGTGAAGTGCTGTCAGAACTCCTTTGTGGCCCACATTTCATACTGAGATTATGTTGTCTTGTACGCTATGTGCAGTACTCAGGTGAAGGATCTGTGAGAGCTGGAAGTAGCTACAATGAGGGTAAGGTGGGAAGAAATTGCACAGCAGTGGATTGTCTTCTGTCACCGTGGGTGTGCATCACCACAGAAGGTGGTAATGGAAGGCATTAGCAAACCTGCTGGCCTGACCAGCAAGCAGGGCTTGCCAGAATACCTGCATGAAGAAGGGATGATATTGGAGGTTTTCTAATCCAGCAATTACTGGTGAGGTGATATCCCACTCTCCTGGTAGGGAGCACTGTTCTAGAAAGATTATGGTGGCGTTTTTTTACATGAACTACAAAGCTAAGGTCATGAACCTATGTGGCTACTGAGGAGCTGGTCTCCAAAACTCCTTTTATAAACTTACGAATTTCGTTGTCCTGATTATACTCCAACTTGGAGTAGTTTTATTTTATCTTCCTGCACCATTGTGTAGTATCAGTTGGAGAAGACATTCTTTACTGTTTCCTCCCCAGAACTGGTCTCTACCATTACTGAGTAGGGTCCAATAGTTTGTTGTATTTGACTGTCAGTTGAAATGATCTCTGCAGGAAGGCTAAAAGGTTTTAACTAGCTGTGTTTACAAAACACTGTAAAACAGACAGATGAGAGCACTGATTTGGTGATTGTAGGTGGTGCAGTGTGTACAGTTCACTGGCTGACACAGCACATTCTCAGGCATTACATTGTTTAGGAGGAAATTTAGATGTAATGACTGCAACACAAAAGACAGTCCCTCCCCTGTTTATTTGCTTCTCCTGACTTTGAAATTGCTGCTTTGTTCAGGTCCTTCTTGGCCAACAGCCTATACATAGCTATTTATCCAGTAAATTTTTGCATGACTTGATAAATGCATGCTGGAATTGCAGGAAACTGGGTGTTTGTTATTTACAGTTCCTGCAACTTTCTCTTTATTATTCGCATTATGGAAGTTAGAGGACTACCAAGTGAAACAGCTGCTAGGTGGAAGCAGATTGAGACTTCAGGAGGAATTGCATCAGTACCTAACAGCCTGTTAGGCTTCCTATTAGCACTGCAGTAGGATCTTGAGCTTTCTGATAGATCTGGCTTTAGCTTGCTTCTTCCTGTTTATTTTGTTAAAGATTTAAAAACAAATCTTCAGAACACAGAGAGCTCTTTGCACTAGCACTGAAATACATATGGGTAGGGAAATTGTATCCTTTCCTTGTTGGAATTGATTTTTCAGAGCTGTGGGTATGCTTTGGTTTATATCAAAATGCACAATAGATCCTTTCTACACTTGTGCACCCGTTTGTGGATGCATGCGCGTAATGTGGTGATCTTTTTGCAACTTCCTGATTTGCACATGCACCTCCTAATTTCAGTCCAGCAGGTGCACACATGCATTTTCATCAGCCAGTCTTTGTGATTTCCCCAAAACCAACATATGTTGAGGGATAACAGAAATTGCTGATTCCCAGTGTTGAGATCGTCCTGGTTCAGTTAGTTGCCTTTTACACAAAATAATCTTTTCCCTCTGGGGTTTTGCCTGCTTTGGAGATTGGTGCTAATCAGTAGAAACTCAGTGTTTGCTGGTTTAGTCTCCCCACAGAAGTATTAGTAAATTAGCTTGAAATTACAATTTAAAAAGAGATCAGCTGGTGAATTAGTGAGAGTGAAAACTTATTTTAAAGACCTAACTTTTGAGATAGGCAACAATTTGTGACACGCTGTTAGACCCTCCATTTTCCCCGGGGTCCTTATAAACGGAACAGCACCAACTTTCTCCCAGGCATCCCCATCACTACCATCTGGTGTATTTGCCATGTGTGGAAGGCAGGTTTATGATTGCAGTAGTGACTGGTTTTGCCACAATTCTTGGTGATTAGTGTTTCTGTAGCAGCTGACTACTTTCAGAGTGGATACCTCAAAATAGCCTCAAAATATATGACACCAAGGGTCAGCTTGCCTTTGCTCCATTGGGAAGAGTCGGGAAAAAAAGCTGTCTTATAAGAAGCTGTCCTTGTTTTGGGCAACTTGGAAGCTCACAGCCGCTGAAGACATAGCAGCCAGTTTGGAAGTGGTCAGCTTTCTAGGGAATGCTGGTGGTTGGTATGAAGCCACAGCAACAAATACTGTTACGTGCCAGTCATTACTGCACAATTAATGGGTCATAACATTACAAGGTAGAGGTCAGTTACTTGTTACTGCTTTTCCATATATTCTGCATCCTCCTGTGCAGGATGTCTTCGCAGCCTTTTGTCCTGTGCCAGTGTGTTTTGAAACTCATCTGAAAGCAAGAGACCAGACTAAGAGGACCTATACTTATCCGCTGCTGCTGATTGAACTGCCATTTCAGATTAAACATGCCTTCAGCATAGTGAATTCTAATACTGTGTTAACAAATTATTTACTACTTATGATTTTTTTTTAAGCAATTGCTCATATATTGTTAAAAGCACATTGCCTTCAGTATGATTACATTTTATGAAAAGGGAGAAACAAAAAGCCTTGATTGTTTGCTAAATGGTAACATTTTTGTTTTTTAATTGACCTAGTACTAAGTTATCCTCTAAATTAATCCAAACCTGGTTCATTTTATTTGAAGCTCCCACATGGCCTTACTCTAACCTGTGGTTTTTTTGTGGTTAGCTACAACTGCATGGGTAGTTAGGCAGCTTGGTCAGATGAGCTAAATACTTTTTTTTGGTTTTTTTTACTCAGAGTAATGAAATACACATTATGTATCTCACACTTCTAGAGCTCACTGTATTCAGTAGAGGTTTCTCTTTTGCCTCATGGCTGTGCTTATCCCTGTCATCTTGGGACTAATATCATGTGTCAGTCTGAACATGTATGGTTCCCAAAGACTCTCACCTTCCATGCTGTCCTTTGTAGACTTTTTAATCCCATTCCCCAAGGCGGTGAGACTGTTCATATCTGGAAGGCAAGAAAGCCTGGGTTTTTCACTGTCAGAACTGTGCCAACTATCTGACATACAGGCGTTATCTAAGCCAAATTCCTTAGAGCTGATGGGTTCCTATCAAGGCAAAGAAATTTCCTATGTTTTTGTTGGATTTAACTTCTGGGCCCCTTCACGCTTATCAGGTGTCAGAAATAGGGCATTTGTAATAGACTAAAATCCTTCAAAAATGAAGTTTCTTCTTCAAAATCTTCCCCTGCCACTCCCCCCAGACACAGCTGCATTATTGAGTTGAATATAAGTAGATCTAATTTTTCAGACCTGAAGATAACACACTAGAAGCTTCCTGTCACTTTCCTGCTAAAAGATGCTTTTTTTGTTCTTTTGGTATCGCTTTAAAAATACTGAATTTTTATTTCCTTGGCACTGTCAGTGTGCTGGAAGGCATTTCCAATGTGCTGTTTACCCTGAGGGACTTTGAAGGATGTTCCCATATCCAGCAGTATGTGAACTCCATAGATTATACTGCCTACTTTTTCTTTTGTGATACTGCACGTAACTGGATCAATTCAGGGTTCAAAATATCAAGTTTAGGGTTGCCTGCATGGCCATCAGGCTGGTGGGGTTAGGTCACACCAGTTTCTGTGGACAACGAGAAGACTGGAAATTCATCCGCTGCCTTTGACGCTCCAGCGAAGTAACCCAGCAGACCCACTGACAAAGAAAGTCCTTGAGCACACGGCCAGACCAGGGCCTGAATTCAGCCTCCAGAGTGACAGTGAAGAGCTCAACAGCTCTGCCCATGCATCCCGGTCGGACAGTGACACTGCTGCTAAGCCCAGTGTGGGAAAGGACTTCTGTTTGCTCCGAGACCCACACTGTGTCCAGTACTTGCCCCGAGTCTAAACAACAGCTGCAAACACATATTTTCTTATCTCCCTTTCAAATCTTGGCACATCTCCAGGTTGAACAATAGCCATTGGATTGTCTATTTTCTGGCTAAAGGGAGACAATGGGAGTCAATATGAGCAAAGTTACTCTGTGGAGATCAAGGACAATTACTGTAATAAGAAGGGGACATTTTCAAGGAACTCCCCTTCCAGGGAACAAAAAGCCACAAGGCCATGTGCAATGGCTCTTTCTCTGGAAACATCAGCCGCACATGCTCCCCATCTGCCCCGAGCAGGGCCTGGAGAGCCATGGAGCTGTGCCCCAGGCCCACACCAAACTGGAGGGTTCTAACACCAAACTGGAGGGTTCTTTGTTCCCTTTTGGGTTTTGGGAACTGGTCCCTTTCAAGGGCTGGGAAGGGCACAGTCCCTAATGTGCTTATCTGTGTGCAGGGGAAAGAGGTGGCTTGCTTAAGGGGAAAAAGAAAAGAAAAACCCCCTGATAACTCAAAATTTAAAAATGAGGAATTCAAAGCATAGTAGGGAGAAGGGTTCACAGCACTGCATCAGTCCTGCTGGCACAGGTGCTGGGCCAGAGACCCTCTGAGAGACCGGGTCTCCTAATCACATAGGCATAGAAGGGAATGATGGAGTTGAGATGGGATTTCCTGAGCCTGGACAGGATCTGTCTTCCCAGTCTGGTATTTTAAAATGCTATTGGGGTGACTAATGACTTTTTTTTTTTTTTTTCTCCTTCCCCCACAAAGTGTGCAACTTCTGGTACAAACAAGTTTGGGTATGAAGCAGAAACACCTTTTCGGCATGTTATTTCTGGGGAAGTGAAGCCTTTGGGCTGTGAAAATGGCTTGGGATGTACCTGCTGGCGGGGGCCTGTGGCTAGGAGGAGGGCAGGAGGTGAGGCGGGCGGCAGCGGGGGTTGCTGAGCCTGCCGTGCCGCCTCGCACGGGTGGCTCTCCGGGATGTTTTTCCGCAGGATGCCCGGTCAGGTGCCAGAGGAGCATCCAGGTCGGGCCTGGACGTCAGCACGGGAGGGGAGGGAGCCCGGGCCGGCTCCGGCGCCGTTGCTGCGGCAGCAGGAACCTCGGCAGCATCCCTGGGAGCCAGGCAAGCAAACTCCTCCTCCCTCCCGCTCTCATCTCCTCTCTTTCCCTGCTTCCTTTGCAAAGATGGCAACCGAGGGGCTGCTCCAGGAGAACGAGACCTTGGCATCGCTGAAAAATGAGGCCGAGAGCCTGAAGGGCAAGCTGGAGGAGGAGCGGGCCAAGCTGCACGACGTGGAGCGTGAGTGGGGCCGGGAGGCGAGGGCCGGGGGAAGGGGAGAGCGCGCCGGTGCCGCCCCAAACCGGCAGCTCCGCAGCTGGAAGCCGGGAAGGGCAGGCATCCCGCGGGGAGAGCCGCCCCCGCCACCGCCCCCCCCAGCACGCCCCTGGGGTCGGGACGCCCGGTGTGCCCTCTTCCACCCTGGGTGCCGGCGCTCGGCCGCACTGCTCCGACCATGCGCGGCGGCTCCG
>VYXH01011242.1:157133-182433 GCA_013397275.1 Burhinus bistriatus | reverse complement strand
CGGCGTCTCGGCGCCCGCGGGGGGGGGGAACGGGAAGCGGATGGGGAGGGCGGGCGGCTCAGCCCCCCACGGCGGGCAGGGGCCCGCAGCGCCGGCGGGCAGCGGGGACGGGGACGCCGCCTCGCCCCGGGCCCCCACATCGCCCCGCATCTCCCGGGCACCTCGCAACGCCCCGGAGTCCCGCATCCCCCCGGGCACCTCCACACCTCCGTCGCCCCGGGGCCCCGCATCCCCCCGGGAACTCCCTTCGCCCCGGAGTCCCGCATCGCCCCGGCCGCGGGTGTATCTGGCCCGGCTCGGGCTGCGCACAGGCTTTGCGCACTGCCTTTGGGGGAGACCGGGATGGGAAGAGAGCATGAAATATCCCACCTGTGTGGATGCTGAGATTGATTTGCACCGTTTTAATGCACATCTTAGTGGCAAAACCAAAGATTAAACCCAGCCTTGCGGAAGTTGATGGGAATTTGCTTTAACGAGGCCAGGATTTCACGCAAGGTGGAAAGGCTTAAAAAAGGAACATTGTTTCCCAAATCAGCTCCTTCTCCCCCAGCTTCCCCCGAGGAAATAACTTGCAGGGATCTAGTGCTGATTCAGAGGTGCGGGGTGAGTCAATGCTCGAGCTGTCAATGCATAACTCACCGTTGTCAGCTGCAGTTTCAAGATCCACGCTTAACGTAACAGAAATGACATGGACAGATTTCAGCCCTACCCCTCCTGCCCCCCTTCAGGAAAAAATAAGATAACCTTATTTTTATGAAGTTTCTCAAATAGGTATTAATCCTAATTAATTCTACCCTGAAATATAAGGTAATAATAAGTTAATAATAAGGTAACAATAGATATTAATCCTGTCCTGAGATATAAAAATCCTTTTATTTTTATTATTTCATTTTTATAATTACAATGATATGATATATTGCAGTTCTTTTTTTTTTTTTTTGAGAAAAACATGTAAGTTACCATATTCCCCTGGAATCATATGGCTCACTCTATTAGAAGTGGGTCATTAAAACTTTTATTTCATGTGTTTTGATGCCTTAAATGTTGAAAAGGAATCCAAGCGTGTATCCTGTGATTTAGCTTTTAGTGTTTTGTAAGACTGAGGGACTGGCAAACATTCTTAAATTTCAGGTGGGGCAGGGTTAAAAAGATTTTTTGCTGGAGTAAATAGAGTATTTTCTTGTCTAAATTAGACAATCGTATGTTATATGCCTGTCCTATTAATAGGAATCATTAAACAAATGGAGATGGCTACATTACAGAAAAATTGCCATAAATCATCATATCCCTACAGTATAATTTCTGTATCAGAAGTAGTGGGGCTTCTGTTTCACAGACCTCTTAAGCATATGCTTAAATCCATTTTTGCTCACAGAGTTTTACCTATGATTGCAGCGATACTGTAACTGTGCATGCCATTGTTAGTCATAGGATATTTATGTCTTTGTCATATGTAAAATCTGTAAACTGTCGTGGTTTG
Source organism: Burhinus bistriatus (assembly GCA_013397275.1). Classification (NCBI taxonomy): domain Eukaryota; kingdom Metazoa; phylum Chordata; class Aves; order Charadriiformes; family Burhinidae; genus Burhinus; species Burhinus bistriatus. The sequence continues at coordinate 180,953 of VYXH01011242.1, read as the reverse complement.
GGCCAGATTGGCCCAATCCGGTGGAACGACAGATGCTCGCTCTCTCTTGCTCTGCTCCCGAAGGGAGGCAAGAGAGAGAGAGAAAGAGAGCGTTAGAAGAGGCCTAGCTAAAAAGTAAAGTTACTGAACAAAATTGGTCCTGTTTTACCTCAAACCAGGACATTACTTACGCTGGAAGGCTGTGTTTGCATAGCCGTGACATGATTTCTAAGACAAAAGTCTTACACTGCTGTAGAACAATGCTTTCTCATATTTTGTATCATTGATTCTGTATCAGAGCTTTTTTGCACTTAAATCAGCCCCAGAACTATTTCTGCAGAGGTTGCAAGTTTCAGAATAAAGCCTCTCTTCTGTTTTGTGTTTTTTTTTTCTAATCTAAAATTGTATCTTTCACATTTTTCTGCTCTGATCATGACTTTCCCTCTATGGTTCCCAAAACAAACAGCTGGCTGAACTAGGATTGCCCTTATTTGTTCAACTGGTTTTGAACAGCAGCTCTCAAAAATGTGGATAGAAAAAGGAAATACCAAACGTGCATTTGATTTGCAGTCTTACAATTTTAAGGATTCAGTTCTATTGCTTAAAATTTGAGGTGTAGATAAAACAGTTTGTTCTGTTCATGCGATCCATACATTTTTAAGGCCAGAAGAGACCATTAGGACCAACTGCCTTCCAGCACAGAACAGATCAAAGATCCTATAGTATCTGCATCAAGTCCATACCTCCTGTTCAGGCCAAACAAATATGTTTTAGGAAAATAGCGTGTTTTATCCAGACCTTTGTAAAACCACTCAAGCTACTTATTGGCTTTAGCTGATCTACTTGCCTGAGTGCATAATTTTCAACTATCTTGAAACAATATTGGAGAATGCTTCAAAATAATTATCTGAGTCTAAAACCTGTGTTAGGCGGGTGCAGGATTATTATGGCTGTGGTTGGAGATAAGCGTCCTCAGAGAATCAGTAGGGCTAAACCAGACAATTCCACAGAGTCTCAGCTGCATTGACATAATGGAAACACTTTGCCCATTGTCTATGAAACGTTTGTTTTTTCAGACATGTTCTGCACACAAGCATCTTTCCAGCTGCCACAATAACCTCCTGTGTTTTCATGTCTTTTGATTGGATCATTTGTCAGGTTTCCAGGGGCAAAAGTAGGGGGAAATGTGTCTCTTCCTCAGTGGGTTTATATAGTACTTTCTCAGAAACTTGCTTCTGACCTCCTGTTGGAGATGGTACGGACAAATTGTCAGGAATAGTGGACAGCACTTGTCCCCTGGCTGTGTGAGACTGGTAGAGCAGAGATTTCAGGTGAGAACGTTTTTCTGGCACAGCCTGTGGGGCTGGTGGTTTTGAAACACAACTATTGAAAAGCTAATCCACTAGAAATCACTCTGCTTTAGGCAGAAATTGTTCCCCTGACCCTGTGCCAGGGAATGATCTCAAAGTTAAGGATGCCTGCTCTCTCTCTGTGACAGCCCTTCGTAGCCCATGAGCTTTCTCGCAGCTCTAGAAGAGTGACAAAGGGTGAAGCAGCAATGCAGCTCCAGAGCAATCACCTGCCACGTGGGATGTGGAGCTCAGCCTCCAGCATGGCATTGAAAAGCTTAAGATTTCGTCCACCAGCTCATTAAAGCATGTGAGATTCTGCAGGTATTTCAAAAGGTTTGAGTCAGGCATTGCCCCCTTAGCTAACAGCAGCTGGATCATCTTAGGTTTCAGCATGGACAAACACACAACACAGGGGAGCGCTGGATCCTATTAGCTCTTCTCTAGATAGTCATTTTTAATTCTGGTGCCAGGGTCTCCTGCCCCAGGACCCCTACTCTTCTGTGAGACTGGAAGCAACTCCCACCCTCCCTGATGCTGTGTGTGAAGTGTGTCAGAGCTGCCACAGGGTGCCAAGATACATTGTGGCCCTGCTCAGCTCCACGCTGGATGAACAACGCCGGAGCAGAGCAAATAGGTTTCCTTGGATGACGCTTTCTCCCAGATATGTGCAGATGACCCCAGCATGAGGCATCAGGGTTACATGAGATGCCTTTTAGTTGTGTCAGCTGCAGTGAGATGAATTTTATGTCAAAGTGAGTTTGCACAATTGGAAATGTAAATTTGTTGGGTTTTTAACAATATTTGCTGAAAGTACTGCTATTAAATAGGGTATGAAAGAACTGACTTCTCCTCCACCAGAGGATGCTACTCAGGAAAGTTTCTTGCCTGCTCTCTCTGTTTCTCTTCCCCATGAAAGAAAAAGCTGACCTACCCAGGAAGTAAGTCCACAATGTCCATAGACACTGTTAAGAAGTTGGGTAGTGCACTGTTATAGCAAATGCCAAGCTTTCCTGCTCACTCAGAGCTGTGTTGTGGCCCTCAGTGCTCCCCAGGCCACCAGAAGGAATGGCACAGCAGAGGAGAAGTCTCTAGTGCCAGTGGCTAGTACCTGTATCATGTTGCACCACCGCTGCGGTGCCGAGAGCCAACTGCAGCTGGGAGTCTCACATCCAGCACAAGTGTTACCACTGAAACTTTGGAGATTTGATGCTTACCCCCTTCTTTTGTATGATTTTTCCTCCAAGACCCAGTAGCGGTCTTCACTTCTGCTGAGTACCTTGAGGCATGTGTTAGGCTGGAGGCTGTCTGTGCACTTTCAAGCCTGTCAGATTGAGGATTTCTCAATAAGAGGGGGCAAGGGGATAATCTGTTTTCCAGTTATACTTGGGTGTGATGGTCTGCAAGAGCTTCACCTGCTACAGTCCCGGAATTCAAGCCCTGAGCGAACTCATCCTTATCTTTATCTGGTGAATATGTTCATACACCACCCACCTTCGTTTTACCACCTGCCAGCTCTGAAGCAGAGTTCATTGGCTTGCACCGTAGACTCAAACTTCATGGATTAATTCCTCCAAGCGACATTACTCATAAACATAGAGATTTGCCAGGGCAGAGCTTTGATGCAGGGCTCTCTAACAGTCAGCTGTTTGCAGTTCATCAGGTGGCAGAGCGTGTGGAGGCGCTGGGCCAGTTTGTGATGAAGACCAGGAGGACCCTGAAGGGCCACGGAAATAAAGTTCTCTGTATGGACTGGTGCAAAGACAAGAGAAGAATTGTGAGCTCTTCCCAGGTATGCTGTTGGGCAGATGTTTTTCAAAGCTACTGATGGGCACTGTACAAATCTTTTGGCTGTGCTATGTGCCACTCTGCAGATGATACCTGTGTATAGCGTAAATGTTTTCAAGGTGCCCTTAAAGTAGTTCATCAGCAATTTATTTGTTCAGAGAGCATAAACCCAAGCTTCTGATCATCGCTACATCTGTTGCAGCTAATATCCTAAATATTTCTTGTCCAGTCATATACAGATTTTCCCCATATTCCCTACTACAATAGAAAATAGAGACAACTCATCTGAGGCCACTTTTATTTCCTTGTTCTTTACAGATAAAATATTTAGTAATGATTTCAGTTTATGCCTTCAGAGAAAATAAGTAGGAAAAGGGAAGGGAAGAAATGTTGATTCTTCTAGAGATTTCTGTGCACAGAAATTTCTTCTGCAGTCTGTACGATTGATGTGACCTTGAAAGCCTCAAACATCCTGCCAAAATTACTGCATTTACTTGGGCATTTTGAGAAACAGTCCTAACACCTGCTCAAGACCAGTCTCATGAGCTGGAGGAAGTAATGAGATAATTACTTTCCAGATCCCCTGGTTTGTCCTGAGCCCAGTATGGCAGTGAGTGAGCTTATTGCATCTCACAGCTGTTCATTGACCTATAGGAAATCTGTCAGGGGTCTCACTTGAGGGATAAAAATAGGCAATCTGCATTGCAAGCCACCTTCAGTTACTGTGAGTTTTTACCATTCATGGTGATCTCAGCAAAGAGAATAATTTTAAATAATTAATGTCACATTTTTTAAAGTGGTTAAAATGCCAGTGTGTAGATCAGAAAGCTGAACAGGCAAGTTGTAATGCATTTTTGCATTTTTGACTCTATTTTAAGAACTGTAGTGAGTCCAGGTACAGCAACAATTGTTGCTCAGTAATAAACGTTTCACTTTCGTGATACAGGGTATTATGTGGATAAGGCAAAGTAGCTGGCATGAGTGTAGCTGGCACACACAAAGTGATTGTGTTGCTCTCTGTGGAGGGTTCTTACAATGGCTATTTAGCAGATTGTATCAATGGATAGTTGAAGGTTAAGTAAGTGTTGTGAGAAGGGAAAACCAGGAAAAGACAGGAAGGGGAAGATGAATAAACAGTGCAATGTCCATAAATAGTCCCCAGAGTGCTGCTAGCTCAGCAAGTGATTTGTAACACAGGTCACCTCTTGTATTTGTAAGGCCCTGTACTGAGCCACTGACAGGTGTCACTCGGGAGAGGTGGCCGGTTTGCAGGTGGTGATTACAGGCTGGGAGAAATACGTCGTGGCTGAAAGGAGGCAAGTGAGGGCTCACGAGTGGCAGTTTCCTGAGGAGATGGTCCCATCCATGGCGTGTGCTGCAAGTGAGAGGAGTTCTCAGAAACCCGGGAAAAAAAATAAATATATAAATTTTGGTCTTTTAAGCCGACATCAGTCCTCTCAGTGAGGAGGAGATATGCTTTTCTTCTGGTCAAAGACAAGCTCGCACTACTGAGGAGTGTCTTCTCAGTGCTTTGCCGTGACCATTGTGCTGTTGTTAAAATGGAGATAAAAATTTCATGACGTTGCAGACAAGGGGATGGAAATGAGCAGCAGAGTTTTCCCCAAATCTGGGAAGCAGGCTGACAGCCATGTCTCTGGAAGGCCTCAATTTCTCTCTCTTTTTGTGTGCTTTCATTTAGGATGGAAAGGTGATTGTGTGGGATTCCTTCACTACCAACAAGGTAAGTGAAACCAGCAAAAGTCAGATTTCTGTGTGTAGGGCAAATGCCGGTGGGATAAGATGGAGGACTGAAGGGCACACAGGTGTCACAAGAGGCAGCGGGATGATGGGGTAACATGAAAACCTCCACCAGCACCTCAAATCAAGGGGCCCAGGGCAAACCACCTCCCTTGACCTGTCTGAGCAAAGTCCCTGTCAGGGCACTGGGGTTTGTTGTGGTCTCCAGCAGGATCCAGCCTCTTCACTGACAGGGAGGGCTCCCAGCTGGGGGCAAACCCCAGTCAGCAAAACAGAGGCCCTCCCTGGGTAACCCCTGTACCAGGTGCCATATGTGATCACCTGGGATCCTTCAGCTGGGGTGTTCAATGTAAGCTGGTGCTACTGCTCCTCCACGCCCTGCCAGGGCTGCCTTGCGGCACCCTGCTCCACACAGCTTAGAAAAAACAGCTTGTTTGTAACTTACTTTTACACATGCAGCAGTGGGGACCTTTTGCAGCACTAAGTAACCCATATAAACATGCTCTGTGATCAGTTTGGCACTCATGAATAAGGTGGAAAGTGTCAGGGGAGGAACTAGCCGTCCTCCTGCTGCTCTGCTGGGTTCTGCAGTAAGGGTTGTCCCAGCCTTAGGTGTAAGTTATGGCTGGGGGAAACACCTGTAGCTTTCACTAACGCTACAGATGTCCCACAGAAATACTGAACTTACTACTCTACACAGTTTTCCTTGCACCAATTAGAGAAACAGTGACATCCCAGTTTAATGAGATGCTGTGTTTCAGGAACATGCAGTGACAATGCCGTGTACCTGGGTGATGGCGTGTGCATATGCCCCATCTGGATGTGCCATTGCTTGTGGGTGAGTTCCCATTTTCCACAGCTGCCTTACACAGGGAAGCTTGGTATGTAGTGGTGTCCCAGTACCTTCAGATGCTGGCAGCTAGGAGTTTGTGTGCCTTGACTGTGCGTGGAAGGACTACGCTCAGTGCCTCTGATTCTGTTCCCGTAATGGCTCGTATGCATTATCTCCACTGACTACAGTGCAATAACATTTGTTGTGTAAGCATGGAAAATAATCCTCTCTCAACATTTATATCATGGGTTAGGAATTCTACATGCGTGCAACTTCCCTGTTCCAGTTTGTGTGTTGGGTATATCTTCTAAGGGAGAGTGGTTTTAACCCTGTTCTTACTTTGCACTCTTTCTGCTATGATGTATAGAAGGTTAGTCGTTAATGATTACCAGCACGTGAATAGATCTTACCAAGAAGGGATGGGGAGAAGTAACCCCATCCTTGATAATCTTCTCCAAGTTTTCTGAGGGCTCAGGTTTGAAAAAATTGAGTTTATGCAGGGGAGAAAACAAAGAGATGAGGTGTTGGCAAAATGTCTTTTAAAAGGGACTGGGTGGATCAGACAGACAAAGCAAGCTTGAGGCAACAGAAAGAACAGAGAGACTTCACTGGGCAGTTTGCAAATCTAGAAAGCAGCAAACTGAGACAGACAGGCAGACTCCATAAATGTATGTGGAGAGGGAATCTGGAAACTGTATGGTTTTGAACAGAACTCGAAGAATGGCAAGAAAGCTCTGTCTTCACACTTGTAAGAGAGACACGGAGGGCATATATGCATTGCACTACCTAATTCTGTATTTCTGTTGTGCTGTCAATTAAGTGCCGTGCACGTAATATAAGGCACAGAACCAGCACCTGGCGGTGTGCCGGGATCCCAGGCACCAGGGCAGGGCTGACCTCCCATGGCTCTAGAAAAGGGTCAGACACAAGTCAGACCCTTTAGAAAAGAGTCCCACATCTGGCCTGGGAGACACAGCTTAACTGGTGCAACTGTCCAGGAGGGACACACCAGCTACAGAGGTTCTGTTGCCTTTTTTCCAAACCCTTCTAAAAGCCCTGTCTTCATGCCCACTACTTGCTATACCATCTCTTCCACAGGAGTTAGGTCAAATTTATAAAGGCTGATAAATAATGCTGCTTAAATACTGATCCTTGCAATGGCAGATGTCAACAGAAATACAGCAGTTTGACTGTATGTGAAACATTAACCCTGAGGTGACTGCTATGTCACCTCCCAGTTTATACTTTCGTGAGGTTTCATTCAGTGCCATTTATAAACTCGATGAGGGTAAAAAATACTGAGGCGCAGCTGTTCAAGTTCTGTAACGTAGCCAGGCTGGTGAGGCAGCTGGGGCTTCCCTGCACAGGGAGATCCCGGACAGCACAATACAGGGAAGTCGGTACTTGTAAGGGTTGGCAGCGCAGCACTGACAGGTGGTTTCCTTCTTATCACCACTCGCCTTTTGCCGTTGCAGTTTTAACCAGTTCTCCTCTCTCTGTTATTGCTATTATTACTCTCTTTAGTGGCCTGGACAACAAGTGTTCTGTGTACCCTCTGACATTTGACAAAAATGAAAATATGGCTGCAAAGAAGAAATCGGTTGCAATGCACACAAACTACTTGTCTGCCTGCAGCTTCACTAACTCAGACATGCAGGTAAATGCATTCCCTACCCGCTGCTCACCGTCCAGCAACACTAACACGAGCTGCAATCATACACCATGCAAGTAACCTTCCTTGCAGCTGGGGCACCCAGGGCCACATCCAGCCCCATGCAGGGGCTGCTGGAAAACCCTCGCTGGGGGCAATGAAGGTGCTGCAAAAGCTGCTGTAAGGAAATGCTTGTCACAGCCCATGGCCAGGCTGTCATGCCTGCACCCTGCAAAGCCTGTCACTTCTGCAGAGGGAGCTTGCTGGTACCCGTGTGTTCTCTGCTCACTGGGTCTGTGCTGGCTGGTGCTTTTAGGAGCTCAAACTAATACAAATAGTTAAAAACCTGCTTCAGCTAGGACTAGGTTGGCTATGTGTTATGCCAGCTGATAGAGACTGTGTTGTTCGCCTGCTTTGTCCTGGACGTTCAGCCAACTTTGCTTTCATTCTTGGTAATTTTTGTTTGTCCAAGCGAGATATTTGAGCTTGAGGATGGCCCCACAGGGCCAGCCCTGTTGTCCATACACGCAGTGGTGTGTTCCCTCGAGGGAAAGGAGTGATGCTATCCCCATCTCGCAGCCGGGGGCTTGGAGCACAGTGGGAGACAATGGCAAAGCAGGGAACTAAATGCAGATCTTCTGAGACCAGGCCAGCCTTCCTCTGTAGTGAATATCTCAAAGATCTCTTTCTTCAGGAACACGAAAGATGATGAAAGGAGCCAGGATAATCCCCTTGTCCTCTTCGACTGAAGCTCTGCTCAGTGCAGCTCTGCAGCAAAATAAGTGGCAGAAGGGAGCATTTCCATTGCTCTCTGTTTCAGTAGAGCTGCTGGAAAGGCAATACCTTGTCCCCTTCTTCCTTGGAGCTCTTCTGAAGGAAATATCAGCTCTCATTGCTTCTATTTCAAGACATGAGATGCCCAAGATTATGTTGTTGTTTGTCATTCTATGGTTTCTGTAATGACTCTGAGGTGCTAATTTAAGTCCATTGCCATGGAAACAAGTGGTGGAGGTACCCAGCGCTCAGGCTTGCTCAGCCCTGACCTTACTGTGCAGGAGTCCTGCGTAATTAGAGCAGTCTAAATTAAGTGGAACGTTTTTGATGAGATAGAAAACCAGTATTCTCTTTTCTTGTCCATATCTATGTGCATTATAATTAAATCCTATGAAAGGAAAAATAGTTATTTTTCATAATAAAAAAAGAAATAAAAGTTGGATCTTTTTTCTCCATATTAAATACAGCAAAGTGCATTGATATTGAAGGCAGTGTACTACTATTGCTAAATAATACCACAGTGGATTTAGGTGCTTTACATTCAGTGATTCAGAGATTTTTCTGAAGACTTTAAAAATAAATTTTCTTGCGATGATAGACTTACAAGTGATCATTTATAGCACTGCATGTTATTATTGAAACAAATACAAGCAAGTGGGTTGGCCAAGCTTCTGTCAGGACACTGTTATCTAGGGGAGAATCCCAGATTTCTTATCTTCTTCCTTTTAGATAATGGCCTCAGAATTAAAATTATTCAGTAACTCTGAGGGTGCACAGTGCAACTATGCAGAATTTTTCCCAGCTATGTGCGGAGCAGCTCTGCTCTCCTGGCTGGTGTCACCGAGGGATGTGGTACCTGTCCTGGAGCAGCCTGGGCGCGTGGCGGAGGTGTCCCCCAGCCCAGTGTCCCCACAGTGCCCAGCGCCCACTGCTTGGTGCTGTGAATGCTGCTGCTCTGCTTTGGCTGCTCCCTTAAATTACAGCTCAGTTTTCCCTCAGAGGAATGAAAGACAGGATAGGAGTTTAGAAGTTGGTGTGTCCATGGGCATCTGGCAGTGCAGTGGAAAGAGAGGAGATGTGGGGGTGGTTCATTGTTGATTAAAGTAACTCTCAGGCTGTGTGGGTGCTGAAAGAGGGGGTCCCATCCTTGCTCCTCATCATGTTCCCACCCTGGGCCAAGACAAGCGCTGAGCTGCGGGGCCAGGCGACACACGCACCTCCTTCTTGGTGCCCCACATCAGTCTTGCCAGAGAGAGCCTCCCCCGCCTCAGTAGGCAGAGAGCCAGTGAGCCTTACTTCCTAAATTAGGTATCTGCAGCTCTGCAGTGTGATAACGCTCCCCACATGACAATGCTCCATGTGTATTAATAGCAACAGTTAATTGGGATCTCAAGTGTTTTGCATAGGGCAGGCTGAGAAGCAGGATGAGGCCCGTGGCCATGGCAGAGGAGGCAGAGGTGAGGATGGCCCTGGTGCGTGTGCTCCTGGCAAGCAGGGGCTGTGTCCCTGCTGTCCCCTGCCTTGTGCAAGTGCTGCCTCTTACCACCAGGCGCCAGGCGAGGATCCCCATCCAACGATGCTGGAGCCCCTTGTGCAGCGAGCAGGAGTCTAATAGCAAAGATTGTTAATTCGCTTCTGGTTTGGGATTTCTGGAGTTGGTTTGGTTTGGTTTTCAATAGCAATACCCTGAAGCTGAGTTCATAACATTTCTCTGTAAGCATTAGCTGGAGCTCTGGGTTGCCAACAGACCCTTCCCTCACACCTTTAGCTACTCCTATTCCCCTCATATCTTTCTTACACGCTATTACAGGAGCAAATCCTCAGAGCTGAAAGTCTTCATTCCTCAGCCAAGTACAAATATTCCTCAGAACAGAGAAGTTCATTGATCTAGGCTCAAAAGCTGGCCAGAAAGACAAGTCAGGACTTTCTTCTGCTATTATCATCTCAGAGTATTAGTGTCCCTACTGCAGGATTCGGAACAGTCTGTTCTGCAGCTTTGCAGACTTCTGTTTATGGGAGGAGTTTTTGGAGCATCTGTCAAACACGTTCAGCGTTTAACCTTTATGCAACAATGGATTGTGTGATCATTTTCTTCTTGAAGAGTATTTTCTTTTTAACTTGTAATTACTCACTGGGATCTGTTGAGTTTCCTCGTTGGCCATGAGAAAAACCTGTGTAGAAGACTGAGAGCCCTCCTGAGTTCACCCTTGCCTCCTTCCATGGCAGTGCACAGGGACCCTTTCAACCTACACAATTTGTGACTGCATAACAGCTTCGGGTGCCAAGGAGAAATTTTGAACAATTGAGCACCATCAGGATTTAGCCACAATAACAAGGACTGATCACATGTGCTTTCTACAAGCACTGTAGCAGATGAGGGAAGCTGTGAGCTATGTTTGGTCAGTGTATGTTTAAGCCCTTTCACACATAAGTGGTTTTGGACAAGTGAGAGGTGATGGACTTATCAAACAACTGTCTAGACAGGCTTACTTCCCTTTCAGAAAATCCATGTCTTAAGCCCAATTAATTGAGTTTAACCTGGCTATTTCAAGCAGAAAAAAAAAATTTAGAGGATTAAACAGGTATACTTAACTCCAACAGTTCTTCTCTTTACTTGGGTTGAATTTCAGCAGCCTAAATACGGATAGGGTTAAATACAGGTGCAGACAGGAATACCAGTCTGGTTCTACCTCCTTTTTGGAGGATATGGAAATGCCAGCAGATCCTTACTGCTTTCAGTTCCCCAAACCCCACTGCACAAAACTGACCATTATTGAAACACAATGTAGGTATAGCTGTGTAAATACAGCTCTCCTTTCCACTCTAACTTCTTTCCTTAAAAATAAAAAACATAAACTGCTTAGATTCACATTGGTTTTATGGTATTGATTTATTGCATAATATTTCACTAAATTAAAGCTGTCCTTGGTATATGTATAGGATGTCGGTTGTACCGTTGTGAACTTGAAGAACATCTGCTGATTTTTTTATTGTGACTCTTCTTGCCACATCCTATAGATCCTGACAGCAAGTGGAGATGGAACTTGTGCTCTGTGGGATGTTGAGAGCGGGCAGCTTCTACAGAGTTTCCATGGTCATGGAGCTGATGTCCTGTGCCTGGACCTGGCCCCTTCTGAAACAGGAAATACATTTGTCTCTGGGGTAAGCAGGAGCTTCCTATCACAATATAAAATTAAGGAATGTGGAAGGGAAAAGGCAGCAAAGCAGGAGGCTTGTGATCATATTTGAGAGAGTGCTGGAGTATGTGTTGGAAGCCCCAGTGCAATCCACTCATTGCAAGCACATTTTCCAAGCTGGAGCAAATTAAACCCCTGACTGTGGGGTCAAACCCACCCAGCCAGTCTGACTGCAGTTCTGCTTACTTAGCAAATTCCACCACCCCCCTCAAAGCAATCCAGCCCGAGATCAAAACAACACCTCTCCTGGGAAGGGAAAGGCTCAGAGTTAGAGCAGCAGACTCATACCACAGTGGAGGTGTGAGCCCCTGTGGATAGGAGCCTGGCACAGCAGATGACATCCCACATTTGGCTCCTTTCTTCTGCCCAGCTCTCTGGAGCCGGACAGGGTATGCCAGGCGGCTGCGAAGTGGGGCTGCAAATAATGTGCGTGCCACTGTGTGCCTCAACCGCTCCCCAGAAGCCAAGGGGTAGCTTGGGCGCTGGCTAAACCCTCGTACAAGTTGGAGCAGGGAGATGAGGTGTGGCCACATCTTCAGCTGTTGCTGAGTACCCAGTGCCTTCCAGTGGTACCAGAAGCATTTAAAGCCCCTTCATCAGTTGAACACTGCCCGCTCCCTGTCCTGGCCCTGAGAAACACACAAACCTTGCTGGGGCTGCAGGACTGGTGTAGGAAAGTACCCACGGCATCTTCCAAATCTTGTCCTGCTGCTGAGGGATCAATGTTCCTGGGCAGCCGAACCGTTGGCATGCACCCTGGCAGTGAGGCAGGCAAGGCATAAAGGTGAGTGGGATGGGGTTCAGCTCCTTTTCAAGGTGGTCCTGGTCTTTCCCACATCAGAAATTGAGTGTGCAGGTGAGAGCTGGCAGGAGCTGAGAGATGACCATTGGTCCTGTTTCCAGGTTGCTACCAGTAACTTTGTTGAAGGTACCTGGTTTTGGAGCCCCACCAGTGCTGGCCCAGGGCTGGTCCTGTGCTTGCTGATGGAAATGTCTCTTGTGCCAGAGGGTGCTGACCATGGATTAGGAGATTCCACTTGTTGTGCTTGGAGTCATGGTCCCATCCCTACACAATAAACCTGGACCTCTTCTGTTACGGCTGTATTATCAAATTTGGCTGTCCCATCAGGAGCAGAGCCCAGCACGCTGGCCTATTTTGCCTGCTGCTAGCACAGCTGCTCCAAAGCGTGACTGAAAGCTAATTCCATCTGAGTGCATTACTCCTCCCGGGCCTTCTTGTCACTGAGCTTGCTTCCCAGAAAGGATAGATTCGTTCTCCCTGGGAACAGCTCAGCTTATTATAGGGCAAAGAATCACAAGCAGCTATGGTACTGCTAAGAGAATATGTCATACTTGTGTTGATATAGCAGCTTGGGCATGTCCGTGCTTACCGGGACTCAATTCACCACATGCAAAATACCACTTCAGTGAAGATCTTTCTCATATAATGTCAATGCAGCTATAGCCAAAACAGTGCAACCTGAAGGTATGGTGGCATAGAGAGACTCCCTGTGTATTGTGCCTATGTAATACAGCCACCCTGAGCTGGAATAAGCAATGCCAATACATCAGCGTGTAGGCTGGGTGCTGTTACATTTAGCAACTTCACTGAAAATCTCAGCCCTCCTGGGTGAGCTCAGGGCTGTGTCCCGGGCTGTTGTGCTCCATGCCCTCTGAGCGCTGCTCCTCAGGGCAAGTGGGATAGCTCTCAGGGGGCCCATCTCTCCGCAGGTGGTTGCTGGTTTCTCCTTCAAAACCTTAGGAGTCAAAGCACCAGCTTGTCCGATTGGTCTTGCCCCCAAACTCCCAGAGAGGTCAGTAAGAACAGCACACATGGAAGCAATACGAAGGGCTGGGCTTGGGCTGTGGTGGGGCTTGAGAGGGAAATATGCTGAGTCCAAAATGTTCTCTATCGTGTTTGGTTTCCTCTGTGCAGAAACCACAAGTTGGTAGAAAGGAACATTACCTCTTTTAAATAATGACATCATTGGTTAAAAACCTGGGATTTCATTTTAACAAGAGAATTAACAAAAAAAGAGAGAGAAAGATGTGAATTGTGAAGAGATTGTTTAATTTAATTAGCAATCATATTTGCTTAAAAATAAATAACATGTGTGGCATGGTCTGCTGGGCAGGACACGCTAGCTCGGCAGAACCAGCAGCCGCCTGGCCTGCCCTCTGCTTCCCACGCAGCCCCAGAGAGGCTAAGCCCCCTGGAGCTGAGCCTACCTACCGCCTGCCCCTCAGCAGAGTCACATTTATTCAAATCTCCCAACACGCCTAAAAGAAAAGTCCGTGTTCTTTTTCCTGTCACTGCAATTGCGACAGCAGCGAGACAGCTCAGCTGAGAGCGTGGCCCTACGGGTATGAGATGGTTCCTGCCCCCAAGGATGTTGCAGCCTACATGGGCTGAGCCCCTTGCCCAAAGCATTCGGGGTGCTGAGCACCTCACAACATGCACCAAGTGTTAAATGAGCTTTTCAAAGCACGGCTTGGAAGGCAGGTTAGAGCTTGAGAATGAGACCAAATGCTGTTATGCTGCTTCTCTCATCCCAGCCACGCCATTGAGCACATGGGTGAGCACATGCACTCCTCTGCTAGGAGGCTGGGCAAGAGACCCTCCGGGTGCACTTATTTCATTTTCTATTTCAGTGTATGAAAAGAATTAGTTATAAAACTTTAAATGCTGGGTATTAATTTTTTATATTGAGCATGTTAAGTGGTAAGGGAGTGAGTCAGTTATGCAGTGCTGTGGCACAGTGGGACTGCAGACACCGGTACAGGGGCAGCACAGGCAGAGCAGGGCTGTGAGTGCCAGTTAGTACGGGACCGCCTGCACAAACACCCCCAGCCTGTCTGCACCCCGCCGTGCCAGTCTGCAGCACCACTGAGGCTCCAGCCTTCGTGGTGTACTCTGCTCCTAACTGCAACTGCACCAGGCTTGGGGGTACCATAACAGCCAGTTCTGGGGCTGCTTTGCTGGTTAAATCCCCTCAGAGCTGTGATGTTCAAAGCCTTTGAATGTAGCTGGGCTTGATGACGTGTATCAGGCACGTGAGGGGTGAATGTCACCATTTGCACAACTGTAGCAAATTTTTTTGTCTTATTAGGGATGTGACAAGAAAGCCATGGTTTGGGATATGCGGTCTGGTCAGTGCATCCAGTCATTTGAAACCCATGATTCAGATATCAACAGTGTCAGGTCAGTATGTTTCTGGGAGAGGACACATTTGCGATGTTGAGCAATGTGCTGGTTCTATTTTTGAAGTCTGACCTCATCCAAGTAATGTAATGTGTTCTGGTCTTTTTTTACTCATGCACAGATATTACCCAAGTGGAGATGCTTTTGCCTCTGGTTCAGACGATGCCACGGTATGTTAATTCACCAACCTAATTTAGGAAAGTTTTGTTACTTCCCAAATCAGGTTTTCCTAAAAGACTAGGTCATATCCACAGAGGACTTTAAGTGACTAAACTGGGGCTGTGACACCAAAGTTGCAGAAATAAAAATGCTATAATATAATATATATTAAATACTATATATAATGCTATAGGGAAAATCTAGAAACACTTTGTAGGTCACCTCTGCAAACTTCTCTACATGAGGTACTGTCCAAATATTCATTTCAGATTTTCTATGTTTTGAAGTTTCATGATCAAAATTAATTGTCCTACTGGAAGAGATTTGGCTTCATATAGTTGTTGGGCACAACATGGGAGGAACCGGATGAAATGCTGCAGCTTGTGTCAGCAGGAGCAGCACAGCTCAAGGGCACGAAGGGAGCCTGCACGTGAGTGCGCACGTCCTGGCAAGCAGAGGAGCTGTCGTGGCAAGCAGAGGAGCCGTGGGCTGAGGGCGCAGCTGGACAGCCCCGGTCAGCTAGCCTCCGCAACCCCCATGCATCCTGAGAGTGCAGCCCCAGAGTGGCGTTGGCCACCTAGGTCTCCTCCCTGTCATCCTGACTCAGTGCAATTGGACTTCACTGCGGTGAGTCACCGCATCCAGGTCATCCTAGATGATACAATAGCTCTTACTGGATCTTATCGATGAGCAAGCTGCTAGGAGGGGCACAGTATGTATTGACATGTAATTTTGGTCAACACTTTGTATGCAAAATGCCACTTAACCTCCTGGTGCCTTTGGGCCCCTGATTGATGCTGGTGGCTCTCCTGCAACTGGTGGGTCCCCATGGGGCACCAGGCTCTGCCTGTACCACAGCCCTGCAGGGACTGAGCTGGCAGTTAAGAGAGCAGACGTTTGGGAGGCACTTGGCACCTTGTTTCTCCTGTTTATTGAAACATCACACCGAGTTGCCCGAGGGTGAAGACTCCTTCTAAAGTACTCTGCATATTTCTAAAGTACTCAAAGCATATTTTGAGTCTGCTCCGGTACTAGCTAAACTCAATAGAAACATTCCCTTTGTCTTCACTGGATGTGAAGACCTTCCAAGGCCCTTCTGGAGAGAGTGTACACTGCTTTTAGGCCTTAAAAGCTGCGATTATAAATTAATACCTCTAGCTCTGTAGTGAGCCCAGTGCCTCTCCGCACATTTGAATGCTGAGGGAGTGAGATGGAAAAATTGTTCATCATTAAATTCCAATGAGAGCACTCTCCTTTTATGCCCAGTACCACCACAGGCTCTGGGCTCCTGTGTTTACTAATTTATTTGATGGGGTTTTTCTCTCTTAACTATTCCTGACACCCCTGACTTGTGCGGGAGAATGGGAAATTCCATCTCTGTACTTCTGACAGAAGTTTTTGGCAGTTTCCACCTACATCATTCTTTAAATGAAGAGGTTGGTGTTTTCAGCCTTACGGACTGATACACTGACTGGTATCCTTGACCTGATTTATATACTTAGGGATTTCAAGGAGCAGATAATCCTGTCTGTCTGGAGGGAAACCATAAAAGTGTGATCACATGGAGCACTGTCACCTGCCGTCACCCCGACTCCCTGTCAGGACAGTCTGATTCATCAGTGTGGAGAACTGGGAGACCTGGACTTCACATACCTGGCAGCTCCCCACCGCTCTGTGAATGAAACAGCCTCTCCTTTATGTGCGGGCTTGAATACCAGCCATTTTTCATTAGTCAAGTCTTAATATTAGCAAACCCATCTGGCCAGTGTTTGCTTAAACTTGACTTATTGGGGAAGGTTTTCAGTTCAAACCGTTTCAAAAGTGCATTTTGATTTCAGGGCTAAAAGACTGCCTTTCTGTATGGCAATGAAGTCTGGTCTGTCTATACATTATTTCCATGTTAAATAAGCCTAAGTACACTGGCAAATGATAAAAACAGGAAGTGCAGGTCGTAGAGGTGATTGGGGATTTTCCACGAGAAATGAAAACCAAAGATCTGTATAAAAATGTATTATTTCACTTGAATCATTTTCATGTAGGTTTTTCAGACAGAGAGGCCTCATGGAAGGGCAGGGACTGTTTGCTGTCCTGCCTTACTCGGAGCAAGGACTACCATCTAGGAATCCCTGCGCCAACTAGGATTCCCCATGCCAAGGGACTGTCTGAGCACCATGCCATGTGGTCCATGTTCTCAAAGATGACCAGAGATTTAATCCTCTGTCTCCCAGACTCCAGCTGTGGCTAAACTGTTGTCTTTAGAGACTGTCTCCCCAGGCACCTCCCCAGCAGCACGGTGACCTAATATGTAGGAAACCACAGTGGGGAAGCAAGAGGGTGGGAGGACTTTCAGGGGGTAGCCATGGTCCAAAGCCCACCACTCACCTCTTTATAGCAGGACAGGCAGGAGGCTTACAGAAGTGGTTTGGAAAAGCAAGTTCTTCACTCAATTTATACAAAACAGTCTTGTGTTGCTGAGATCCCTGTTAGACTCTAGAGGAGTCCCAATTACAGCAGGCAGAAATAGCAGAAGGAAAGGAGCTGAGCAGTCGCTTCCCATGATGTCTGTTAGGCTGCAATCCTTCCCACTCCCATTTTTTTCAATGACGTGTAGTAGCCATTGACTCCAGCCTTTACTGAGATGTGTGTTGGTTTTGTTTTAATCCTAGTGTCGTTTATATGACCTTCGTGCAGACAGGGAAGTTGCAATTTATTCCAAGGAGAGCATCATTTTTGGAGCATCCAGTGTGGACTTCTCTCTCAGTGGTGAGACCTGAACTTTGGAGGTTATCTTAGGAATTTGAGGGGAACTGTAAAATTTTGCCAGTTTAATTTGATAAGGCATTTGTTATTAAAAGTTATTGGAAGTACTACTAAGTACCAAAAGAAACATTTAATGCATGGAAGCTTTTCTTGCTCTGTAGAAGTCATAGAATCATAGAATGGTTTAGGTTGGAAATAACCTTAAAGATCACTCAGCTCCAACCCCCCTGCCATGGCAAGGACACCTCCCACTGGATCAGGTTGCTCAAAGCCCCATCTAGCCTGGTCTTGAACACTTCAGTAATTACTCCTTAAATAACCTAGCCGGCTATTGCTTTGTTGCAGCAATGAAAAGTATTTTCCTGGCCCTACTGAAGGCAGGAAATATTTTGCCATTAACTACAGCTGGGCTAGAATTTCACAATAATGATTAAAAACATTTCAAAGGAAACATGAAATGTAACTAGACTATTAAGCTCACTTACATAAATAGTTTATAAAAGGATAATAAATGATTAATAGATAGGAAAAGTATGTTAGAGGAGCATGAAGACAGAGACATTACCATTTCTCACTACAGATCTGGAGACACGAGCTCAAGTCTCGTCTTTCCTGCCCCAGCACAAATGCAGAGCTCCTCCAGTCACCCTGTGTGAAGATGAGTGAGTGGTGAACTGCCCTCCGCTCAGGACAGAGGGACAAAGGTCTCTGTTGTGGTCACAAGCACCACAGCTTGTCCCCGTTGCGGACAATGAATCACTTACCAAATTGTCTACTAATCATTCAACAATTTGTATTCAACTTCTTGCGTAAAGTCTGAGCAAAATATTATTACCCTGCATTAGCTGTTGAAGTGCTCTTCAGTCTGTTGTGATTTGGAGTCATCCCCCATCTCTAATGACTGAACAGCTTCTATGTAATTTAACTCAATTTTAACTATCTTTTAAACTGATACATTTCAATTGGTTCAGCATTTAGTATGGATAGCTCAGCAGTGGAGCAGGGGTGTCTAACAGGAGCACAGCTAGCCCACAGGAAGCAGTGGTCAGGGCTGGCTGTGTGCAGAGGGTGGCACGGGAAAGCTGGGTTGTGGCTCACTGGGTGAGGAATCTCCTGCAGAAGGACTTTGCTGCAGTCGAGACATGTTACCTACTTAAGGCCTCACTTTGTAA
The DNA here is from genome assembly GCA_013397275.1 of Burhinus bistriatus. Classification (NCBI taxonomy): domain Eukaryota; kingdom Metazoa; phylum Chordata; class Aves; order Charadriiformes; family Burhinidae; genus Burhinus; species Burhinus bistriatus. The sequence goes on along the minus strand of VYXH01011242.1, from coordinate 162,332 downwards.
AATCTCATTCTCTTTGTAGGTCGCCTACTGTTTGCAGGCTATAATGATTATACCATAAATGTCTGGGATGTGCTGAAAGGATCCCGTGTATCCATTCTGTTTGGACATGAAAATCGTGTCAGTACCTTGCGAGTCTCTCCCGATGGGACGGCGTTCTGCTCAGGCTCCTGGGACCACACTCTCCGAGTAAGTGCTGGGAGCACCTGCCTGGGGTGCTTCTTTCTTTCTTTGTTTGATTGTTTAAAAAAAGGGGGCGAGGGGGAAGGGTTGTTACAGGAAAATTGACTCTGGAAGGACGAATGAGTATATAAAACCACAGTGTAAAACATAAACAGAAAATTCAAATTAAAAAAATCCACACAAAATGCTAGCTGAACTGTTAAAGTTAAGGGAATTTTGAACTGATGGGTTAAATAACATCATTGCTGCTGTACCACTAATCTGACTGCCTTGCCAAATTTTAATTAAACCTTTGATAGAATAGTCGATGTCATAAATCATTGTTCAACTCTCTCTCTGCAGATCTGGGCTTAACCTGAGATCCTGTCTGCAGAATCAGATGAAGACTGATACCCTGGACTACAACAACTGCATAAAAAAGCCACCCCTCAAAATCAAGTATTTGCTACACTACAAAAGAGTGACACTGAACCCACAGGTTAACACAACTAGGTAGAAAATGTAATCTGCTTGAACACATAGCAAACATCAACTTGTAGTGAAATGAAATGTTTTTAATTCTGTTTTGAAACTATCTTCTTTTATTAGAACTAGTTTAGGTAATTATAAAGGGACTTTTCTCTGAAGTCACTTGGATCATAGAATTGAGTATTTCAGTGCACATTATGTATTTATTTGCATGAATTGAGTTCCTTTTTAAAGTAAAAAAAAAAAAAAAAAGAGAAAAAATTATTCCTGATATTATCAGGATGTAGCATAAGACTTTGGAAACATTCCATATAGTGCATTGACTTTTGGTGTTGGAAAGTGGAAAGAAAAATTATTCTGATACTTTATGATGGCGTTATGGATGACTGAACCTTGGTAATAAGTAGAGGAGCAAAGGACCTACTGTGAAGGTACTGGCTGTTGTCATAAAAATGTATTTTTTGTACAAAAAAGGAATCCTTTCAAACCCTGTTTTTTCCTACCTTCTTTTTAGAAAGAAATAAGTATTTCATCTCTCTTACCTGAATATAAAGAATCTAAATATATACAAAATTATAAACTGCAAAGATGAGGGATATAAACATGATTTACATAATCATGAGGTAATACTTAACCAGTAGTTTCTTAGAAATTTTTAATTGTATCACTTGGTGAGTGAATTTTCTTTTACTTAAAGGAATAATACATGCTAAGCACTAAGGGATACTACATGCTAAGCGCTAAGCACCGTTATACTGATGGTCAAATCTTTTCCAAGTCGGTCAGTCATTCTATGATCATGATTTTTATTTGCACTTTGAGCAGTTCATACCACTTCGGGAGGGCAACGTAGCTTAAATGTGTATTAAGGCAGTATGTGCCCATTTCAAGGTCCTTCTGTAATGTCGGAGCAGTGTAAATTCATGCAAATGCGGGTCAGACCTTACAAGCCAGATTGTACGGTCCTTACTCTAACAGTCATCTCCCACTGGCATGGACATAGTTCTGTTGTAGTTGGACTTGTGAATGAACAACAGTGAGCTGTGGAAAACCTGCTGTGAGCCGCAGTCCTGCCAGCTTTTGACACTGTGCTCACCGGAGCCCGCAAGCCCGTCTGATCGAGGAGCTGTTGGGTTTCAAGGAAAGCAGTACAACTGGGCAATACAAACTGGCAGGACTACCCCCATGCAGAGCTGATGCTGTAGAATTAAGATTTGACCAGGTAAAGCTGAGATACAGTTAATTATAGAACTATTGGGAAATAATATCTGCATTTATACATTGAAAACTATTGAGACTAGACTGCGTGACCTCTGCTCACGCTGATAGGTACCGAGTCTGACCTAAGCAGAGGCACGTAGGGAGCAAAGTGCTGGAGTAACACTGGGGGATTGCAGGGTCCGGCCTTTGAAATGCACGTGGTGAGATACATCGCTGAAAATCTCAACGGTATGACTTATATTCAGATTGAAACAAGAGAAAACAAGCTCACTGGTCACTGGATCACTGGGGTTGGCTGTTCACATAAGTTTGATGATAGTACCTTCATTCTGTTTCAAAGTGGGCTTTTTTTACATTTCTACAAAAATTATATTAGAAACAAAGTCTCCTCATTCATGAAAACATTAGGTTCCATGAATCCATAACCAATTAACCTAGGACGCTGACATTTTTATCAGCCTTCAGTCCCTAATGACATAGTTCAGCTGTTTTCACTTGGAAAAGTCAACTCTGATGCTTTGCAATATTTGTGGCAACCTATCCCTGTAACAAACTGAATGCACTATGGAAATGTCATATAGAGCTCACTGTGCAATACTGAGTCAATACACTATACACGTTTGATCAAAAGATTAATATTAATGTTTAGATAGTATTTATTGGTAAGATGTTTGTTTCAAACATACTATGTTGTGTTGATACTTATGAATGGCCTAAATGCAATAAATTGTATTTTACATATTGAGAACATGTATATAGTTGTTTTTCCCACCAGTTAGGTCCTTTTAATGGTAGCTATTTTTTCCTGGGGTTTTGGCATTTACTTTTTGCACCATACAGTTTCTTAGATCATTTGTCCTGCAAAAATCTAGGGCGAAATCCAAATCTACCAGAAAATCGCTTCTGGAGTATCTTCTGGAAATACCCAAGGTGAGCCAGAGCAACTGAGAGAGAGCAGTCCTTGAAAGTACCTGAGACGCCATCTGAGCTCCTTCTGCATTCAGGAGGCCAGAATTCAGGTTGTGTTTTCCTGCTCAGAAGGATCACAGCTAACACGGGATGTTTTCTTTCCAGATCCTCGTCGCCATACCCTGGAATGCGCTGGAAAAACGCAGAGTACGTGTTTTGTGGGAGCGCAGGATTCTCCTTGCGTTGCAGTGGGACGCCAGTGAAAGCCAGGCACTGAAACACTGTTGGTGGCTCAGGCTGTCACTGTTTGGGTAAACCATATTTGCAGATCACCTTGAGATGCAGCGGTTCAGCTTTCTGCCTTGTCTTTCTGTGCTGGGGTCAGCTGTCTTCTCCACTTTAGTGCAGGTTTTGTGGTCACCATGAAGGTGGTTGGTGGAAGTCCTCAGTTTAGACACTGAGAAAAGCACCTCCTTCACTTAGGCACATTGTTTAATTTCCTTTCCTCTGAAGGGCTGGGGAGAGTGCTGAGCCAGCTTGTTCTGAGCAACATCAGTGCCCAAACTGTCCCCAGTTCCAGTGAGAACGAGGCTGACATCGCGTCTTGCACTTCTCTTCTTGCAGGTGGTTCTTGCACTTCAGGGCCACTGCCCGGGGACTCGTAAGTCAGGCTGCATGGACTCAGTGACGGTGAAATCACCTTTTTGTTCCTGAGGTAGTGGTGAAAGCTATGAACTGGGATGAGCCTCAACTTCCTGTCAGATAAATGAAGATAGAGGAACAGGGCACTGAAGTATCCATTTTTTTTCTTACGAAAGGTTGGCTGGGGAGGCTTTAGAAAACCCAGCGTTTTGAGACTCCCTCTTTGGTCTGTCAAGCTATTTATGTCTTGGAAACGTTTCTATTCCTTTCCAGAGGGAGAAGTTTTAACCTGCTTCTTGTCCTTTCCCCAGCATGTCCCAGCCTTGGAGAAGAGCCGTGCCGCTCTGACTGGGTGCAGCAGGGATGCAGCAGTGTCACCTCAGAGCCCCGGCACTGGCCCTACCTCCCTGATCCGCTCCTCAGCTCAAGCCAGGAGGTGAAGGAAGAGCGGTCCCAAAAGGCTGCGCAAGTGGGCTACCGCCAGGTCGAACATATGGAGAGCAAGGGAGCCACAGCTAGGGCAAAGTCACTGTCAGACGGCCCCGTCCTGTTAAACAAAAATGCTATATAAACAGGAAGGGTGGAAAAGGATATTGCTAGAGAAAGAGCAGCCTCTCCCTCTTGCTCTCCTGCTGTGAGGAATGCAATAGGAAATTCCTGCTCTGGGATTAACAATCGTAAGGAAAACTCTAGTTAAAAAAGCATGTGTGTAAAGCACTGGTGAGAAGTAAAGATATCATTCCAGCTACTGCTCTAGCACATAAACACAGACTAGATTTCCCTGCTTAAAAACAAAACAAAAGCCAAATATGGGGATGTAAAACTAAGAGTTTGCCTTAGCGACTGGAAGAGATCAGGCCAATTCTCGATAGTGATCTGAGAAATTGCAATAGGATTGATTCCAGCCATCTATTTTTAGATTTTTCTAGCGGGGCTGTAAAACAGAGACAGAGAGCTGTAACTCAGGATAGGTGGAGTGAAGCCGAGCAGTCCTGTGCTGGCACATTGGACACCTTGAGCCCGTTATGCGACGAGAGGTGTGAGAGTGACCCAGTCCCGCAGCTGTGGCAGCACCTCTCCCAGGGCTGCGCGGTGACGGTGCAGTCACAGCCACGCTTTGCACCGTCCCACCATCTGAACCTCACCTGCAAACTGGCACCCAGCAGGAAACACCAGTTGGGTGTACCTGTGCTGGGCCTGCCATAAATCTTGGGGTGGTTTTTATGGGAGTTTGTTTTTATGGGAGTATCTGTTAAGCAGCTGATGGTACTCGCAGCTCGAAGGGCACAGCTCAGATNGCAGCACTGCAGGGGGGTCTCACCAGAGTGGAGGGGATGCAGGGGATGCGTCAGGCTGAGATGTCACCCTGGTGCTGTGCCCTGTGCAAACGCCACCACTTGCCCGGTGGTGTTCTCAGCCATTTTATTTCGCACCAGCAGTAGTGAAGGGCCCAACCTTTGCACCACGGCGGTCCTCAGCCTAAAGTTTGCCAATATACCCATCAAAAAGCAAATACCACTGCATTTGCTTGGTGAATACGCTCACCCTACACCGCTAGAAAACCTGAAGGATCTCTGATGCAAAGAATAGAGGCTCGGGCCACTAATGTGAGGGGAAAAAAAAAAAAAAAAAGTATGAAAAAAGTATCTTGCAGCCAGCACCGGGGGGTAACCCGGCGCTCTGCTCCGCTGCCCAGGGGAACCCGCGGCCGCCAGCGGGCCCCGCCGGCAAGCAGCGCTCCCTCCCGGCTCGCTGGCGACCCCCCCCCGCCCCGGGGTC
>VYXH01011242.1:126163-143022 GCA_013397275.1 Burhinus bistriatus | reverse complement strand
CCAGTGTCTCACCACCCTCACAGTAAAGAATTTCTTCCTAATACCGAGTCTAAATCTGCCCTCTTTCAGTTTAAAACCATTACCCCTTGTCCTATTGCTCAACTCCCTGATCAAGAGTCCCTCCCCGTCTTTCCTGTAGGCCCCCTTGAGATAGTAGAAGGGGCTCTAAGGTCTCCCTGGAACCTTCTCTTCTCCAGGCTGAACAACCCCAACTCTCAGCCTGTCCTTATAGCAGAGGTGCTCCAGCTTGCTGAGGGTGCACTGAGTCCCACTGTCCATGTCACATGTTTTTGCTGTGGGAAGAGTGCTTACACCAAAACACCTTGCTCTGGCTCAGCGTGCCCATTGGCTTGATCTCTCCACAGATCGAGCCAGGGCTGGCAGAGGTGTGCCCTGCTCCCAGCTGAAGCTGAGGCTGCCACCGGGAAATCTCTTGGTGAATGTGGGGGATGACCACAAAGCAGATGCTGGCAAAGCCATTCCCTGCCTGCTGCGGGGTTAGCACCGGCCCTCCAGAGTGACTCTAGCCTTCCCAGCTTGTGGTGGGTGATGGTCTCATCCAGGCCCTCACAGAAGCGTTGGGTGCAGGATATGCACTGGGCAGCAAGAGGATGCTGAGGGAATGGCAGTAGTGCATGTCTGGGGACCTTGATGAAGCAAGTAGGTTCAGCCGGTGGTGGTGGTTTGGAGGCCCAGCTTGCAGCAGATTTGTCTGGCACTGCTCCGCTCCGTGTGCTAGTTTGGGTGCTACTGCGCTATGGAGCACTCTGTGCAAGTCATAAATGAGCATACTGGCTATAAATAAGGACCAAAATCAATGGATTTTGTTTAATGAAATTCTGAAGTTTCCCTTGTTGAGAAGCCATGGCGATGAAGGCTGGGACAGGGAAGAAAAGTAGAAAAAGGTTTATTATTTTAGACAAATCCTTGCCTTGGCTGCAGGCAGCATGTTCAGCGGCGGGGTGGAAACGTACCAGGTGAGAGACAAACATACCCGCCGAGATCAAGCGCAGCGGCAGCAGGTAGAGCTAAAGGGCGTCATGGGGCTGTGTCTGTAGGGACGGCTCCTTATCGCCGCGCCTGCCGACCTCTTTGCGAAAGCAGCCCCATGCCACCTGCGCCTTTGGTCACTGGGAATTTTTCTGAAGGAGCTGTAGTTATCGGGGCTTGGACCCTGCCCTGCTGGCACTGAGAGAGGAGCAGCGCTTGGGCAGAGGGCAGCAGTTAGAGCTGTTGGGAATGCCCGCTGCTCTGCCACCGGGCGGGCGAGCGGCGTGCCACGGCGCTTGGTGAGACCTTGTAGGAAACCCTCTGCAGTTCCTCCCCACCTAAGCTGCCCGGGCTTCCCCAAAAGGACAGCAGGGGTGTTTGGGGCTTCCAGACCTTCCCCGCAAACTCCTGCCCCATTCTACAGCTGTCAGCAGGGGCAATTAGCAGCGTTGATGACTACCTGCAAATCAAGGGGCAAACTGCCACCGGCTTGCAGGGGCAGGAGGGCTCCGAACGCTGGGCACACTCAAACTCATGCTGAAGGTGGCCAGGCACTGGCTGGGTGGTAAGAGGTGGCAGGGGAAGGGTCTCTGTTCCAGGTGCTTTTTGCCAGGATTTGCACGGTGTTTGCTGGTTGCTGAAGCATCCTGGAGAAGGCAGAAAGGAAAAGCATGGCTCACTTCACTGCTGCAGTTCCCCGCCTTAGCTGGGGGTAGTGAGAACCCCATCCCATTCTGCTAATCTTTTAAATAGGTGTCTTTTTACCAATGGGATGTCGCAGTTATCCTTTTTTTCCATCTGGGGGAAGCTGAGGAAAGCAGCACGTCTGCTCACACTGCAGGTAAGAACAGGACCTGACGTGCCTGACTCTGGATCCGCTCTGCGTACATCTATGTATGTATAACGCTGCTCCTCACTAATGGGGTCTCTGGCATGTTGCTTCCAGCCAAGTGTTAATGAAGAACCAAGTATGACCAGCCCCATGCCATGCAGGAGAGCAGAGCAGCTGGTGAGCAGCTCTCCATAGCATCAGACCAGCGGTATCCCATTTCCCTCAGGGTAAGCCTGGGGCTTTGATGGGAGCTCGTGCCCCCTTAGAATAGGGAATTGGGCATCCTGAGTGAAGCGTCTTCTCCACCTGGGTGTCCCAAAGGGTTAACGATCCCAGCAGCGGATGGATGGGTGGTAATGAGATTGATTGCCTCCTGCAAGGTACATAAAGTCTCGCCCTCCTGCAGAAACACAACACTTGTTCAACCAGGTAAATAACTGGTTTAAAATCCCCTCTCGCAGCAGCTGACCCTACATGTGTTTATCCAAGTGACTGGAGTTGTTCCAGTCTCTCTGGTAAGTGACCTTTCCCGAATTTTTCTTTTCAAGTTGACATTTAAGAAGGGGGGAAAAAGTCATAGCAACAAATGGTGTTTTAACAGCGATAAAGCTGTACCCGTCAACAAAGCCAGGAAAGCTGTGCCGGAGCCCGCACTGGCGGCTCTGCTGTCCCTGCCAGAGTCCGTACGGACAGCGCTGGCTTGTGTTTCCCAGCCTGCTTGGTTTTGCACAACCCGATGTTTGCGGTGCCCGTCCGCTGCTCCTGCCACCCGGGCTGGGCTGGGCACAGGGTGGCTCCACAGCACCCGGGGAAGGCTCCCAAGTGTAATTAAGTCTGAGCCAGCTGCTGGCAGCTGGAGGCACTCAGAGTATTAGTTCATTATGGCAATTCCAATGAAGAAGAGTCTTAAATCTTCTCTGAACAGAATCTAGGTTTGGCAGGCAGTGGAGCGCTCGGCTTATTTTCAAAATGCCTTGGACAATTTTGGTCAATGTTTTACTGTGTGTTTGGGGGAAGTAAAATTTACCCCTTGTTTTCCTGTTCCTTGGTTCTCATCTTCACCACTGCCACATTTCACCCCTCGCCCCCAGCAATCCTCTCACAGGGAGATATTTAAGCAATGAAGTCTCTGTGCTTTGCAGGAGGTTGACCTCTTCAGCCCAGATGCCCAGCACGTGAGCTCCTCTTCCAGGCTGGAAAGTGCTGAGGGCATCACAGAAGGCTGCTCAGCACTGAAGAGTTCCCCAAATCCCACTCTCCCCACATGCTGGCTGATAACCTAGCTGCAGCATGGGGGCTGCCAGACGCTCCGTCTCCTCTGGGCTCTGTGGGATCTCTTGAGTATCCCTGCCTTCTCCATCTGCAAAGCACCCACAGCCCTCCAGGCCTGACCCTGCAGCCCCTACCCAGGTTTTTGGCTTAGTTGCAGATTGCGAGCAGGACTGTGATCAGCAACTGGTCTGGGGTGTCCATGTCTCCCTGTGATCCCCCACTCTGGCTCCTGTCCTTGGGGTACCACTAGAAATGGTTCCTGCAGGGACACCCCCAGGGACAGCCAGCCTGGGGCTCTGCTCCACACCTGCACGGTCCTGCCTTGAGAAGAGAAATCGAAACATGGACTTTCCAGCGGTTGCATTTCCCATAGCCGGAGGCGTGGGAGATCCCTGGGAAGCAGCTGGCAGCGGGGATCCCCCAGAGCTGGGTGCTTTCCTGGCATTTCTCACAGAGGGCCTGACCGGAGCGGCTGCAAAAAGGCACAAGGCAACAAGGGGACTGGGTCAGGGGCTGTGCTTTGGTCGTACAGCGGCACGCTGCCGGCTCAGCCCCGTGCCGGAGCCCTCCGGAGTGCACGGACCTGCGGGCTGGTGGCAAGCTCTGCTTTCAGAAAACCAGGCTTTTGTGACAAATTTCAGTTGAGAAATGCCTCTCTCGGGACAGGTCTGATGGGTGCACCTGGCTTTGCGGTGATGCTGTTTCTTGGATTTAATCTATTTTTGCAAGAGGAAAAAAACAATAACAACACCACCACCCACCCCCCAGATAAGTCCAATAGCAAAGATGCTTTTAGTGAGCTGATAGCCAAGCCTTGCCTTTGCAGTTCACTGCTAGTGGAGAACCAGGTGGGCAGGGCACCGCAGCCCCCAGGCTGCCAGGGGCAGCTCCGGCAGCTCACAGATCCCCCGGTTAGGAGTATCCATCTGCCAAGGCTCCCCGGCCGTCCCCAGGAGGGCTCTAGTGCCGCACATTAACGTGAGACAGCCGAGCTTTTCTGCTGGGCTGTCGCTGGAGTGATGCTTGTGCGAGGCTCTGTGGCTGCTTGGGTGTGATGGCAACTTTGGGACCTCACCTGCTAAGTTATCTTTAATCCTTCATGGCAAGAATGCCCCATTTTGCTCTCGCTCGCAGCAAGGCCGGGCGTTGGCTTGCTGCAGGGTCAGTACGTGAGCCCTGGAGCGGGACTGCTGCCTATATCCGGAGCCTTCCTTCCCCTCTGATAACGTCAGTGCTGGAGAGCAGGCGGCTATTTTGGTCCCAGGAATGCCAGCAGATGATTTCACTTTTGTTTTGTACCCGATAACCTTTCCCATCACAATGAGAGACGAAGTCTGTGCTCCCTGTGCTTCCGTGTGCGAGGGGAAAGCCATTCAAGCAGGGTAAAAGAAAGAGCCGGTTTAAAAATAGCTTCGCAATTGTCGATGGAGCCTGGGCAAAGGAAGGGCAAAAGCCTCTCCGTGCCGCGCTGTGCACTGTGTGCCGGGATCGGCTCAGGGCATGAGGGCAGCGGCCGTGGGAATATTTGCTGTGGTGGCTTTTCCCATCGGCCTCGCAGGGATGGGAAGATCTGGGAGAGACTTTTGTCTCCATGCAGAGACGTCCCAATGTGGGGCTCCAGGAGATCTACAGCAACCCCCTTTGTGTCCCCTGTCCGCCCGCCATGGGCACATGCAGTGGTGTTTTCTCCCTTCTCTGCCTGTCTCTGAGTCCTTTCCCTGCCGAGTTTCACAGCTGGGAGCTCGGTCAGAGCTTGACGAGACAAACCCACCCCGGGCCCCAGGCGAGATAAGTCTGGTCAAACCCAAATTGCTAAAGCTCAGCTCCAATTTTTATTTCCTGTGGGGAAGGAGCTGGCTAAAGTAACTTTTTTTTCCCCTCCAAGCTTTCAGCCTGTGACTTCCCACGAACCGCTGACCCATCATGTGACAGGAGCGGCTGCGGGGCCGCTGCAGTGGGATGCAGTATCACTGGCGCATGGAGCTGCTGCAGCGGGATGCAGTATCACTGGCTCATGGAGCCACTGCAGCGGGACGCGGTATCACCGGCTGATGGAGCCGCGCCAGGGTGGCAGACAGACCCCGGTACTCAGGTGGGAACGGGCCTCCTGGTGCCTGCGTGTGCCGGGGCAGGGGTAGCACCCCGAGACCAGCCCTCTGGGAAGGGGCAAACCCCGCTGTGCTTTAAGAGGGAAGGCAACAGGCTTATTTACTGCCAGCCCCTCTCCTCTATGGAGAGATGCCTCCCCGCTCTCCCGGGGTGGCATGGCCCCTCTCACCAATGCCCACCCCGGCCTTTGGAGTACATTATAAGCCATTTTGTGGGCTATTGGCCAGTGGGGTGGCTACCTGGGCTCTTGTTATCAGTCCCTTTGCTTAGTGGGAGGTTTTTGCTCAGTCCCCCCAAGCACAGAAGTTACCGGGTGGCTCCAAACCTGCTCTTGCCCTTCCTGAGCTGGAGCCTGTTTACAAAACAGTGGCTGAGGGCTGCTACTTATCCTTACATACACAGTACATTCAGAGTTGCTAAACAGGCAAAGCCAAAATGAAAGTCATCTGAGTTTTCTTTAATTAGAATAAGATCCTGATGAATCATGAGGTTCTTTACCTCAAGGATGCACCAAGAATTGACTTTGGCAGCAGACATCAAGGTACAGCAGTCCGGAGCTCGCTCATTGCGTTGACATCTGCTGGAAAGACTTGTTTTTCCCTCCGGAGTCACATGCTAGCTTGTGATCCGATCATGAGATACAAAGGATAACCTTCCAATATTTATTTTTCTCATCTGGAATTTTCAAAGGCAGAGGAAAAGAGTAAAAAGCAGTGTAAGGGGAAAAAAAAAAACCCAACCCCTTGACTCTTTTGGTTGCTCTAGGCGCCGTGCTTGCTGCTGAGGTCAGGGCAGGAGACTGGCTCCAGTGCGCTGCGCCGCACGTGTGCCCGCTGCAGCCGTGATGGAGAGCATCGGCGCGGGCAGAACAATCCCGTGGGCATCCTTCCCTCCAGCACAGGCAGAAGTGGGCAGGGGCTGCCTGTCCCAGGGTGACCTGTGCCGGCACGGGGCGGGGGGCAGCCTGTCCTCCCCTAGTGGCTGCCCAGAGCTGGCTCTGTGCCATCCTTCAACGTTAAACTTGCATGTTTGATTATGAATGTCGAAGTAACATTTTTTTATAACAATATTGCAATGTAATCAGCTAAGCAGGTGGCATTATTTGATACGTGCCATAGTCCAAAGGTTTATAGTAAGCCCAGCTGCAAGATTAAACCAGAATCACCCTCGAATAAAATCCCCCCTATAATCTTTGGGGAATTTTGCTAGTGCAGCTTGGGTATGTTTACTTCTGTGAGATGATGCCTGTCAAGCACCAAAAAACCCCAGAAACCCATCGTGGTGCTGACACGGGGGCTGTTGGGAAATGAGCATTCAGGCTGCTGAAGGCTTTGGTGTAAGAGTTCTCGACGAAGAGAGACCAAGGCAAAGCAACGGGGCAGGGCTGTTTATTTTCCAAGCCGAAGAGGTGTGTACCACTGATGGCCAAATTTGAATAAGGAGGTTGCTGCCCACGGTTTGCATACATGCAGCAAACCTGCCTTGCACGTACAGTGGGATGATTCTGGGAATGGCAGGCTGAGATCAAGCAGTGTGTGCGTCTGGCTGTCTGATCAGTGCTGGGAGCAACTACACAGAGCTGGAAAATGCAGCAGGTCATGGCGGTACTTTCCCAAACCCCATCGCCATGGGATGCCCCTGGGCGCATGCTCACCGGCACCCACGTTCATGGGAAGAGCCAAGGCTGGGACGTCCTCTGCAGCCATGTGCGGGGTGACTGGCCGGGCATCACCCCCCGGTTGCTCAGTACTTCACCTCCAGCGCCGCTGAGCGAGTGTGCGCTGGGGCTGGTGTCCTGCGGTGCCATGCCATGCCACCGTGTGCTGGTGGGTCCCTCGGGGGGGGTCCCTGCACTCCCAGGTGGGGACTGGGGAGCATGGGAGGGCAAGGACTGTGTCTGCAGCTACAGCTGAGCCAGTGAGGAGAGGTTAAAGCAGAAAGGCATTTGTGGTTTCCTTCGAAACTAAAAGGCCCCATAATATTTCAGGATGCTGATGGTGTCAGCTGCAGAGCTCTCTGTCCTGGGGCTGTCGGTGCGTGCAGAGCCGGCCGGTCCACAGAGGCTGAGCCCCAGGTCCTCAGGGAGTTCAGAAACTCCGTGGCCTTTTGGGAGAGAGGTGTGTAAGCCCCACACCTTCTCCTGGCTCTGCCTGTCCAGGGAGGGAGTGGTGGGTTTGCAGGGTGGCTGGACCCGACCCGCGCCCCTGGCCCTGGGGTGGGCAGTGGAAGGGGAGATGCTCCAGACGAAGCCAAAGGGGCTGTGGCTGTGTGTGACACACTGCGTGTTGGTGTGAGCCGGGGCATAACATTCAGCCGTAGCTCCCCTGGAAATGAGTAACTGCGAGGGGGAACATAAAGGGGTGGATGTCATGCTGGAGGGAGTCAAACCGAGTTAGGAAAGCGCCGCCAACAAGAGCAGCGAGCCCGGCCGCAGCCTGGCCACAGCTATTTCGGTGCCGAGAGAGGGCTGAGCGTGGAGGTGTTGCCAGTAAAAATGCGTGCAGGTGTCAAGCAGGGAGGCGGGATGGAGGGGCACAGCGAAAAGGCACCCTGGCTAACAGGGAGGGGACAAAGGGACAACGTCTGCTGGGTACCTTCGGTGCGGTCAATGGCATTTTGACTGCGGTAGGAAGGTAGACTGACACTTTGGGGACGGTGGCTGAATGATGGACTGGCAGCGAGAAGTGGATGAAATCTGTCCTGCGAAGCCCCTGCACCTTTGCCAGGACCGTGGCACTCGTGAGAGAGACTTTGGATAGCTGGGACCTGATATGGTCCCTAGACTCAAAACTGGAGAAGTGTAAACAGGAGATGATTTTAAACGAAAACCAAAGTAATAAAGCGCTGTCTCTAGTAAGCAGTCATTTCTGATTTCAGGTTTTGAGAAGTTTTGAGACTCTTTAGGTCCAAGTTGTGTGTCTCCTGCTACTGAGCTTTATTTTGCAGTGTCCTAACCCACCCTCCCACCTCCCCACTTAGTGCAAAGACCAGTTTTTTTATTCCAAAAATATTTTATTCTCCTCTTTCCATGGGCAAGTATTTCTGTGGCCTTTGCAGAAGAATTAGCCAGAGATTGTTACAGGCACTGTGATGGGCTAATGAGGGGGTTGGTGTGCAGTCATCAGTGGTCCATGCAGGAGAGCAGCATACCTGCCTCCAGCTGGTGGGCATTTGGAAGGAGTTTGGGTTTTCTGGACCTTGCTGACCTGTCTCTGTGCCCCAGGGACATCTCTGAGCGCTGAGGTTTCCCAGTTTGCTGGCCCTTTGCCTGCCCCTAAAAAAATTAGAGCAGGCCTGACCCAGAAAGCTGGATGCAACAGTGATGGTAATTGGTCGGCAGCACGGCCTGGAGGCTCTTGGCATCTTAGTCCCAAAAGAAATAAATGCATTCAGAAAAAATGTAGGCAGTCTGGTTCTGGTGGCTGGGGCATCGGCTGGAGGGGGCTTCAGCCTGTGGTCCAAGGCTCACAGAGGACTGAGTTTACCATGCCCCATCCCTGGTGAATGACTTGGGTCCTTCTGGTCTCCCTGACTGGTGATGGTGTGTCTCCAGCAGGTTTTGCTGTGCAAGGTGTTTGTTCTGCAGCAGCAAAGTGCAGAAGACTCAGCCGGAGGGAGGTGCTGCAGGAGGGGGACACGCTCACACGCAACTCTGGGTGCCATCACCCCATGTGGGTGCCTGGGGAAGGAGATGCATCTGCTCATCCCTGAGTGCGGCGTAGAAACTTGATCCTGGACGAGAAAGCATTCCCTGTTTTTAAGGAAATAAACAAATCCCAAAGAACATCCTTTTGGAGCAGCCCCCTCCCGCCTGCTCATGTCCCTGGAGGACAACGAGGGCTTTGTAACTGCCTAGGGCTCTCGGGAACCGAAACAAACTCGGTATGAGCTCAGCGGCTGTAAATCAGTGGGCTCCACCGGGTGTTAGTGCTGGGTAAATTTAGTGCTGATTGCTTTGATCTTAAATGCTTTCATTTCGTACCCTCTGCAGAGATAGACACAAGGTCAGACTAATGGCTGATACATGAAAAACGTATGTGGCCTTTATTGATTTTGCAGTGATTAATGATTCAAAGGGAGGGCCGGTGATTCATGCACACACGAATGGTGCCTGGGAATGAGCAACACTGATCGAGGTGGCCTTTTAACTCCAGCATCCAGCCTGCTTTCAGCTGCTCGGGGGTACCAGCGCTGCTCTCACGCCTGTCCTTGCACTGGGCACGTACCTGTTCGTATGCAGCGAGCTCTCACGCCCGGCTGAGTTCTGTTTGCCTTGGTTCCGCTGTCTGTTTTGGAAGGGGATCAAAAAGAACCGAACCTAAACCCTTACTGGTCTTGTTGACAAAGCCTCTTGAAGCCTTCCTGCTTGTCCAAGAAGAGAGTCCTTCGGAAGTCTCTTCAGCACAGCGCCTTGCCCTGGCTCCCGTCAGGAGGCGTCGCGGCAGAGTGCATCCCCTGGATTCAGCCCTTTGCTTACCAGCCTGTGATCTCTCAATAAAGGAGCTTCAAAGCTGTTTGCTGTGATTAGCCTTGCAGGCGATGGTTTTTGAAATGCTTCTCCACCCCCACGAGCATGCGGGACTCCCCAGAGGCTGCCGAGCCATTACCATGGGGTGGGCGCTCTCCTCCAGCAGCACCCTCCACCCCATCCCAACCCACTCCGTGGACAGGAACTGCAACCCCCTGCTTCGCTCTGTGCCACAGATGCAGCTGGAAACTGCATGGGGAAGTCATCCTAATTTTGGAGGGGGAAATCAGGCCTTGTTTGAAGGCTCTGGGTGGTGGTTACACAACTTTCCTATCTGGTATTTGAGAAAACTTTTCCCTCCTGGCTGTTTTAGCCTTGTGACTATGACTAAAGTCATCGTGTTGCCACCAAGGCTCCTTCTGCTGGGCTCACTGCTTTATCGCTGGCTCTCTCGCTGAGTGGGCCAGAGACCTGCTACATCTTGCTGCACTTTGGGTTCCACTTTTTGCCAGCTCTACTGCTTTTTTCTTTTTCTCTCTTGAAGTTGCTGGTGGCTAAAGGCAAAGACATGTTCTCCTTTGGGCAGTGTCATGGAGGAGGTGATGCTTTGCTGTAAGAGCAATTGCTTGGTGATGGCGGTCGCTCTCCTGGGGCCATGCATCCATCACATCCTCCCCCCTGCCCCCGGGGGGCAGCGGCATGGGGTTAAATGCAGCACATTCACTGGGGACGGGGAGCAAGGTGGGAGAGGGAAACACCGCCACGGTGGAGGTTTCTTCAGCTTTGTTCCACATGCATAGGGTTGGGGGGAGGAATTTCAGAGTTGGTGGTGATACCCGTGTGTGTGTGTGTGTGTGTGTGTGTGTGTGTGTGTAGCTCGTCACACAGCCGCGTGGCCAAGCGGGGCAGTGAAGGATGATGTATGGCAGTACATCAGTGCCAGATGTACTCCAGTTCCCAGGGGAGCCTGGGTTCGTCTTTGTGGTAGCCATGATATAGCAGCACAAACATGAACCCAGGTGAAGGTCCACAGGTAGAGGCTGAGTTCGGGCTGTGTGGATGCCAGTGCGCACAAACCTGTTCAGCCACACGCAGGGAGCTGTAAGGCCATCTGCAGCTCACTCGGAGGCGCTGGCTCCCAGCCCGTCTGTGGAGAGACCCGTAGAGATGGTTTGAACATGCCGAGGAGACAAGCACAGATGCTGACCGGCCCCACGTGCCCAACGCTGGCTACAGGTGACAGTCCCAGCAGGGTCTCCGTCCCCATCCAGCAGCGGCTGAGGGCTATTGGCTCCTTCTAAGGGATGCTTTGGGGACACAGGGTGTTGGCCTACAGCAGGAGAGCGTGGGAAGCATCACTGGGAGGCACATGGAGAGACACTGTGCGCTCCCAAATTAGCTACCAGGCCAGGTTGGTTTTCCTGTTTACTCCCTAAGTGGAAAATAGGAAGAGTAAAAAACCTCATCCCCTTGGCTATAAAAAGATCTTGTTGTGTGGGCACAGGGATTTTACCTTCTTTTCATTTTTCTTCCAGTCTAGCAGAGCTTCGGTGGCGCCAGGTGTGCAGCGTGGGCTGTAACAACAGTAATGGAAATAAAGGGGGATGCCAGGAATAGCCACTTCTCTGTAGGAGATACTTCTTCTTGGACCGGGAACTGGACACATTCACCAATCTGCTGGTGATCAGCTGTATCAGGGTTTCGCAAAGCGTGAGGGTCATAGAGGAGACATGCAGGGTTTGTGTTGGGGACACAAAGCCCCACCCCCCCCCGGTATACCTGGCACTGACCCAGCTGGGGTGCAAGGCAGCTGAGGACCGCTCTCAGCTCCAAAGAGTGGGACAAAAGGTGAAGAAACCACGTCATCCCTACAGCATTTCATGGGCAGATGGCAATAAAAAGGTGGGCTGGATGGGTTTGGCCAGCAGGAGCGAAGGGTCGGAGCAGATAAGATACTGCCACGCCGGAAAACTGGCCAGGCTACATTTTGGGTTTACAGCATCAGAATGAGTTATTGAGATCCTAAACCCTGCAAGCCCAGAGAGGTTGCTAAACCTTGTTTGCCTCAAATTGTTTGTCCAAAAAGATAGCGACAGATGAACTCTTTCTTCCCTTCGTAATTGGCCATAATCTTATCTGAAGCCTCCAAAGTGTCCCAGAGACTCCTCAAGGAGATAACAACCAAACAAAAAAGAAGTCCAAGAGCATTTATTTCTGAGGCTTGAGACTGGGGAATAGCACAACTTTCTTGGCCAGCTTTGGTCACCCTTTTTTGTCACAAAGAGAAAGAAAGGACACTGCCAATGTCTTGCTTAAGTTGCTAATGAGGTTTGTTGCCTCCTTGCTTCTCTGGATAACTGAAGCTGTTTTGAGGAGGAAAGTCTCAAAGTTGATTTAGCTAATGACTAGGAAAAAATACTGCATGAGAGCAATAGGCTACAGCAGCCCATGTCTCGGGTGTCCGGCTGCCTAGGCCAGCATGGTTTAACCATCTCCCACCAAAGGGTGTTTTTGGTGTGCTGCTTGTGGGCCTGTGGATACCCTTCAGGCAAGAGGCTTTTTCATGGATTCGGTGGTGGTTTCAAGGTACTTTTTGCTCTGCGTGGTTTGTGGCTTCTCACTTGTCAGAGAAGCCTCTAATAGTCTCACCATGGACTTTGAAAAGTGTGTGCAGTTGTAAAAAAGATCCTCCAAACATAATATTTCCTTTAAAATTCAGTTCAGTGTCTGTGTGCCTGACTGATCTTAGCTGGTCTTGCCAGAAAAGGTTTTACAGACTCTGTGACTCTATTTTGGGGGTCTGTTTCTGCCAGTGCCACCTGTAGTTGTCCTTTTGAAGCAGCTGAGTGCTATTTGTGGTGTTGCCTCCACAGCACAAGGGTTCCTCCGGACGCTCACAGCCGTGTGGGCTTGCTGGCTGGTGGTCCACAGCAGACTTGGTGAGTCGTAGGTGGTTTTGTCCATGCTGCATGTCTCACCTCCAGCAGTGGAGAAGCTCCTGTGCTGAACCCGTCACTGAAGCTGTCTACTGTGGGAGGTTATGGACACCAGAATGGGACACGCCATCCCAGCAGCACTCATACTGGGCCCTAGTGGGAGTGTTCCCTCTCGGGAGTCTTTGCTCATAAATTGGACAAGCCCTGTTTGTTCCGTGAGGGTCCATCAGGCCCGCCCCGGCTAGTCCAACCACCATGGCCCATCCCTGAATCTGTGTTAGCTTTAGCTGTGATTTTTATATTGTCCATAGCAAAACATTTACTGCGCATCCAGTGAGTCCAGCTCTGGAGCCAGGACCTGGATTCTGTGTTAATTATGGTGGTTTCATCCAGGTCATGTATTAAAAATGTGAAATTTCGAAGAGGGAAGAAGAAAACTCTTCTCTGACAAAGCTTTTATGTGATGCTGGTTCACGACTTAGAATGCATTTTCAGACCTACGAGTTGGCCGGGTTTTGCCACAACTATTATGTACTATATTACCCATTATTCTGTTTCTCAGTCAAAATACAGTATCAAGTAAGAGGTGTACCAACGTGTAAGCATCCTGTATCAGCACCACAGCAAGTTACTGTGACCGGATCTGTTTTCTCTCAACCTTTCTTGATTAGCAGAAATAAACCATTTAAGGGAGGGGAACTGAATCAATCAGCATGTGCCTGGGCTCTGGGTCACGGTGACTTGCCTCTGGCTTTACCCTGTTTACTGTTCAGCCTGGAGAAGGGAAGGTTCCGGGGAGACCTTATTGCAGTCTTTCAATGTATAAGGGGGCTTACAAGAAAGATGGAGTGGGACTTTTTGCCAAAACCTTTAGTGACAGGACAAGGGGCAATGGTTTCAAACTGAAAGAGGGTAGGCTTAGATTGGATATAAGGAAGAAATATTTTACAATGAGAGTGGTGAGACACTGGCCCAGGTTGCCCAGAGAAGCTGTGGCTGCCCCATCCCGGAGGTATTCAAGGCCAGGTTGGATGGGACTTTGAGCAACCTGGTCTAGTGGGAGGTGTCCCTGCCCATGGCAGGGGGGGTGGAACTAGATGATCTTTGAAGGTCTTTGAAGGAGCGAAGAAAGTGGATGCGAAGGATACGTAAATGTTGGGTTCTGCACAAAGCAAACTAATGGGAGAAAAAAACAGCAGTTAGCTACCCTGCTGTAAGGATTTTATTAATACGAACCAGTTCACAAGCAGTAAGGGCACTCTGTCAAAGCAAATTGATTTTTTGCTACTGTTTTGCTCACCTGCTGCAAGCCTTAGGGCAGCCCCTAGCAATGCTCTTCCCCGGCTAGCGAGCGTGCCCTTCGCTTTGCTGTGCTCCTCCGGGGCTCACTGTCCCCACTGGCCTGGCTGCAGGGTTTTGCCTGCTGTCCCTGTGGGATGGGGGCCACCTGCACCGCAGGTCACCTCTGTGGATGGCAGCACGGCCGAAACCCAGGCATGGGCGCCGGAGGAAGGAAGGCAGCCATGGGAGGTGGCTGATGGCTGGGCACCTGTGGCAGGGCTCGCCTTGTGCCACAGGAGGGCAGAGGACAGGCACGGCGGGGTTAAAGCCCTTAGCCTGACTCTGCTGAAACCCCGTGTTGCATGGTTTGTGTGCACAGGCTGCCCCAGTTCGCCCTGGGGTTTACCACACATTTCCATCATGCTTGCAAAATGCTGTTATCACAAATTGCAAAAACCAACCTCGTCCTCATGCGATCAGAGCGAAACCAGCACAGCTCTGCAGAACGTCTCCAGCGTGTCCGGTCTGCTGAGCGCTCCTGCGGGGCACACGGTTATTGCTCAGAGATGCTTGAGTTTGCTGCTTTGGGATTTTTTTTTTTTCTCTTTTTCTTTGCAGACTCTTTGACTTTGCCCTGTGAAAGCAGTTGGCAGCCACTGCAGCCAGCCTACTGGCTGCCTTAGCTACTGGCCACCACACAATTTTTTTGCTGAGGGCTGATGTGGCCTTTCCATATGCAGAAGTGCTGCAGCAAAGCTGGGGGTGTCAGGGAGCCTGCATTGGGCTGCTCCTGAGCAGAGGCTCCGGGCTGCCACCAAAACCCTATTGAGCAGAGGCACGGACGGAGCTGGTTGTGAAGATTGTCATGGCCTCTCCCCTCCATGTCCCATCGGGTGACCAGCACCTCTCTCAGGGTCGCCCTGTCCCGCCGGGGCGAGGCGAGTGGGGCTAGTTATCTCCCCACTGCCACTGCCAGTGTTTCGCCCCGATAGCTCCCTCTGTCCTGACAGCTCCTTCTGCCCCAGCCCTTGCCTCTGAGATGGGACGATGGTGCAGATGAATGAGTGGGTCCAGCTGCTGTTTAAAATAATGTTTCATAATTAATAATGGAAATGTCCTCGAGTTGCGCCAGCGGAGGTTTGGATTGGATATTAGGAAAAATTTCTTCACCGAAAGGGTTGTCAAGCATTGGAACAGGCTGCCCAGGGAAGTGATTGAATCTCTGTCCCTGGGGGTATTTAAAAGACGTGTAGGTGTGGTGCTGAGGGACATGGTTTGGTAGTAACTTGGCAGTGCTGGGTTAATGGTTGGACTTGATGATCTTAAAGGTCTCTTCCAACCATAACAATCCTATGATGCTGTGATTCGAATACAAATCCCAGAGGCTATTTAACCTGCGTGAGACACAAGTTGGAGGCACCACACGGCTTACCAGCCACGACAGACTACTTTTGTGTGCTGCTGCACTGTGGTATGGCTGAGGTGGAGGATGCCATCTGCAAAATCTTGAGGAGCACTGCAGATTTCTTTCACTAGAGCTTACCAAGCATCTTCGACTGTAAGTAAGTGAGCCAAACTGGAGCTCAGCCCCTTCCAGTGCCTGCAGCCCTCCTGGGTGAGCTGCTGACAAGGGCTCTGCGGGTGGCTGGGCAGCAGGTCGGGGCTGGGGAGAGGAAAGCCCGGGTAAGATGCACAAGAAATCAGGGCTTCTTGCAAGATGCCGTAATGAATTGCAGCCCCAAGTTACAGCCGCGAGGGCCACAGCTCCCCACCTGCAAAGGCCGGGTCATACGGTGGGATCATATGGTACATCTTGCATCAGTAATCAAGTGACTCTGAAAATCAGGACATGAAAGTGCTTTAGTAATGCCAAAAGTAAAACGTAAGGAAAAAAATTTCCCCTCCCCTTACTCCATAAAAGTTCAGTCTTGCACAGACAATCTGAAATTTTTTGAAGTGCTAAAGGCTGACTGTGTGACACAAGTATTTTACATCGAGTACAGGGATCTTCTGCTTCTAAAATAGATGAGACACTTCACAGGGGAGTCTTTGGACTTTCCAGATAAGAGATAATGGCAGAAACCTGATATTGTAGGAGGCTGGCTGTAGGAAATGCAGTTAATGGCTAGTCTTGATGTTCTGCTGCACTTTGTACTTAAAAGTATGTGTTTTATCATGACAGGTGAAAGGAAGCTGAACTTTAAAGGCTTGCCTTGCTGTAGCAGGAGGCCTCCAGGTGGATGTCCAGCTTGACTCCAGGCCAGGTCGCAGTGCTGGGCAGAGGCTGGGGTGGTCCCACCCCCTCTCAAATTCTTAGTTTTTCACCTTTTTTCTTTTTGCTGGTTCAAAGATCTTCTTACCCGCTTGCAGGAAGTTAATTTTCTGAAGGCCTTTAGTGCTTTGCCTGGGTGCCTTTGGTACTATCCGTGCAGGCATGACAGGCTGGCGTTTTTGCTTTGTCCTGCAGGACGGAGCCTGCCCGGGTGCGCGACCTGCAGCAGGAGGCTTTCTGGGGTGCTGGTCTTGGCAAAGCCAGGCTTCACCCTGCTGCCTGGTTTGCAGTGGCTGGGGTGTCTGAGCCTCTTGACTGGGCTTATGGATACATACACCACACAGGGCAGGAACAAACCAACACTCCCCTGCCACGGTTAGTGTTTTTAAATGAACACTGGGCTAATCATCGAGGGGTGTATTTCCATTCCCACCTGTCACCTATGTCAGCTCACTTCGAGGTGACACCAGCGAATAACTAAATGAGGAGAGTATTTTGTTTGGCATTACACAGCCAGCCAAAGCAGCAGCTGAGTGTCTGCATTACAAGGCTTTGAACACCTCTGCTCTTGGCGGAGCTGCCCGGGCGTGGGTGCGAACCGGCCCCCTTGGGATCAGTACAGCAGTACGGCTTCCTGCGGGCTGCGGCCACCGGCTGCCTCTCCATCCCTCCTTCCCTCCATTCCTCCATCCCCACCTC
>VYXH01011242.1:97004-126085 GCA_013397275.1 Burhinus bistriatus | reverse complement strand
CTGCCTCCCTCTCTCCCTCCCTGCCTCCCTCCACCCCTTCCTCCCTCCATCCTTCCTCCCCTCCACCCCTCCCGCCTGCCTCCCGCCCCCGCGGCGGCTGGGGCGGTTGCGGGGCGCCGGCACCCCGCGGTGGCCGCAGGGCTGTGCTGCCGCTGCTGCTGCTGCTGCTGCCGCTGCTGCTGCCGGAGGGCAGGAGCCGGCCGCCGCCGCCTGCTGTGCCTGAGGAGGTGAAATAAATAGCACGAGCTGTGTGTAGAAACAATTTATGTATGCATACACACAGCGGTTGTATAGATGTACACACATGTGTGTGTATATACGCACAAAAACATGTCTGTATGTATATAAATCATACATATATGCATGCGTGTATGCACATATATGTGTATCTATACACACATACACATGTTTGTATGTATATAATGAATATATGTATTCAATTTACACGTGCATATAATTTTTTGTATCATTAAAAATGGTAATATTCCAACCCAAACTATTCGATGGCTCTATGAGTGCGTGCGTGGGCGCCGTGCTGGCCGGGTGGCCGTTCCTCTCTTGCCCGGGCGGTGTCACTGTCGGCTGTCACAATCCCGGCTGTCACAATCCCGGCTGTCACAATCCCGGCTGTCACAATCCCGGCTGTCGCTGCCGGAGCGCCGCTTGCCCTCGGGAGGAGAAGCAGCGGCTTCTGTGCCGAGACCCGCAGCTTTCCCCTCGCTGCAGCAGCACCTGGGCCAAACTCGGCATTTCGGCAGCTTCTGAGCTGTGAGAGGAGCACCCAAGTGCCAGGGCATCCACAGCCAGGCTGAATATGCCCCTTCGTTTGGGCCACTCTGGGAGGAGAACATCAACCCCCATAAAAGCCTGGCCAAAGGGTTACGCTCGTGTTGTGGCAGTAGGACACCTTGCACTGTAGAGGGCAGGAAGAAGATATGGGTGTTTAATACAACAATCTCGATTCATGCAACTGTTTTCTCAACTCTAAAGGTACTACGCTTCTTGTTTAGGTCTCTCCATGATGAAATTTAGATTTGTTGAGAATATATCTGGATGGACATGATGCCAGGTCAAGTGTGGCTTTGAAAAGATCAATACGAATGGTTCACAAGGTGACGGTTTGGGTGGGCAGCTGCAGTATTGCTTTGCAGAAAAATTGTAATAAATGATTGGATTTGATCTCATTCACAGAATCACGGAATCACGGAATTTTCAGAGTTGGAAGGGACCTCTAGAGATCATCTAGTCCAACTCCCCTGCTGACACAGGAATGCCTAGAGCACATTACTCAGGACTGCATCCAGGTGGGTCTTGAAAGTCTCCAGAGAAGGGGACTCCACAACCTCCCTGGGCAGCCTGTTCCAGTACTCTGGCACCCTCACCGTAAAGAAGTTTTTTCTTATGTTTGAATGGAACTTCCCGTGTTCCAACTTGTGCCTGTTGCCCCTCGTCCTGTCACTGGGAACCACTGAAAAGAGTCTGGCTCCATCCTCCTCTAACCCACCCTTTAGATACTTATAAGCAAGAATAAGGTCTCCCCTCAGCCTTCTCTTCTCCAGGCTAAAGAGTCCCAGCTCTCTCAGCCTTTCCTCATATTCGAACTGAAACAAACTGAAACCCCCCCAACCCCATACCGCACAACGCAGCAGCCATGGATTCGCGCCTACTGCTGATTTCACAGCCCTGTACAAGCCTAGAGAGACCGAAAGGGGAGAAGCTGCTTGAGCTCCTTGAAGCACAGGGGCTGGCGGGGGTGTGTGGAGCCACGGTATCACCCCTCCTCAGCCAAATCCCCGCCAAATGCCAACCCTCCCTGTCGCGTCAGCTAACACTCGCCTCCTGAGCGATTAGCTGAGAACCAGCTAATCTTTGCATGCCTCGGCCTTTCCCAACACATCCTGGTTCACAAGTTCAGCAGCTTCAAAGTTGCATCTGATCATTAACCCTGAAAGATCAGCGATTACTGCAGAGTTTAAACTGCATGTTTGAGATGGCTGAGAGGCACAAAGTTCAGGCACAAATCTGTGCCCAAATCTTGAGACAATCTCTCCCAAAGTTTCAGAGGCCGATACAGGCTGAGGGTTTCGGTTCAGCGGTGCGAAGCCTGAGCATCATGTAGGTTTGCACATTCATTTCTTTTTAAAGCTGCTTTCATGCAGCTGCTGTTTGAAAACTGACCATGAGTTTTGGGTGCTTCTGGCTCTCTGTGGTGAGCGTGGCTGGGCTTACAGCTCCTGGGGACTTCAGCCAGAGAGACGAGAGAGTCCAAGTAAAAACCCTACAAGTCAGTTCTTCATTTATGCCAGAGATTTTGCTAGAAAATTACTCTTCTTTTGTTAATTTTCTCTGTTACTTTTATTCCTGATAAGATAGGTACAGAAGAAAGTGCTGCTTGTGACCATGTTATACACAAAAAAAACCCAACCCAGCAGAAGACAGAAGCCCCGTCTATCACGGGTAGTTTTCTTTACAGTTTGTTGTTATTTCCATGAGATGGCTTTCGGTATCAGAACCACAGGGAAACTTAGGTTGGAAGATGCCTCCCGAGGCCATCTGGTCCTCCCTCTTGCTCAGCGTGGGTCCAGCTCCATTGGGCTGCTCAGCAGCAATGAGCCCCTTGGGCCTGAGCAGAGTGAACCACAGAACTGCAGTAGCGGTTTCAGAAGAATTTGAATGAGCGCTGAGGAGCAAAGACATTGGTATTCTCCTTGATGGGATTTAATTTCAATCATAGAGTCACAGAATGATTAGAGTTGGAAGGGACCTTAAAGGTCACCTAGTTCCAACCCCCCTGCCATGGGCAGGGACACCTCCCACCAGACCAGGTTGCTCAAAGCCCCATCCAGCCTGGCCTTGAACACCTTCAGGGATGGGGCAGCCACAACTTTCTGGACAACCTGTTCCAGTGTCTCACCACCCTGACAGTAAAGAATTTCTTCCTAATATCTAATCTAAATCTACCTAAATCTATCTAATCTTAATGCAGCTCATTAGTCTTCAGGGTGGAAGTCCTGAACCTGATGGTGCCAAAGGATTAATTTAAATCTAAATTCCTCAGGTACAGCCTCAAAGAACGGCAGGTGAAGGTCACGTAGTGAAGGTTGCCCATGAATACAGGCTGGTCTGTAATGCTGGCTCCTGCTGCAGGTTGAGGTCCAGCCCCAGATGCCCCCAGGGCAAAGCTGGTAAAGGGCCAAACCTTTCGAGCCCTGCTGGTGCTGATGCTCCTGGAAGCCAGTGAGGGGTCTGATCGTTCAGGAAAAGCTACCAAAACAGCCGGAGTCAAGCATGAGCTGAGGTTGTTGCTGTTTTCGTTTTTCATCTGTTTAAATTTCTGCTACTTAGCAAACTTGGATCAGCAGGTACGGCTGGAGTCCTGCAGCGCCAGTGCTCTGTTGGGAGCTGATGGAAACGCAGGCTGAGCTGGTGAAGGGCAAGCAGTGCCATCTGGCAAGCAAGAGACCATCTCGTCTGCAAATCACGGCACCATCTCCTGCACCCTTCGCCCCTGAGCTGGGGATGTGGGGATGGAGTGAGGCCAGTGCCTGGATGGCAGCCTGCTGCCAGCCAGCCTGCGGAGCACGGGAGCGTGGTAGCCATCCTCTCACCACACCAGATACGAAGCACCAGGTACAAAGCACGAGGGTGTAGCTCCATTTCATCTTCTGTCCTCCATCTCCTAAAATTGTCCCACATTGCCTGAGTGGGCTGGCGTGTTTGCAGCACTGGAAAGCAGATGTTGCCAAATTTCCAGTGGTTGTTCTTGGTGCTTGATGCTGTTACTTTAAGACAAGTATGCATGTCATGCCTCTTGCAAAAACAGATAGGATTTACTCCCTTAACAAGGGTCAGCTCTGTTTTCAGCTGCCTTCACAACAGAGATGTCTATCTATCTCGGAAATGTTGCTGTCAGCTTTCCGTGAGCGTAAATTCAGTAGCACCCTCCATACCAACACAGAGTCCTCTCCCAGCCGCCGGCTACCTGGCCACCAAGCAGCTGCTCAGTTTGTGCCTGCAAAAATACTCGCCTGAATATTTTTGCCAGCAAAGTTAGTTCTTTCTTTCCATCTGCAGTTTTAGACATTAAACCCAGAGTTTAGTTACCAACTTTGTGATTCCTACCTGGCTGCAAGTACTGCAAAGGCTGTATAAATATATATATACACATACACATATAAGTGTATATATGCATGTATACACATATATATTTTATATACATACACATACATATATATGTATATATTTTTATATGCATGTGTATGTAAACATTATATATACACACACATATATATAACGTGTCTCTATACATGTATGTACAGGTGCAGGCAGAGAGACCAGCGCCAACGGGTTACCTCTGTGGCAAAGTGACAGAAATGCTGGGCACTTGATGGTGTCTTGCTGTGCGTGTAAAGACTGCAAGGGGCGTTTGCTAGAGAGGCCATGCCAAGGTTTCGTGCACGCTGGCCGCAGGCTGTGGACAGGAGCCCTCAAACCAGCCCTACAGCTGCTGCTCCAAGCAGCTCGCCCTCCAGCACCCTGCCTCCCTGCAGCAAATAGGTATCCTTCTTTTTTTAAGTTCGGGGTACAGAATAGAAAGAAGGCTGGGAAGGAGCACAGCATTAAAAATAAGCTAATAGAGCACAGCAGGAAAAGTGCTCATGCAGTGGCCAAATGATGGCCTCTAGCAGAGCCTCCGAGATGTCCAATGCAGAAGGACCAAGGCTTGCCAAGGGCTGCTGCCAGGAGCTGTTGCTTGACTTGGCTTGTTTTAATGAGCGTGGCTCACAGTCTTACATACATCTTCATGCGAAGTGCCCCCTCACCCAGCTTCGAACCAGAAAAAAGAAGCAAAATTCTACCAGCAGTTTTCTTAGTATCTATTCTTTCCTACTTACTGGAAAAACAAAGTGGCACATTAATAACCATCTTCTCAGAAATATAACAAAACAGTATGAAGGCAAGGGGTGGGTCTAGCAACAGCTTAGTTTTTGTGGGTCAATCACTGTAACTGGAATTTAGTTTCCTTAATGAATTGTTAGAGCAATTAGAGGGGAGAGAAGGTTTCTCTGTGGCCCTTAGCACACACAGGAGTGCATTTATTTCTCCCATTATAACTCTCTACTTTGGGTGCACTGGGATATTTTCAATACTAACATAGAGGTATTATATACCGGGGCTCTGAGGAGACCTAACCCTAACCCTAACCCTAGCCCTAACCCTAACCCCCGGCCTTTCAGTACCTAAAGGGGCCTACAGGGAAGATGGAGACAGACTTTTTAGCAGAGCCTGTTGTGATAGGACAAGGGGTAATGGCTTTAAACTAAAAGAGGGAAGATTTCGACTAGGTAGAAGGAAGAAGTGTTTTACAATGCAGGTGGTGAAACCCTGGGCTAGGTTGCCCAGAGAGGTGGTCGATGCCCCATCCCTGGAAACATTCCAGGTCATGTTGGATGGGGCTCAAGCAACCTGATCTAGTGGAGAATATCCCTGCTCATGGCAGGGGGGGTTGGATTAGATGACCTTTAAAGGTCCCTTCCCTCCCAAACTATGCTATGATTCTATGATTCTGTGATTCTATGATAACTTGAAGGTGGTTCCAGGTCCATTATCATAGCAGTGGCTTATGCTGCTCTGTCTTCTTTCCTCCCTCATAGAGGAACAAACGCCATGTGCTCAGCACCATGTTCATGACAGCCTGTGGCTTTGCCTGCTCCAGCAGCATCTGACCCCTCTGTCTGCTAACCCAGGGGGAAGCGGGAGGAAGGAGACCATTTGCTGAGCTCCCATAGCAAAGTGCCACACACAGCGCCAATATTTCTGGGCTGCAGCCAGGCAGCCATGCTGGCAAGAGGAGGTTTCCTTCTTGGGGGTACAGGAGGGCTAAGGTGATCTCAGGAGTGCACGCTGCTATGCTGTTCTTCACATAACCATACCTTACGTACCTTACCTTCTATTTAAGCTCCCAAAAGCCTTCCGTGTACTTGTGACAGTCAATAATTTAAATTTGTAAAGCCACTGTCCCCCAGCCACATTGCTGCAGCTGAAGGTAGACCTGGGGCTTGGGCACAGCCCCCACGGCAGGGCTGCTGTGGTGGTCTCAGTGCTGGGAGGTTAAAGCACTCCGTGACCGCCTATTTTTTTGTTTTGTTTTGTTTTCTTTTTATCTGTGCGTGACTTTATTTCATAACTTTCAGGGGTCAGAAGCACTTGTACTACAGACAACTATTGATTTCCAAAAGGGAAGCAACTGATGAATCGCTGCAGGTCCAGCTCTAGAAGATGTCCAAGTGCTGCTTGACCCAGTGTTCTCCATGTGCCCGCAGGGAGTGGCTCCCCCAGCAGAAGTAAGGACAGCGGAGACAAAAATGAATGGCTCATTTCCCCCGTAATGCATCACAGAAACAGGCTTTTGTGAAAAATAGAGCACAGACCGAGATGGAGAGGGTGACAGTGAGTTTTGAAGGTCACACATAATATTTCTTCATGGCAAGTTTGCCTTCCGTGACTGACAAAAGCGGGATGGATCAAGTGTCTTCCAACAGACCTGGATTAAAAATGAAGTCCTGTTACTTGGAGAACTGACAGTCCCACCAGCAATAATAGAGGCTGCTGACAGTTCTGGCTTCACAATAAAAAGCATCTTCCCACGTTGTCAAATGAGCTTCTCCAGTATGGGCTTAAATAAGGCAGTATTTGACTGGAAATGTTAATGCCAAAGAGATAAATCATATTGGTCTGTTGTAAAAATACACTGTAGCTGAAAATTGCTTTCTTGTTTCTCATATATATGAAAATATATGTGTGTGTGTATAAACAAGATGTGCATATTTATGCATATCTGTATATATTCCTGTGTAATTCTATGCACACATCAGTAGCTAAAAATACTTAGTAATCAGTCCTTCCCCTAAGAGTAAACGTTTGGTGTGATGCACTGAAGGCTGTTGTGCAAGATCTGACAGAATATCTTTCCCATCCTTAAAGGTTGTAACATAGCAACCGTGCTCAGAAAACACTATTTCCAAGCTAATTGTCGCTCGCCTTATTAGTGGCCGCTGTGACGGCTCCTGATGCAGTACTGAGAAGCACAGTGGCTTTGATCAACCACAATCTTGATGAAGCTGGCCATGGAGAAGAGGCGTCACAAACAAGGGCTCACCCTTTGATGGCACGCTCTGTGGTGAAGGAGATATTGAGCTTACGAGCCTAAAGGGCTCAGAGGGCCTCGCTGTGACAGCAAGCTGCGCTTGGCTACTGACCCGGCTGGTGACCATGGCTCAGGAAGAGCCTGCAGCCTGAGGCCGTGCTGCAAACCCTGAGCTGAAGGCAGACAGCTCATTTACTATGTCATATGTATATATAAATGTATACATACATATACATACAGATATATACGCACATACAAATATGCACACACATCCCTGCAGGCACATGGGGATAGAAGGGAATTCCAGCTCTCAATGTTCAACTTTCTTTGCCTAAAGGACCAAAGCAGTTGACCCCACGGGACAGTATCTGCAGCATCCATAGACTTCATAGAATCGTTTAGGTTGGCAGAGACCTCTCAGACCATCAAGTCTAACCGTTTACCCAGCACTGCCAAGTCCACCACTGAACCATGTCCCTCAGCTCCACATCTACATGTCTTTTAAATACCTGCAGGAATGGTAACTCAGCCTCCAGCTGCTGAGCTTGGACGATCACTACCACGATGGTGCTTCTGCTAGAAACTGGGGGTGTCCCCACCAGCTTGAGTGCTGACACTAATATGAACACCATGGGAGGTCATGGTGATTGCTGCTCTGAGGGAATACCCTGGCAGGGAGACGGAAGGGAGTTAAACATGGGAAGTACCAACCCAAGCATGTTGGAGGGGCGCTCGCTGGCACATTGGGGACGGGACGAGGACTGGCCTGTGACTGCAGGCGCCAGCGCAGTCCCGAGCCTGTGCCCCAACCTGGGCAGTGCCGGCACCGTGCAGGCTCCCCCCGCTACTGGGCTCAGGGCGGATGGAGGCATCGGGTGCAATGCCAATATAAGGTTATATAAACGTAAAAGCATTTTATGTAAGCCTATTTTATCTGCAAATCATTTATATTTAGAACACCTATTTCTACTGGAAACACTAAAACCATGTTACATAAGAGCTTGTTTAAATCCTTTGGCTTAAGGTTTGGGCCGGGGGAGGGGGGAGGGTCGGTTAATGCGGGGTGCATTCAGGCTGCCTTTATACTCAGAGCCTCCACATGCGGCTGAAAGCTGGTCCTGAGATCCTTCTTGCTGTCGCTCCTCACTGCCCCGACAATAGCGGAATACTTCACGGGAGGGAAATTTTCCTCTCCCTCGGCGCTGCCTTCACATTTGGAAATTTTCATTTGTAATTCTCGGCATGTGTTGCCAACATAGCAGAGCCGGCAGCTCAGCACTGCCTGGTCAACTTCCTAAGTCCAGGCTGTTACAGCGGGCGGGAATGCTGCTGACATCACCCAAGTGACAGCAGCATCATTCTCAGAAATTGGAAAAAAGCATTAACTGGAACCGACTATTTAGCAAGATAAAATGACTTACCTTGGCAGTCATACAACAACATTTTCTAATGAATTAATTATTCCTCAAGCTGTCCCCTGAGGTAAAGGCAGGAAAGATGGTGATGATGGCCATAAAATACATGTACAACTGCACCAGAGGAGTTGAACCACTTTGGCCGCGGAGGTTGGCCCTAGGGCCAGCTCACAGTGCTCTGCCACAGCCACAAAGAGGTTTGTCTCCTGTCAGATGCCAGAGCAAAAAGTGCTTTACTACAGGGTTGGGATGAGGCTGCACCACACTGTGCTGTCAGGCCATGGATGCAGACGGGGTCTGTACGTTGCAGCTTCGTCACAGCGTTACAACGTGCCTCTCGGGGGAAGGCAGTCTCTGCCCACACAGGCAGAGGTGCTGTGGTGGCCACCGCCAGCAATGCATGGCGGGGTCCAGCACCGCTGCGGCAAACAAGTCCTCAAGCAGCGGTGGGGTGCTGCCCCATGTCGGTTCCCCGGTGTGATAAACTCTGAAAACAGAGAAGTGGAAGATCCCTCCTCGCGGTGATGATGCCATCCCTGAGTCCTCTCTGCTGGCCCAAGTCATGAATGCTCCCATGGTAAACAGCACAACTTCAGTAGCAACCAGCTTACCTGATCTTCCCTCCTTTCCATTTGGTCTGGACCAAGCCTTATGTCTCTTTTTCCCCCTCCAGGTCGTCTCTGAAAGCAAAGGGTCACTCCTTGGCCAAGGAGAAGGGCGGGAGCAGCGGCTATGCGCAGCAGGGCCCAGGCAGAGGCTCAGAAATGCCACAAGGAAAACGGTAAGTGGTCTTGGTAAGTGCTGCCATGCCAGCACCAAGTCGCTTGGTCGGGGCAGCCAGCTGTGCATCCTGGGCTCGTGCTCCCCGGCACGCTGCTTGCGCTTTGGCTGAGCAAGGGAACTCCGACAGTAGGAGCTGGGGGGAGAAGAGGTCGGTGGGATTTCCCACAGGGCTCCTGGGGGATGCTGAGCAGCTGAGAGCCTGGGCAGAGACGTGGTCACCGCCGCGCCCTCCAGCATTGCCCCACGGTGAAGCAGGGCACGTGCTGGGGGCACCATCCAGCCTCGTGGCATGTGCCCCAGCAAGCCCCGCTCTTTGCGGCTGCAAAGGCCAGCCAGGAAACACCAGCACAGCCTGACATCCTCACTCGCCTTTCTGAGGTGGCACAGCCAGAGCCCTGTCTCCAGACGGCACCGCTCCCTGGCACCAGCAAACTTTGCTTTCCCACTGGAGCACAGCGCTGAGCTCTCCCACCACTTTCTCACCTGGACGCTACCTTTAATCACCACCACTGCTCCAATTCTCCCTGCAACTGCTCCGCAATCAGATGACGTGGTTCATTAGTTTTTATAAATGGCCAGGACATTGCATAGATTTCAGGGACAAAGTAAGAGCTAAAGCTGTAAAAGAGTTTTTCTCCTTACCTTAAGGCTTCTTGCGAGGTGACTCAAACTCCAGCATCTCGGAGGAGCCCAGTTTGTCCCACCCCAGCCAGCACCCTGCTCCATCAGGGCAAGGCTTAACCGCTCCATCTTCCCTGCTCTAGAGTGGAAAGGAGAACACATGCGTTTCTTAGGGGGGCAGGAGGAAAGCAATTAACACCTGAGCCTGCTGCAAAGCCTTCCAGACTTTCTTTCCTTCACCACGAAGCAAAGTTAGCTTAAAATATTTGAAAATGATCTAATGCCCAAATTTCTAAGGGCTCAGCTAGGTGATGGGGCTGGGGAGCTGCACGGCAGCGCGGTGGCAGTGGAGTGCCCTAACCCCCCGAGGCAGCACGCCCTGCCGGCAAATTACTCACAGGCATGAGCAGTGAGGTCTCCAACTTGGTTTTTTCAGCACCTTCTTGAGTATTTTAAGGAGAAGGTGGGAAAGGACCGAGGCGGTCTGCCACCGACCGTCCTCGCTGCCAGTGTGCAGGGTGCCCATGCTGGGGGTCTGGTGGTTTCCCAGCCGCGGGCTGCTCAGGCCCGCCGGGCTGCTGGGCCACCACGGTCCCAGGGGCTCGGTGCCAGGCGGCTGCCCTGCCTGCCCGACCAGCTCCTCACCACCGCACATCACCGCTCGAATTGCTTAAGTAAATTCTTCTCATACTTCACTTGAGCCAGACGCTGTAAATTGGATTAAAGTGGTGCCTGGAGAGATTTCTAGAGCCAAATATTTAAAACTAACATGAATTTGAACTGTTTTCTGGGCTGCCACAGAGGTGTCCCTTCCCCCCCTCCCCCACCACAATGTGCTGGGGGCTCCCCAGCTCCAGCTCCATGGGTTTGAAGCCAGCTGTCCTGTGACACTGCCAGCAGATGCCAAAATTCATGTCAAAACCTGCAACAGTGAAGAAGTTCAGCTTAAAAATACGTCTTTTCATTTCTGCTTGGACAACTATTGTACTGGGGCTGATTGATTGTTAAAGGAGCTGAGCATCCCTCTGCTCCGGGGAACTGCCTGAGCTCCCGTGGCAGGCAGGCCACTAACTCCAGCTAATTATTTCACTTTAAGCAGTCCATCACCTTCTATTATTTCTCACCTGTCATAAAAGTGATGTAGCGAACATCTGTGACGTTCATGGATGAGCGTAGCATTTCAACTCTTCTACAGACCTGGAAGGCAAATCTGTCTCATTTTTTGAACACAGAAGAAGAGAAACGGAGGCTATGGGAAACACTAGTCACACTGGCATCCTCAGGACCCCAATCAGCCGCAATGCTGATGAGAAAAGTAACACCAGGGAAACGCGGTGGAGCCCAGCTTCACTGCTGCAGGACCTGCATGGTGCTGGGCAGCCTGCCGCAGAGCGCTGCAACAATGCCTGTCTAGCTGTGGCACCTAACTGGGAGAAGACCAGCTGACTGAGAAGAATTGCTCTGTGTTAACCAGCCCAGCTGATTAACCCTGGTGACATGGTCCTCACCACCTTTTCATCCGTCTGATTTGGCATTGCATTGACAAACACCGGTGACTTGCAACTTACAGAGCAGATTCAATTTGACCATGGAAGGTCAATAAGCAGGTAGCAGTTTGGACTCATGGAAAACAGAAAATTTTATTCCATCTGAAAGAATAAACCAGTTTGGTTTAGCCTCAGAGATTTTAGTATGCGTTGGCTCAATGAACTCATCAATTATGGGATTAAGGCTGAGTTCATGCTTGCTTGTGAGCATGGTTGACCTGTGCTGGAGACTGGGACTTCGCAATGGAAAGCCCTCTCAGGAGCTCACCACGTTCTCCTCTCCCCGCTCGCAAAGGAGCAGAAACGCCTCAGCGACGGGTGTGCAAGGGATGGGATGAACGGGCCGAGCACCCGTCAGCAGCCCATCACCACCTGCAGCAAAACCCTCCGACGGTTCACAAACGGGTGATGGGAACCAGCTCCCCCCTCTGCAGGGACCCGCCACCCCTGCTGCAAATCCACACCGGTAACTGCTGCTGCCAGCCCCGAAAGGAAGAGTCAGTTAGCGAGAGAAAAAACACTGCTTGGGTTTTATTTTGTCGTAGGCTGGAAGGAAGCCGTGGATCACAGCTCGGAGAGCAGGCTGCGATCAGCTGAGGGAACTGCGGCTCCCTGGTGACAGCCGAGCTGTGAAATGGAGCTTCGTTTCACTTCTTGGCAGCACCTGTGAGGTCGTATCAGTTAAATAAATATGATGCCGGGCTGATGGGTTGTGGGGAATGGTTTATGACCATCATCTGATGAAAAAGAGAGCAGGCAGGTGTTAAGAGAAGGTAAGTGGGCACATTTATGGAAATAGCCATAATCAGTCATATTTTGGGGAACACCAATCTGCTGCCAGCAGAGCCATGCTGCCTCTGCCTCGGGGGTTTGGTGTGGGCCTACAAACGTGTGGGAACTGGGTGCTTCCCCCCAAACAGCCCCTGTATGAGAGCCTCCCTGCTCCTGGCAGCGCTCCGCAGCCGGCAGCCCTGCAGCCCCGCTCTCTCACCAGCTTTCCAACATCCTGTTTTCACTGGGGTTATTTTAATCTCCCTGTTTCCCATCATATTTTCCCTCCTGCTCATGCCAATGCAGACTGTCATTCCTGGCAGGCAGGGTGGAAATCTCCTCCCTGAGCTGCGCCAGCATTTCGGAGGATGAGCCAGACTCTCCCCTGGTCGCACCTGGCTCCTCTCCGCTGCCGGCACTGGTACCTGCCGCTGGCCCCAAACCCCCACTACAGCCAACCACCCGCTTTACATCAAGTCCTTTTGAGTTCACTCAGCCACTAAATGGCTCAAGCAACTCTGTGCTTCCCTATTTTGCTCCATGATGGCCGAAGAACCAGAAAACCTGCTTCCCTGCTGACATAATTATGCTTTTATCAGGACACGAGAAATGGTGCAAGGTACTGATGAACTATCCAAGAGCCGTACAGGTATGGAGAGCCAGACTCTTTCCTGTTCTTCCTAGCTAGTGGTGGATTTTTGGCAGCTGCAAACTGGGAGCCGCTCGGTAGCTTGCCCAGCTTGCCACGGCTCCACTTGGGCTTTCAGGATTTGCTTTACCCCTGCATTTCCCCTGTCCTGGATGATGAATCTCCTCACCCTGTGCAGGTCCCCAAGTCAGTCACAGGGAGGTTTTGTACCTTGTCTCGCTGGAAATTGATGCTGTACTCCAGGTGACGCAGTTAGCAAGGTCAATAGAAATTTGTCACGGTGAGGGTGCCAGAGCACTGGAACAGGCTGCCCAGGGAGGTTGTGGAGTCCCCTCCTCTGGAGATTTCCAAGACCCGCCTGGACGCAGTCCTGAGTAATGTGCTCTAGGCATTCCTGCGTCAGCAGGGGAGTTGGACCAGGTGATCTCTAGAGGTTCCTTCCAACCCTGAAAATTCCGTGATTCTGTGAAATACAGCTATAAGTGCCAGCAATACCCAAAGGATGCTCCCGTCGGCTCTGTGCTGCAGTAGCTGTATAGACCGGCACCTTGCTGCTTCACAGGGCTGGGTGGGATGTAAAATTGATCGACCCAAACAGTTGAGGGTCTCTCTGCACAAAGCAAGTAAAAGGAAAATAAAGAATCATGGAAAAATCAGTGAAGTATCTTGTATAAGGGTCCAAAAGCTAATTTAGTATGTAGAAGTAATTTAATCTTGCGGTATGTGTCAACAGCAAATTTGCTAAGAGACTCTGTAGCATTAGCAGAAAAAATCTGAGGCAGACATAACACAAAATAAAAACAAAACCCACCTTTCTTAATCATAGGCTTTAAAAATGTCTCTGCTGGTTATCCAGCTATTTCAAGAACTGTACTGGTTAAATCTATATCCAAACAAACACAGAAATCACAGTAAATCTGTCATTCAGTTATTCAGGTCTGTGGCTTTAAATGATTAAAAATGATAAAATTCAAGACAGACATTAAATGGAAACGTCGTCACTACAGCTTCTAGCACTGAAGATTTAAGCTCTAATCCAGTCCGGATGGCATCCCCAAGAATGCAAATGAGAAGATGTCCTTTTATTGCCAGAGTCCAGGTTTGGCACATCCATAGCTGAAGCCTGAGCCGCAAACTAGAAGTGCGTGCAAGGCTCAACCACCTTGGAAAGCAGAAACTCTACCCTGGCTACACTTGTGGTGTGGAGACACCTTTTTGGGATGATACCGTGGAGATGATGACACAGAAAAATGACTGGGTTTATACGGACCTTGCACGAGCCACGGTGGGATTAGTGTGGCAAAGCAGCTTTCAGGCTGCACAGCACCGGAGCCTTGCGGCACAGCTTGAGGCACCTGGCAACGTTCAGGCGTAAAGGAAAGCCTGTGCTTTATTAGGCCTCACATCTGTTCTGAGAGCGGCCAGCAATCTTTAACCAAGCAGGCAGGAGGTGACCCACACCCCTTGGACTGTACTCAGCCACAAATGATTACTAGAAGAATATAATAGGCAGAAATCAGAAGTTACAAGAAATTTGGAAAAATTAAAAGTGTAACTGAAGACACAAGCAATGTGGAACTATACTGAATTAGGACAAAATATATCAGCCTTTTACCAATTAGGAAAAAAACATTAAAACTGAAAAAAGCCCCAACAAACTGTCATCCACCAATTTAGTAATGACTTCCTACCCTAGAAACACTGATCGAGTGTATTATCAGCAAGGGCAGAATAACCCAAGCCCCCCACTAAGGCAGAAGAAGTCCTTCCCCACGTGCCCTCCCGTACAGCCGTGCTCTTACCCAGCAGCCCTCCAGCCCTTTATTTTATCGACAAGGCAACTAAAGCCGGGGAGGGTGAGTGGGTTGTGAAAGGCAACGGTATCGCTGGCTCCAAAGCCGGACAAGTCACTAACTCCCTGTCCCACAGCCAACTGCAAGAAGCACACTTTCGTATTTCACACCACACATAAAGAACATCCAGCCTGGGTGACATAAAGGTTAAAAGTAATTTTGGCTGCAGTAGACCTGCACACAGATTACAAGAGGAATTTTATTATCAGAGTTCACTATAGAAGGGCTGCTTTGCAGTCAGGATGCAATAGCCAGATTCCAGAGGAAAGCCAATGATGCTACGTGACCGCTGCCGGCTATCGACACAGCTATTTGCAGAGCGCGGCCGTACCTGGCTATCACCACGTCCACATGGGCTAGCAGGGCAGAGCTCCCTCTGCACATGGTCCGGTGCATGCAAATCACCTTATCAGCGATGCTAATTCTCAGTCAAAAGAAGTCATTGAACTTTTCAACAGTCAATATTTTAAGGAGTTCTCAAATAGCACTCAGAGTAAGCAGATAACCATTTTAAATATAGAGACACTGGACTGGAAGCCGGGGAGTGCTGGGTGCCAGCGGTGATCTGGATTATTTGCTTGTTACTAAATACCCCACAGCGTTACTTCCCAGGTTGTTCAGCTCAAGTCTGACGCAAACAGTGGCAGAACAACAAACAAGACTTTGCAGGATTTTGTAAGCCCTGAAATAATTCAAGGAATAAGGAACAAATTGGTTCAGGGCTACCGTTGCTCAGGATTGCATCTTTGGATGAACAAGGACAGTTTACTCTTTAATTACATGTAAAACCTAACTGAAGGCTTGACAAGCACTTCCAAATCTCAGCAACAGAAAAGCAACATGACTATAAATAAAGGAAAAATGACCTGTGAGAACAGATTAGTTCAAGGATGTTTCCCCCCCTCTATCAATACCCAGAAACAATCCGCGCCACAGTGTGTCACTGCGTTCCTCAGGACCCAAAGTACAATTCTCTGTGTTTTGGAGCATACACGTTGGTAGAGTGGGGGATGAAAGTCCACTCTTGGCAAAACCTGCTACCTCTGACTATGGCAGAGAAAGGGACAGAAAAAAACAGCAAAAAATAGCTCCAGAGCAACGTTAGTCCCACATGGAAGAAAAACACCCCAGGAAGAAGCCTCCCCCCCTGTAAAAAAGGCATTAAAAACCTGATGGTAAAATAACGCCTCCAGGCAATAAGTCAGACCAAAGTGTGAACTTAGCAAGGCTTTAAATGTATGTACCAGGCACGCTTCTAAGGACTTCTACAGCACAGAAAAAGCAATAGCAAGGTGACAAAGCAAATCGGGGCACGCAAATCTAGCAGCAGGTGGGGGCACTGGTTGCTGCAGATGTAGGCTGTCCTGCTGGCAGAGCAGGGCAGAGCAGACGCAGCAGCAGGGACTGCCCAGCTGCCCCAGGTCCCCGCTGGTTTGCGGAACCTGGTGTCCAGCCGACGGCCCCAGCAGACCAGCTGTGCTCCAGGCAGAGACCAGCTACGGCACGCGGCTTCTGCTGTGGTCCTATCGTCAACAGCAATGTGGGCAGGCCTATGTAAATACCTGAGATTAGACGTAGTAACCCTTGTTTAATTAAAATAAATACAATTGTGAGAAAGTTAACTGACCATGACTGAGAACGCCTGATCAGAAGAAACTGTTCAGCATTGTGCGTTTGCAGTTATTAGATCTCACGTGGTGACAGTACATGCAACACGTTCTGTCCTGGTCTGTTCAGCACGGGTAAACATCAGCTCTTCTAGCTGCAGTTAGATATACTTTAACATGTTGCCTTTTAACCAAAGACCACATAGAGAAGAAAAGGTAATTTCAAAAGATGTTTAACATCCTCATTTCTTATTTGCTTTTTTGTTAAATAAGAGTGTTCCATTTCACTTGGCAAGCACCTTGGCAGGAAGCAATGGTCCCTTTATCTGGCTTATAATTTAAGCCTCTTCCATAATTTGTTTTTAAAGACAATTCAGTTGCTAGGTCACAGCCAAAGGGCTACGCATGTAACTGTCCTGGTTTTTTTTTTTTCTTGCAGGGATGGGCACAGCTGATGAACGTGGGACAGAAACCACCTTCCACCCCCTGGGAACACCCCGTGAAACCCTGCGCTTTCTGCAGGCTGCTCTTCCAACGCAGGACTCCTGCGCTCTGCCAAGGGAGAGCCCAACTCCACGCTCAGACCATATTCACTTTCTGGCAATAGATTTCACTTTGCATGGTCCTTACAAAGCACTTTTATTTTCTTTAATCATCTCCACATAGGGAATTACTTCTACTTAATAAGCCCAATTGCCTAGCTGTACCCTCCAGTGGTCCGTGGAGGGAGTCCCTTAGGAGAGCAGGGTTCTCACCAAAGCAGCCAGCAGTGCCAGTACAGCGCTGGTCCCCCAGCACAAACAGAAGTCAAAGGCAGTGAAGGACCGCACTGGATCTAGGCTCAACACTTGACTCTCCCCTTCCTTTCTGAGTGTAAAACTTTCCCTTTCTACCATTACAGGCTTCTTAAGTACTGCTGAGTTTGACTGGTGTTCTTAAAGGAAAAAAAAAATAAAATAAAGATTTAATTTGCACATGATGTTTTGAAGCTGAATTTTGTTCCCAGTTTCTAAGCACTTCCCACCCACTGCTTGCATCCAATCTCCGGAAAAAAAAACCCAAAACAAACAAAAACCTACCACACCACTTCAAAACAGTCCCTCGCCTAGGAGAGAGGGCAACCGGCTATTCCCCCCCTCCCTACAGTCCCATACATACCAAATGATGTGGCTACCTAAGCACTCACATACCATGCCGAAGGACACACACAGTGCCCCACCTCCCCAAGGGACCGTCTTCTGCCACGTTGAAAGGGCAGCTCCTTTTTAAGTGAGTTGCAGCTGTGCCACATGCCAGAGGAGCAGGGGAAAAGGGATGGAAAAATTTAGAGAAACTAAGACACTGTCATGGATAAAGTTGTAGGGAGTTCGCCAAAAGATGTAGCTTTATTGTATGGCTAATTAGCTCCCTCAGGAACGGTTCTGACAGGACGAACTGGAAGAGAAATACATACTGTTCTTGGGGCTTGCTGCAACAGAGACCTGATCTGCACGTTTTGAAACGTCCCATAGGAATTACCTGGTCCTGCTCCTGAAATCTCCTTGTGAAAGCACTCCAGACAGGTTCTTGGCTGAGGGACCTGCACGATTATCTTTGCTCCAGGTTGACAGCAACATGAAGGTGCTCACACACACTCGCAGCAGCTTTCCCACTTTACTGCTATATCGTCTAAAACATTGATAAAACAGTAATGCTCGCTTACACTCTGGAAGTCAATTGTTTTTTCATCAAAAATGATTACTGACACTACCGTACACTTACGCTTTCATAGCCATACCCTTACCCAAGATTTTCTTCACTACAGGC
Organism: Burhinus bistriatus; assembly: GCA_013397275.1. Classification (NCBI taxonomy): domain Eukaryota; kingdom Metazoa; phylum Chordata; class Aves; order Charadriiformes; family Burhinidae; genus Burhinus; species Burhinus bistriatus. The sequence continues at coordinate 107,886 of VYXH01011242.1, read as the reverse complement.
CGTAGGCACTGGGACAGAAGTATCTTTCTGGCGTCTCCTTCCAGGGCGCTGCAGCCAGGGCAGACTGCAAGACAGCTTCTCCTGCTTCCTTGAGCACCCTGTATTAGGGAGCGCAGGCAAGCAGGCCTGCCTGCACAATACTGCACTACCGTAGCAGCTCTTTATCTGGCGTCGTACAAAGCACCAAAAACACATCAGGCATTTTTGCTGGCCATGTTTTTATTTGTTTTTCATTTTAAACAGGGGAGCCAATGATACATCCAGTATTTCAAAAAATCAGAAGGTAAAACGAATTTTCAGAAGACTGAGATGCTACATGCTATATTTAACCTAATTTTATTCATGCTTGCTTTTGAGGGGGGTGGGAGTGGGACAGGAATCATTCAGTAAAAACATACAGTAAAAACAAAATGTCTCACCATATAGAACTTTAACCTACAGTAATGTTGTACCTTAATTATTTCCATGCACACAACTAACATTACAAAATTTTTTAAAAATGAACACAATTAAGACTTCTAGGAGCGTTTGATAATAAAGCAATTCCTAATTTCTTTTGTAGAGATCAAGCACCTCCAATTACAAATTCCTATACACAGTGAGTGCTTTACTTGAAATGAAAACTAAAAAATAAAAATAAAAAAAAATGTATTGGATAGCCTCAGAATAAGCCGATGTTAATATATATATCCAGCTATGTAGGCAATAAAACCATAGTGCTAAACAAAAACCTTTATCTGAAAAGTAACTCAAAAATTAAGTTGACTTTCTATAATTACAGAAATATACTTATTTGCTAAAATAAATAAAAGTGCTGCATATTAACACTTCACTATAAAGAATGCATACCAGAACATTTATAAATATTGAATGATTTTCAATAAGAATAGCTACTACAATAATGCTGGCTAAATAGAAGTGCATAATGAGAAGCACTATGGGTGGTTAATATTTTGCCACATACTGCTGTTACCTTGAGGTAGATAACACATGCGTACCAAATTCTGCATTCATTTCAGTTGCTGCTGGTATCATGTGTCTAAGAAATGTGTACAGTATGAAAAACTCTAAAATACGCATGAATGAAAAAAATGTTTTGGGAAAAATAGATATTTTCATGCAATTATGTACAGTCTCACTGTGTAAATTTCAAGGCAAGGTTATTTTTCTGCAAAACATGGACACTGTTTTACTGAGAGAATGTTTGTTTTTTGTTGTGTTTTTTTTTTCTTGGTTTAGTGCATTTTTTTGTTACCTCCTGCATTTTGCATTATTTTGCTCTATTCTTTAATTTTGTGTGCAAACGACATGCCAGTTTAAAAACAAAAGTAACCCATGTATAGAAAGTAATTCTGGATTGTAAAAACAATGGTAAACAGAAAACTAATGAAATCCATACCAAAATTACACCATCTGATTCAAGTAAAAAAATTACTTACACTAGTAATAAAAAAAGACAAACACATCTCATGAATATAAAAGAAATGTCTGCTGAGTGTTTTAATTTAGATGTTTCAGAATGCTGCTGTACGTTTTGTGGGGAATTTGGGGAGATGATTTCATAGCAGAAGGCGTTAATGTGGCCTGTATTGATTTCAGTGGCGAACCAACAGGGCTGTGAAACTGAGGAATACCGATAGCCTCAAGCTGCTTGTTGAAGAGGAGTTCTCCACTGTTACTGAGAAAGCTCTCTTCTCTTTCCTTCTCCCCAAGCTTCCCCTCTTCTACTGGCTCAGGTTCTAGCATTTCAGCATCTTCTTTCTTACTAAAAAATTTGTCCAAATAACTGGTGTAAGTATTTTCTTTTTCAATTTGTTCATCTTTCCTTACTTCGCAACAAAACTGGTCTATGAGGAAGCACTCCTCCCCACTACTTACAAACTGACTGTCCCAAGAAGTCTGGTACAGAGCTTCCAACTGTGCCAAATTAGCCATTCCTTTCTCCTGCTTCTCTCTGCTTACTGACTTTGATATTAATCCTTTCAACTCTATTTGAGACACTGAGCTATTCAAGTCATTTAATTTATCAACATCAGTAGACTCGTGTTGTAAACTAAGCTGAATGGTTTCTGCTATAAATGAATCAAAGTCAAATCCTTGATTCTTCTCCCTTTCTTTTTCAACAAGTTGCTGTGATGCTTCCTCAAGTGCTATCTGAGCTTTCACCAACCCATTCTTTTCACATTTAGACTTGCCTTTCTTATCAGACTTCTCTTTGCTCTGTTCCTTCCAGTTCGAAAGATCTATAATAAGCTTGGGCTCATAGTAATGGTTAACTTCACTGTCTCGCCAAACTAAATTATCTAGGTATGAAGATGACCTCATTTTGTAATTACAAGTGTGACTACATTCCAGATCACAATACTTGTTTTCATGGTGATCTGAATACTGCCAGCAAGGCTCAGTAGAGAAGTGGGTGTCAAAGGCAGGATCCTCCAGATACTTTTCACGATCTCCATCCAAATATTTGCGAGGATCTACTTGCACTTCTTCCTCATCAGTAACATCAGAAAGAGCCCTTGGATCACGCTGAACTTCATCAGCTTCATAGTTATTATGAATAGGCCAGTCATGGTCTGAAAACTGACTTTCATGGTATCTGTAAAACAATTTCCTAAGTGTTAGAAGCTAAAAAACAGTATTCTAGCTCCCACAACAGAGACAGTTAAGTTTAGAAATTCCCTTACAGAATAATGACAATTCAACACAGATAAAGTTTCCCCTCAGTCCAATCGGGTACCTCTTCCAGGTTTTTAGTTTAATCTGGCATAAAGTAATCCTCATATGCACATCTGAAAGATTTAAGTCCAGAATTATGTACAATAGCTCACTCCATTTACAGACTCTTCCTTAAAGTGTGTCTAATTGACTTTAAATGACTACTGTAAATCTCTACTATTATATGAGCTAAACATAGGACAAGACAATCATACTTAAAAAAACCCACTATCTTCATTCAAAGTCTATTTTTTAGAGAAATATTTTGGGAAAAAAAAAAGTAATGGAGAGATTAACTTCAGATTCTCGAATCCTGAGTGCATCTCAGGAATGCATCAGCATATCCAAGTCAGTCTAATGAATTATAAACCCAACAACAATGCACTGCCTGTAAGGGAAAAGTTTATTCTCAGGTCAACTTAAGAAGAAGAAACAAACAGAAGAAGAAATTATGCCCATGAAGCAACGTTACGTCAAACACACAACCGTTCAGTTATGTTACGTGCCACAGTAAGTGATAAATTTACCTTTCCCAATTATAAATATGGCTGTGACTTTCATCCATCAGCAGAATATCATCAACCTCATCTTCAATGTGAAAAGGATGACTTGAAATAGGCTCATCCGTTGGAAAGGAATAAATGCTCATATAAGGATGGGACAAAGCTTCTTCTGCTGTCAATCGATCCATGGGACTAAATGTCAAAATTTGCTCCAGAAAGTCCAGTGCTGCAGAGAAAAAGTTATCATTAAATAGGAGGAAAATGACACTTCAGACATCTAGACTTTAAGATTAAGGTGCAGTGCTTTGCTCTAGAGGTGTGCATTTGCTTAAAAGTAGCCACCTGTAAAGTATCAGCTACTGACACTACACTGCCAAATATGCATCCTGTAGCCATAGGAAAGCTAGAACAGTAGAGGTCAAACCTAAGATCAACAATAATTTAACTTAAAGCAGGAAAAAGTACTAAAGAGACAGAATGCTTCCAGAGGGATCAGTATCCACCAACAGCTATCAGGGAACATTGCCGTCAGTTTGGTTTAGGGACTTCCTTTTAAAAAGATCTGAAAGACAGTTGTTTTATACCGACTCCATTCCAATGTTCCCTTATATTTAGAAGGCCAGTGTCTCAAAATAGAGCGATTCAATCGGTCTTCCAGTGCAAACAGCTCCAGCAGAGATTCACAATTCTACTCCAAAAATGACCAAGCAACTATCAAGCAAATTGTTTTTTGTTACAGCAGAAGACAACCCTTCTCCAGAGAATGCACAGATGCTTCTAACTGAAACTTGCTTTTAACAATTACACACATGCACTGTAAAGTTGTTCACTATTCTATGATTTTGAAACACAGGAAGTATTTTTTTTTCTGAATTACTTACCTTCAGGACTGATGCCTGGAAGCAACTGAGTTAAAGGTTTGTGTGGCTCAGTCATATCATTTCTAATGTAAACTGGAATTACATTGAGAAGCTCCTGACGGTCCTCCTCATGTACAACAGGAATTGATTCTAGAATCAACTGCATCTGTTCAAGTTCATGCGCACCTGAGCACCAAGAGAAAATACAAGTTGCCAGTTCAACTTCAAATACTTCTGAACCCTGCATGTGAAAGGCACGTCAAAATTTTGTGCTTTGAGCAGCTATTTTCAGTAGAAGACTTATCTCTTACAACAGAGCAAAGGCTGAAGTTCTAAATTTGAATGATAATAAATCTGAAGAGCTCTCAAAAATGCCGTAGCATATGAAGAACTACAGAGCTGCTACACACAGATAAAGCAACGTAACCTTAAGCTTTTACTCAAATGTTTTCACCACGGATGAGGTACTCTGCAGCAACACTCTATCTTTTTGTTATACATTATATACTGCAATCCTCCCCTTTCAACTGATCCACCTAATGAATTCAATATTTGACCTCACTTTGAATTATACGTCCCTTATTAAGAAAACCAGTAGTGGTTTAGCTCAGCAAGAGATCTTACAGGCCACAACCATTTGTATTAATATTCTACTCTGAAACCCTGTATTACTGTCAGGTGCAAGACAAAAATCACCTGCCAGTTAAGCAGTGTAATCTTGTCTAACAAAAAAACCCCACAAAACAATGAAACAAAGAAGTACTGTGTTATGATTGAAATTATAGTACACTTTTAGCACTGTCTGAAATTTCCCCAGGTAAAGGACTATAAGGGCCCATACAACAGGTGAATTTTGAATAGCATCTATATTCAGTACCAGTGTTAAAGCTGGAGTACCCAGAAATACAGCTTGTCTAGCTCAATTTATTGTTCAGCTCCAACAAGCATGTAGCACCCTAGAGATTCAACTAGCAGGTGAAACTATATAGAATTATTTGCATGCCAGTGTTTCACCAGGCAGCTCTAGGCAATCATCAGCGATACTGATGCATGTGACATTAAATACAAAAATAAATGGGGCCAGAAAGAGATTGTACCGTCTCATAATCTACACGCTATCAGTACACTTCAGCAGTTTGCACGGCAGTCTGCCCTGGACATCCTACCACACATCTGCCAGATGACTTAAAGAAAAGCTGAGGCAAAGTCACTACAGAAAATTCCAAGACCTACGTTCCCCAAGTGAATCAGTACTGCCTTGTGTTAACTTATTTGCTGGACTGAAAAAGTTGTTTTATCCTCCTACCTCGGACTACTACAAATTGCTTAACATAATCTATCAGATGTTATACCGTCTGTAATTTGCTGGAAAACAGATTCTACTGTATCATTATTTCTATCCTAAAACTTAATCAGCTTTCTTTCCACTATAAGTGAAATGAGCATTTTAAAATATTCATTTAGAAGAAAGAATTACAGAAGTTGTTTGGAACAGCTGTTGAATTCGTCTGCCTCAATCTCCCTTCCCTCCCTCATCCCAGCTATTCTGCAATTTTAATCTGCATTTTTCCTTCCCATTCGCATCAGCTTTCCAGACAGCAAGATTCCTAAGGGATGGTTCAGAAGATAGGAAGTTGCAAATTAACCAAATCAAGCCCTCCAAACAACTTTGCAAAAGAATTTTATTCAGTTTCAGGACAGGCTAACTGTCATATCTCCAACCATTTTCCCTTTCCAAATACATGATGTTAAGAAGTCCACTCTTCAGATCAGAAAACTATAGCAGTGCTAAATTATCAGAGGGATACATCCATATCTAAAAATACTTTTCTAGGTATCTACACAATGCAATTAGGGCACATAAACGAGCCTAAAAACTTAGGATTTTGGTTACTGAGACTGTTAAAAGAAATAAAAATCTAATTCACTATACAGATATTAGACCAATAAAAACTTCTGTCAAATACCAACGCTACTCAAAAAAAAAGCCAAAATGCTAGCAGTTGCAATCAATCTATGCTGAATGCTGAAATCCATAGACTTTCTCCCACTATTTCACTATTTTCCAGTAGAAGTGCTTGATGCAGTGGAAGCCAAATAAATCTCTTACCAGCTGAGCATTTAATACACTGGCTACATTACTCCAATAGTTAGTAACTCAAAGAGTTAGCAACTCACTGCAAGTGAAGAAAACCTTCTTTGCATATTAATCGCCAATTTCTATAAAATAATGATTTCAAGGTGACAGTACTCCATTAATAGTACTTAATGGGAAAAAGCTCTCCATTTCATTACCTTGACGTACAAAGCTAAGAATTACTGCAGAGGTGTGCTTTTAGTCCACATGTATCTAAAGGAATGTGAATGTTGAAATGCAAGCTCAGTTCTTGAGGTTTTATCTGTATTACCCCAGTAATTTAGACCAACAGGAGCAAATCCAAGAGTGAGCTTGAATAAGACAGCTGCTGCTGAGGCCCCAGGGTGCACACAAAATAAGCGTTTCAGGGGTTTACTCTAGACTAGCTCATCTGCTCTCATGGACTGAATGCCTATCAGCAGGTGGAGCACATTGGGGGATGTCCTACAGTGCAAACGGCAGTTTCACTTTATCTAAAAAGACTCTAGTTTGTGCACTAAATCAGCAACGTGGTACAGGAAGGTCAAAGAGATTTGCTTCAAAAATTTGCTCCTGATCCTAACCAAAGCACAAATGTAGATGCACCCAATGAGACCAGAGCATTGCTTCCTTTCTTACCAGAAAGATTTAGACATTATACATTTCCTTGGTATGCCACACTAAACTTCAAATCTTAAGACTCCTCCCTATAGCACTGAAACAAAGGTCAGGTCAATCTGTAGATGACAAAAAAATTTGGGAATAGGGAAAAAAAGGCTACTCTTTCATAATGTAAAATATAAAGAACCCAGAGTGATTAGATTGACTACATTAAATAAAAAAAAAAAACCCACACCTTTATGAATACGATACTCAGGGCATTCATAATCCTCAAATACTCCCTGGATATATCAACTCACCAAAATACATTTACTTAGAACACTTCTTAGGCATCCAATAAATTTAGCTTGACCTAATTACATAGATTTACCATATACGCAAGTACTAAATTGAATTGTGATATTTATCTAAATACACACTGGTATGAGTAACGAAAATTGAAACGTCTTCTGCTTTACAAGTACATCAATTTACAGTTTGCTTATACAGTTACATAATAATATAGCATATCCTGATAGTCAATGACTATTGCTATTAGCCATGAGAATCAACCTTTATTTAGGCAGCTAATTAAGCAGTACCACTCCTTTTAGGAATACACACACACATTTTTATCCTACCCACCTGCAAAGAGAGTTTTCCCAGTCAGCATTTCAGCAAAGATGCAACCTGCAGCCCACATGTCAATGGCTTTAGTGTAGTTGTTAGGAGAAAGCAAAAGACGGGGCGATCTGTACCATTTAGTAACCAATCCTTCAGAAAGATGGCCCTAATGACATTAATTAAAAAAAAAAGAAAGAAAGAAGAAGAAAAAAACTTAGATTTTTGAGAGATATGATTTTTTTAACTACTTGTTTCTTGTTTTTTTAATGCACTACTATTGGATTTTTTTTGGTCTCAAGGCCCTAGGGCTAGTACCATGTGCCCCCTTACCAAGCACTTCTGCCTTTTAAAACAGAACAGCAGTATCTTTATGAGTGAACAGCAACAATATAGAAGTATGATACTATTTAACAGTCAAATGAGGTACTGCAGCAAAACCTTCTTATTCCCAGATGCCAAACAAATGCAGAGATAATAATGAACTCTTGTGAAACATCATCTAAACTGGGAAGACAGTATCTCTAAATCAATCCCAGGAAGTAGCCGCACTTGCATACTATGAATGCACCACTTACAAACTTATCTAAGGCTTCTCTATTTATGCCTTTAAAAGTTGCTCTTGGGTCTTAGGTTCTGTATTCACTGTTAAAAATTTGCTTTTCTGAACACATCTAATGGGAAAAAAAAGTTTTATTTTATGCTTGCAGTAGTCCTACCTAAGACAAAATATGTCATCCAGAGATCTGTTTTACTCCATTTGCAAGCATTCCAGTTGTACTGTATGATCCCTAACATGATACCCCACCTGTTAATGAGGCCTTCCACAGACTATCTACCTCTGCAAAAGGGAGAAAGACGCTGTTTTAAGAAGGCACGGCTGTCAGTGTACTGCTTAAATATTCCCACTCTTCACATACCTTGTGGGAATAATGAGGATCCATGATTCGTGCAAGACCGAAGTCACCAATCTTCAGCACCAAGTCTTCAGTATTAATGAAAAGATTAGCTGGTTTGAGATCTCTATGCAGAACATTTGCAGAGTGAATATACTTGAGCCCACGTAGCAGCTGGTACATGAAAAGTCTGGCATGATCTTCCAGTAAAGGGCCTTGCTCTAGCAGATTAGCCAGATCTGTCTCCATGTATTCCTGGACAATGTAAACACAGTTCAATTCTGTAAGGGAGCCCACGTCATCTGTTAACTGGCTTCCACTAGGACCAAGAATTTCAAATACTTTGACAATGTTATCGTGGTCAAGTCTTCTAATAATTTTGATCTCACGTAGAGCATGTTTAACACTCTGGGGATCTGTAAGGACAATTTTCTTGACAGCCACTCTTTTGTCACAGTCATTGTCGACAGCAGAAAAAACTAAGCCATTTCCACCACAGCCCAGTGGTTTTAAGTCCATATACCGAGAGCCCAGATCAAAACCATGAATGTTCATGAGACTTTCAAATTTTTCTGCCATTTTTCAATTCTTTAAGTTTCTTTTTCCTCAAACTACTAAGCTTCTGTAAACACGCGGAGACACTTCCACTGGTATCTGAAGGAAAGGTCTTACGGAAAGGGAGAAGAAACACTTGGCTTTGACTGCAAGATGGTTTCTTGACACTCTCATTTCATTATGAGCCAGCCAGGCCTGTTGTGTCCCCTTGAATTTAGAGCCCGTAAGCTCTAGAACTCAAACCGAGCATAAGATAGAAAGATTGCAGCATTCATAGTTCAAGAAAGGTGCAGCATTTCTGCAGACATTAAAGAAAATACTCACAAGAAACTCAAACGGAATGAAATGACATACTATGCACTCAGCTCTACTGTGCTAAACTGGTTAACATTTAACAAAAACGTGAATAAATATGCACATAATAGGCTTCTATTAACATCCTCCTCCTCACAGTGCAGATACATTCAGTGTTGGACTGGTCCTGAGCAGCGTCATTCTATGGTGCTGGTAAGCACTATTTTGTTTTCCTTCTTCCTCCTTTTTCTCTCTTTTGTTTACAGTCTAGTTAAACGGGAAACTGGCAGCTCTTGATTTACAAAAGATGCCTTCTGTTAATGATCAGGTGGCTCCAGCTCACCACAATCACAATCAAAGCTACCATCCATTTTACTCCGTGACAACCTGAAAAGGAGAGAAAAATATATCAGTATTCCAGTACATACAGAAGTCTTTCTCTTCCCCCAAGTCCTTAAGCTGTCCTAAAGATACAATTTATTTAGTGTCCAATTACAAATTCAGAAACCATCACAAAAGCTAAACTAACTAGAAATTACATATACTTTTCATACTTACGGAGGAAAACTGACAATAATTATCAACCACCATTTCTAAACATATATTGTAAAAGTTTTAGATACAACCTATTGAGAATAAAAGGCACACAATGAAAAATCCTACCAAATCTTAATAAAGAAGGAAATATCACAGAAAAGTTGGTTATTCTCCAATGCAGCTGTTAAGAGACAAGTCAGAAATAATCATATCCTACACCTCAGTCACCAAATTTTGGAATAATTCTTTTACTCAAAGACAAAACCAGGGTTTTAAGTGTTTCACCATAACAAGAGATAACTGGTTACTGTTCACACGAGAAGGGTAAGGTTTGTGCACTCTCGGTATTTATTGACTCTCCAGAATATACAGCACACATCCAATGCCACCTAAAAAGCTTAAAACCTTGTGATATTGGATAAAGTTTACTAACAGCTCAAATAATAATTTTGCCTCTACAGATTCATTGCTACAGGAATCATTCCTACGTATTAAGACAAATATTATGACTTCATCTATTACTTCTACACTTATCCAACTCAGATTACAGAGAAAAACTAACAGCAAGTACATTTTCCACAGTAACTGATATATTCTATAACCGCTTCCCCATACATATGGGCACTTTCAGACATCTTTTCTTTTTTAATAGTCTAATGAATGCAACTACTATTTATGAAAACAAAAGTGGTAATTTTCTCAGGAAGTTTCCCTGTCCGCAGCAGCAGAATGCAGTCATAAAGATCACATGTTGCATTTTTGCACAACATCCTCATTTCTTTTAAAAGCTCAAAGATGCCACAAAGAGAAGAGCCAAGGGTATACCTTACACAGTGTGGTAAGGTTTGGGCAATTCCATTACAAGATACTTGCATGTTCTTCCCCAACAACTATAGGTCACATCAAACCACTAAATGTCTTTTCTTCAATCTTAGATTAACCTATTTCAGTTCTTCACCTAGCTCTCTAAAAAAAACGTAAAGTTCTCCAAACTATCCTAACACTTTAGAATTAATCGTACAAGCATTTTCCCTTAAAACTGTGCTAGCACTTCAGTGGGACAGCCAGGACCAAGCAAAACAAGTCTCCCACTCCTAACAGTGCAGCAAGAGCAGCTGACAAATTATTAACATATTCTAAATAACAGCCTCAATTCACTAATCAGAATTGCATGCAGGAAAA
>VYXH01011242.1:59767-96978 GCA_013397275.1 Burhinus bistriatus | reverse complement strand
AAAAAAAAGGCACACTGGCAAACAGAAACAAGAGTGTTTCAACACATTTAAGTATCGGCATTCCTTAGGCTCAAGCCTGGCTGCCACCAGGACACAGAGCCCCAGCTCGCTCCCTCCTGCCACACATCACCTCTCTCCAGGTATTTGTACAGTTGTGTGATGAACACAGGAAAGGAGAAAGAAACACACGCTACTATCCTCTGCTGGGTTTTTCTTTTTAAATAAAGATCACCAAGTGTAGTACTTCTAAACCGAACAGCATTGAGCTAGCCTCCACTGATGCGGTATACTACCCTGCCAGAAGGGTGATCTTTCTTTACTTGGCACGTGTAACTATTGCCCTGAGAGTCCTTTCTTCACATACTGCCAAGAGTCCTAGTTTTAGACAGTGTTTTACAAGGGTTATTATAACCTTAATACAAACATAATGAAGTAATACTATTACTTTTCCCAAAACTGTCTTGAATTTATATCTGTACTCAGACATCAGTGTAAGGATCCTTCTTACAATACCCATGAATTTACTTGAAGAACAAATATAAAATTTATCCTAGAGTTAATTAGGATAGCATCAGTGACTAGCCAACTCTTTGTTCACAATTATAAAAACCAGAAGTCTAGTCTCTTGATTTTCAACTTCTTTTTAAACCTAATAATATTTTCTCATTCACATGCACCACTTTCAGGCTCACTCATTCTGAGTCACTGTCTGTAAAAAAGTTTGTATCACCCCAGACCATTTTCCTTTCATTCCCCATCCCCCAAAAACACTGATGGAAAATCATTTTTGTACCTTATACTCACACTTTAAATTTCATGTTAACTCAAGGTCCAAGGCCTCTGTCCAAATGCCCTGCAATAAGCTGTATTTTATATCCTTGGGACCATCTAAACCCAGTTGTATTCTTCCCCATAATTAGGCCTATTGTTTCAAACTGTTGATGTCTTCAATATGCAGCCATACCAAATCGGTTTGCACCAGCTGGGTGACACATCTGGAACTTCTCTTTTAGCCGGTTCCATTAAACAGTACAGGAACAGATTCGAAAGATGCCCATCAGTAGCAAGGAGTAAGATCGCTGATCTTGCCGCAGTAACTCACATCTTACCCCTTAGTGCCATGACTAAATGAAGGCAGCAGCAGTAATAACATTACTGCTTCAAGGAGAAAGGGAGTTAACAGCCCACTTGCTTACTGAAGTAGGAGTCCTAAAATTTTCATTCTGTATCCCTAAAATGATACATTTTTAATCATCTGTTTATACTAGATCCTTCCACTAGGTGACCACTAATTGCAACATTTTCATAAGGTATGTCATGATTTTCAGAATCAGAGCAATTTAGCTAAGAAAACAAATGGTGACAACATAAGCAACCCATTGCAGCCTTCAATCTGACCTGATCCTGCTACAAACTTCCTATGTGACTATGAGCAAATGACTTAATCCCAAAGCCACAAAAAGAAGCGTGCAGCTATCATTCAAAACAGGATCTAGTCCTAGGAAGCAGCCTATCTACCAAACAGGTACAGTACCTCACATGAGTATGGTGAGGACAATTACAGATTGTCCTAGCAAAAATGCCCTGCTAGTAAAATAAATGAAATTAAGATTCAGTAATTGAGAGTGATCTCTCATTTACCGTCCCTGAAAATTCTACTTTGGAAACGTAACAGATGACAATGCTGTAGCAGGTTCATATAGCCTTGTCTAAAGAACACGCTTCTAAACTACTTTCACATTAAAGATGTACTTCCCTCACTCTGCCAGTTGGATCTCTCACCTAGCGCAGCCCTTTGCTGACATGCTGCAGCCCCATCGCTGCCATCACCTGTCACCTGGCCCCTCTGCCAGGGCCGCAGCCCCTAGAGCATCGCTCGCACCAGGGGGGCGGCTGAACTCGTGTCTCCATCCATGAGTTAACAGCAAACAGACATTTAAGACAAATAGTCCTGTGGACCAGAAGCAGATAAGAGAGATGGAAAATAAAAAGTTAACCTCGAACTTTCTTTCACTCTGACTAAGATAATAATTACTTAAATGGTAATCAGCTAGAGGAAACTGAGGCTTTTCTCAAGCCAAAATGACCTCAAAGTAACAAATTTTCTTCTTTTCATTTCATAGTAATTTTTAACTTTGGAAAATAATGAGGTGGGTTTTTTTAAAACACTAATACTGACAAAGAGGTGCATCAACACCTGTGAAGTATACACATTTTTCAGTTTCAATGAAAGTCATAACTATCAGTCCAATGGTCTATCTCGAAAATACACACTAAATAAACAAAAATGACAGATTCCTCTTCAGTTGTGTAACATGCTGTAACCACTTAGAACACATGAAAGACTGTAGCATAAAAAAAGGGGTGTTTATCACCCCAACTTGTGCTGAATAGTCTATTCACACAGGCACCGATGTTTTCATTTAGGCTACCTATCACCTTTCCAAGACTACTTTTTTTTTTTTAAGTGGTATTTTTATTCCTTCCTCCCACAAAGTTTAAAGAGGGAAACACAAAGATACTAGTTTCCTAAGTGGTTTACAACTATGCTTTTAAAACAGATCAGTTCTTGGGCGAGGGCAACAGAAGTGACCCACAGAAGGGCTGTCGTCTTTGAAATCATTCCTAGTGCTGGCAGACATCACCACACACCACCAGCTTCATGCATTATGCAAGCAGCCCCTTCAATTTGTGCTCAACTTCTGCACGTGGATTCATCACAGTTTTCAGGAAACAGTATGTACACTGAAACACAGTCAAGTATGAGACATTTACTTTTTCAGAAATACAAATAAGACGGAAAGATACCAGTTAATTTGATTATCCAGACCACATAATGATCAAATCGTTACTCACAAGAGAAAGACCAAGAATGACTAATGACATATTATACAACCTGCTAAGTACTATCCCTTTGACTATAAAAATACAGGGCACAGAAGTATTTTTTTTTAGATCAGCCACGTTGCAGTCAGTAGGCAGAGTGAGTCATCGTCCAACTCATGAAACTGCCGCTTTTCTAAAGCCTCCTACTTGCTCCCCACACTGTTTAGGGAACTCTGTGCTGGCAGTCAGCAAATGTTACTATTAGTTTATAAATCTTCTGAAGGATCCGTAAAATCACACAAAAAAATCCATCGCATTTTTCTGCGTCATAAACAAAAGCGGTTTGGTCCTCCCTTCGGACAATTCAATGAAAACTCACCACTGAAGAAGCCTACCATCAGCTAACCACAGCCTTCTGCGCCTCGGCAGATCTGCCACCGTCTGCTGTTCCACTGAACAGTTAACCAGTCAAGAGTGAATTAAAGATAACGACCGCACAACCGAGGGCTGAGCCTGAGTGAGAGGCTGAAATGTAAAGTTCCTATTTTAGCTTTATGGCACACGTTTTCTGAACCTAACTACCAAATTAAAATCTACCTTTATTTTAAGCCATCGCTTTCTGGAATTTGTAATGGGTTTATAAACACATCATGCTATCACAATGTTGGTTTTATATACACACACATAGATATTCATATATATATATAAAAAACCAAGCTCATTGGCAACAGTGCTCTTGTCAAGGTTTGCACCGGCCATACGACAACGCATCAACCACCGTTTCTTTTTCCATGACACAATTCACTTAACCATTGTCAGGCCGATCCAAAAGGGCACTGAATTAGCTAGAGAAAAGAGAGATTCACCATGCCTAGCCAAGGGGACCCGCTCTTCCACAACTCGAGCAGCCTCTCTTCAAGCTATTTTCATGGGGTGTTCCGAGCTACTTATGAGAAGCATTAAGTCGCTTTTTCCACAGAAGGTGCTCGAGGCGAGGGGGGGCCGGCCGGTGACTGTCCCGGGGCCGCAGAGAGGCGCCGACAGCCCTCCCCGCCGGCACCGAATTCAGCAGCAAAACTTCCTCAGACTCCGCAGCGGCCCGGCCCGCCGGCAGCCGTCCCGGTAAAGGACACCCTGCCTCCCGCCGCCCCTCTGGGACCAGCCAGACTCGCTCCTTTCCCGTCCCGTCCCCCTCCTTCCAGCCACCAGCGACCCACCCCGGCCATGCCCCCCGCCGCGGCCACCGGGCCCACGGCCGCCGCAGCACGGAGGAGCCCTACCTTCAAACGCCCTTCAGGCCGCGGAAGCCGCCCCANAGGGAGGGGCGGGGCCGGCGGTGGGTCCGCCCTCCCGCGGGGCGGGTCCCGGGGCGGCCCTCAGGGAAGGAGGGCGGGCGGGAAGGAGGGACATCGCCGCCCCGGCGGGACAGGGGCCACGCTCAGCCCGGCGCTTCGCGGATCTCGGTGTGGGAGACAGGGCCGGCCCCGAGGCCTGCCCGCTCTGCAGGGCCCTCCCGCTGGGGGGACCGCGCCCTGGAGGGCGGAGGAGCCGCCGACCCCCTTCCCTCAGCGGGGTAAGCCTGGGGGAGGGAGCCGCGGCGGGACACCCTCTCGCCGATCGGTCACCTCACAGCCTGTCCTGTCCTCCGGGCAGCTCCCGGTTAGCCAGAAGGGTTTAGCAAAGTCTCAAAGTCAAGCACGTCAAAAGAAATGGGCCTGGTGGAGCTGTGTGGAGGGGCTACACCCTGCCAGCCAAGTTAACGCGAACTCGAGGCCTACAGGCACTGATGGTGGCCCTCGAGTACTGCATTAATGCTCAAAGCTTCAATTACGTTGCTGCTTCCTCCTCCTATTTGATCTCCGCTGCCTCCTGACAGCTTCCCTCGAGTCAGGCTTCAGCTTTGGAAACCTGCGTTTGACCCAAGGCCCGGTGCTGCCCCACTCGGTAAGGCCTAGGGTTCGGTTCCTTCAGCATTTCCCTCGGCCACAACACCGCACACAGAAAGAAACCCCGCAGGTGGAGAAGGGAGCGGGAATGTGGGTTTTCAGCAGCTGGGGGGATGCGGGGAGGAGAGCCAGGCCACGTCTCTGTGCCCCAGTTACAGGCGCTGCAACAGCCGGCAGGAGCCAGGGGAGAAGAGGAGCAGGACAAGGAGGCCCAGCGTCGGTTGCCACTGGGCAAGCACCGCTCCTGCAGCTGTCAGCGTGCAGGGGTCCAAACGATGACAGGCAGGGAACCAATTGTGCGGACCCAGTTCAACTGTCCTGGCTTTAAACGTCCCTCATGGGAGACAAACAACGCAGTTGGAAGGCAGCAGGCAGGAATGACAGAGGCAGGCTTTCCTTCTCTGAAGGGGACATTTTGGCTTAGATGTTCTGCAGCCTTAGTGTCACAGGGGACCTGAATGTTCTCCCCACAAGCATCTACAAACTACTTGCCATTGCTGTAGACAGCAGAAAGGATTTTTCTGCCACTATTGCATCTCCTTTAACGGACATAGGCAGAGACAGTAAAAGTCTACTTTTCCCTGAAAATCACAACTAATACAACAAAATAATTAAAACGTTACATTTTTTTCCCCATGAGACTTTTATGCAGCAGTCTTAGTGGGGAGAGGCATGAAAACACCAGGCCTGTAGCTAGCAGAAGAGCCTTATGCTTCCACTAACACAGTTTTGGTACAACTCTCAAGACAGAGTGCAGTTTCCCTAGGTCCTCTGTATGCCTTTTCAGTGCAGAATGACTCAAAAGAAGATAAAACAAATAATACTCATTTTTACTGATTAAACAGTGGTGATTTATAGTTAGTACTAGGATAGAAGTTACTTACATTGCATAGGGCTCTACGCCCCATTCTGCTGCCATCTGGACAGAAGCATCCAATTGACCCTTGCACTTTTAAATCACATAACTATTTTTTTAATAAACAAGTCATACATCAACTCTCTCTACCCAGCTTCTCTAAAGTTATTTAGATAGCTTTGAAATCCCCTTCAATTATGAAGCCAAGTGTTAACTGTTTTAATTTAGTCAGATGCTTTGCAAACTCTGACATTGCCCCCACTGGCAGAAGAGGTGACTTGGACATTTGCTAAAACAGTGCAGTACTGATAGCACACATACAGAAGTCAGTAACTAAACTGGCACTTTACAGTATTTGCTAACCTATAGGCAGCTAACCATGCTGCCAACAGTGGAGAAAAGTCAGAAACAAAGTTGCAGTTCTTCTGCCCACCCAGCAAAACCGAGTTGGAAGATGGCAGCACTGGCTGCTCCAGAAGGCCTGTATTTAAATATAGTCTATAAAAAAAACTGCAGGAGTGCATATTTGGAAGAGGTGATGTTAGGACAGCAACTGGAGCCAAGCCACAGAGGAGTATTTACTTGCAGTAAAGGAATAGATTTAGGACTCAAAAAAGGCAGGAGCAGCAGTGGTTGTATGTCTAAATCCAGAGCTATTTAGTTAATTAAAGAATCCTTCCACCCATACAAAGTGTTTTCATTGTGAGAGACAAAAGAGCAAGCTGATCCTAGGGCACTGCAGTAAGAAAAACTTCACATTACAGCCTTGCAACAGCACCTGGAGAGCCCATCGTCATACTGCGTCTATTGGGACTAGTTGCCAGTACCCACATTGCCTTTTCAGTCAGGTGGAGAAGTTACACATCCATGGAGTTTGCTCTGCAGCGGCCCAGACTGTTTGAAAAGTAGTTTAGCAAACAAGGAGGAGGGTTGCAGTAAGTGGCAAGCTTCCTCACCTGGGTAGCACATGCTTACTCATAAATCTCACATAGTCCAGATGTCCCACCATTTTTCTGGATTCCTAATTAATAAATCAAGAGCTACTTTCTTTTCTTTCTTTTTTCTTAATTTTTTTTTTTTCTCCCTGTTTTTTTCTGCCATTCTGAGAGCACGGTCTGTGGTAGGATCTAGTGAATGAGATCCTTCAATCTAGAGGAAAAGCATGCAACAAGGAAGAGCATGGTGCTGGAATGTTACTTGTCTTCAGCCTCACTATTTGTAAAATTACTATGTACATGAGAGTTGCTCAGAATTTAATTGTGTGTCACATGGCAATTTGTAGCTATGTAATCCAGCAAACTGCTAATCTGTTCTCAGATTTTTAATATCCTATTGATTAGGCTATAAATGACTGTGTCAAATTGTTTCCCCTTCCCCACAAGAATGCAATTACATAGCCTGTAGGTGATATGCTATATGATACCAACCCATTCTAAAACATTTGCAGATATTAACTGTCAGTAAAATGCAGAGTAAGAAAAGAACTGGACTTCAAAGGTCATAAAGCCCGGCAATTAAAAAATAATTACAACTAAACAATGATTCATTTATTATATCGAAGTTCAAAAAGATCAAACAGTAAATTCCAATGTAATATTTCAGTCCTGTGTGTGAATTGTTACTTGTGGCATAAAAGGGAATGAAATATTTTTAAGTGTCCACACCCAGTATGATTGGCAAGGGAAGAAAGATTTGGAGACGGTTTGAAAAGGTTGCCCAAGGTGACTTGGCAGCTCCAGGCTTTTGTCTCAGTTTCACTGCTTCACTGGGCTTTTCTGCGGGAAATCTTTGTTTTCTGGCATTATGCAGCTCTCTGTAATGATTCCAGGTATTTTCAGAAGAGGCTGAACCTCATGGCTGAACCATACAGAAGTTGTACGTCACATCAAGGAGCCTCCAGCCCCAGTGAAGATTAAGGTATCTAAGGTAATACCTGGTTCTTGGCCTGTCCTGCAGGATCTGTCCCCTGGGCAGCTGAATTTGCTAAGACACACAGGCGAAGGCTCTTGACAGCAGACAGTACCTGGGGCACCCGCCAGACCGCTCCTGCCATGACTTCCACGTCCTTCCAGAAGAAGGCAAATATATCCTAGGATACATTTTTAAGGACTGACCATGCTTCTTACTGAAGTCTAGGATTCATTTTGCATGAGGATAGGGATGAGTTCAGAGAGAGAATACCACTTATTAAAAGGGGATGGGGAGACATTCAAGAAACTCTCAGTTTCTGCTGCCTCCTTGGCCTGTTCCTGCTTACCTGTGTTCTGCAGGGTGATCTGGGCTCTGAAGTATGATTTGGTTTTCCTGGCACAGCCCCCAAGAGTTTTTAATAGTTTGTTTGGGTCTCCTTTAACCGCTGCCTTCTCCAATTAGCCTAGTTCTTCACAGGTGTTAAGCAAAAGCCTTTACAAATCACTTGCTCTCCCAGCTTACAGTTTCATAGTGCTGACGTTCGGCACAAACAGTCCAGATAAATTTGAGTTTCACTGACAATCGCTCAGGTAGCTTCACTTCTTGGGCAGCTCTGTTTCCTGGAAAAGGTCAGACTACACCTTTCCGTATTGGATGTAGGGTTTTTTTATTTGTTCTTTTTAACACAAACACATTTTCCTAACAAATGCTCTCTGGGTTTGCAGACTTCAAAGTTTTCCCAATAAATCTTAAAGTATACTTCATGCCAGCATTATTAGCAGGTAACCACACAGAACTTGCCATCTTAAAAACTTCTAGTGAATTTTTGCGTCCAAATCCTTTTTTAGTTAAAGTCTATTTGATGGTAGCCAAAGCTACCTGGGCACAGACAGCATGCTATCACCTCATTTGCACTCACTTGGTAAAACTGACTTTGCTAGAGCAAGCTTTGCACCATCTGCATTCTGATCAGGAAAGAAGCCATGAGAATATTAGGGAACTTAGAAGAAAAGAAAAGGCAAACCTTAAGATCTTCATCCCTATGTGAAACAACAGAAAGACTGGAAAAGCACAGATCATTAACAAAGACCAATGCAAACCAAAGGCAGCAAAGTACAAAGGGCAAATGAAGGTGGAAAAAGAAAGTCACAGAAAACGTACAGCTTTGAGGTTAGAAATAAATGGGTTCTGTGACATACTTTGGAAATTCTGTGAGTCTGCAGGAAAAAAATTCATTAAACACTTAAAACAGAAAAAGTCATTCTTCCCCCTTGGTAGATCATCAGCAATCTAGGACACTTCAGTACAGCTAGCTGCATGGAGGCTCCCTGCTTAATATCACACATTTTTATTAAGTCAGGCAATTCCTTAACCACCACTTAGCACAGGGACAGAGCAGCTGCCTAAGGCAGGAGGTGTCAAAGCCATGGCAATACCAGGAGAAGAGGAAAGCTTTGAAAACTTGCCTTGTACCTGGGTCAGCACTGAAAGCATCAGCCCCTCTGCATGTGAAATTCACTTGTAGGGCTGGAGCTCTCCCAGATTTCTCAACCTTTCATTAATTCCTCGTTAGTTAACCTTGCATAGAGGTAGCTATTTCATGCACAGAATAGCAAACATGTAGAAAAATTTACCAAGGCAGGCAATGAAGGCAGTATGTATTAGGTTTAATCACCTTTTAAAAGATGACTAGTGCCAACATTTTCACACTCGGGTGCTCCAAGTGACCTGAGTTGCTTCTAACTTCCCAGTGTGGGACACAGGAGGTGTGCTGGAGCCAGGCTGTAGATCCAGTCAGTGGATGAGTCTACAGCTGGAAAACATTCTACAGAAAGAAGGACAGGGCTGTTGTGACAAGGCAAAGCACAGGATGAAGTGGAAACAAGAAGCACCAAACGGCTTTTTCCCGGTACTTCAGGTACAAGAGAATTCTGCATGCGACAGTTCTCGCCTGTTTGGAGCTGCAGGAAGGCACCACTCCCATCCCCACCTTCAAAACCTCTAGTGAAGCACTTAGGAGAACAGGACTACCCACTGAAGTGGCAGCAGAGCACTTGCCTAAGGCATCTCTGTGCTAGTTACTGCATCGGCTGTGGTGCTGCTGGAGTTGTAAGGCAGCATATTACTGCATAGATATTATTTAAATATCTGTAATACCTTGAGTACTCCAATGTGGAGTGATGCCCTGGAAGCAGGGTGGGGTGCTCTCAGCAAAAATGCATTTGGTTTTGGAAAATACATCAGCTCTTGAGCAGAAGTTATAAAGGCCTGATGATGGATTTACGTAGAACAATTACATGTTTTTGTAGAACTATTGCATTTAATTGCAGAACTGTGCAATATGTATAGTTCTGCAACAGTAGAACTGTTCTTGTTCATTCCTATAGAACAGTAAACGTTCCCACATGCAGCATTTTGATTGCTGTTGCATTACAGAGATAAAGCCTCTGCTGTGCAATTGTAAATACAGCTGGTGCTGCAGTGCTTGTCATTTACAGAGAAAAAAAAGATAATCGGACTAACCTTCACTAACATTTTCACCAACACCAGAATCCTCTTGAAATATATTTACAGAGGGCGAAGCTCAATACAAATACATGGGCATCAGCTGATAGACTGCTTTAGCAGCCTGAGGCTACACAACCTTTACATATCAAACAGCAAAAAATGTTACCTACAGGCTTACAAGGGGAGAAGGGAGGTGCAGTGAGTTGAGGTGTTTCAAACACTTTCAGATACTATTTTGCAATAAACTGGTGCATGGGCCAGAAGTGAATCTTTGTCAGCCATCAAGATGGTGATCCGTTGCTGCCTCAAGAAACTTGGGGGTTGGAAAAGCAATATTAATTGACCGAAGTGGAAGATTCTCAGACCTCTGCTGCTCCTTAGATTTGTGCCTTCATGAGTGGGACATGGACTCCAGTCCAGCCTAGGCCACTTGTGGCACTGTGGTACTTATGGTGGTTTGAGAAAACAAGATGAAACAAGCTGGACTGTGAGTCACATTAAGAAATCATATCTTTGTGACTGCTCAGGCACAGGCCATCCTCCATTCACTTTGCCCTGCACACAGTGATCTCCAACACGCCCAAAGCTCACAGCTGCAGCTGTTTCACAAGCAAGCAGCACACTGGATGGCTGAAGATCAAGAGGCAAGAAGCACGGTGCCAGCAGGGTCAAGGCGGGCCGGTGGGAAGCCGATGTGAGTGCTGTTGCTAGGGGTGTATTTAATCTGTGGCCAAGATGCTTTTTCAGGATTCCCAACATCCATTCCCACTTATCATAAACAGCAGATTGACTGGGAAGCACACTGCTTCTCTTAATGTGTCCTACTGTCCCTGCCAGACCCCTACCCCAGACAGTCTCCTGGAGCTAGAGAGATGGAAAACCTAAGAAATATCAGAAAAGTAGAAACTTTTTATAGAATATATACCATCAAATTATATGTCAAATGTTATTCAGCATTGCAAAAGCTACCTTGAGTCACTTCTATTATATCTTCAGACATCAAACCCCAAAGTTTTTATTTTGCTAACAAACCAATTTTGGAACGACCTCCTCTCCCTTACACACTGTAACTTTTTCTCAGTACATATTGCACCATCTATTTTTAAAGATTTCCACTACAAATATATGGGACTATTCAATTCCCCATATACCCCAATCCCATTATATCTTAGCTTTCATGAAGATTTTCTAGGATGTTTCAGGTTTGCTCAACAGTTTTGAGACACTTGCTGGGAAGGAATAAGTTTCCAAGCTATTTGTTTTCTCATGAAAACTGGGTTTTGCCTGTGTGCCAGCATCAGCAGACAATTTATAAATAGCTTTGGACAGATGACAGGAAATGATGCAAGATCTCAGGCCACTCCACAGAGGGCAACTGTCTGAAGTGCTCAGGAAAGACGGACTCGCACCATTGACTACTACACAGGGGAAAAAAAATGCACAGAAGCATCATTTACTACAGAGGGTATCAGGCTTATGAAACACAAGATCTCTCTCTTACTACAGCTCAAGCAAGAAGTCTATTTGCTTGCAACTATACTACAATGAAAAACAGGAAAACAACATTTTCCTTTGAAGAGGAAGAACTGACCAGAATTGTGTAAACTTGCTTTGTCTTTTACTCTTGAGGAGGAGCTTTCCCCTCCTAACATGCTATAAATGCCAACACACGCATTGGAGATTCTCCAGACTCTGACTGGTGCCAAACACTGGCATCATCTTCTTACCCTGGCATTTCCCATCAGCTTCAGCAAAAGCTCCTCCAACTCAAACTGCTTTAAATGGGCTCCAATAATAGCTGCTTAGAGGTTAATCTGTGTCTATTCATCTGATCCCAGGAACTATCTGTTCCTCTTTGCAATAGTAATACAGAATGGACCATCAATTCACTGTCTCATTTTGTTTCTATCAGCTTCCATGAAGATAAAGAACAGTGATTTAACCCCAGATAAATGCTTTATTTGGAATAGGGGCAAACTCTCAGCTCTCTTAAGTCTGTGGGTAAACTCTCAACAGATTTAACTTCAACACAGTGACTCCAGCCTTCTCCCCCACTACCAAGTTGGCTTTTCTTCCAAACAGAGCAAGCACCTCTCAGCCCACTCCTTACCACACTTTCACACCGCTGGTGCCTGAACAGCATGCTATATGTGGAAGACTGCAAGTATTAGTGAGAAATAGATCATGTACCTCCCCAGCGGATGTGCTTTTTGAGTCATTCAGTCCAGAGAGTGATGCATTGAAGTCCTCTATGTTCCCACGTTGCAGTTAAGCATCGTGAGGGGCTCGAAGAGCTGGCCTTGAAGCAGCCACGGAGCAGTCTCCTTTCTGCCCTGGGCACTAGAGGTGCGTGAGCATGTGAGCACACCACTCCTCTGCACAAGGGCATTGGCTAACCACCCACAGCACTTTCTCCCACACACCCAGCACCAGCGAGGCTAGCCTGAGACTTCTGCTGAGATTTTACCTTAACAGAGAATTGCATATTTGATCCCTCTTGCAGCCATACCTCAGAGGCATCCTACTTGCAGGAGTGGATGGTTTCTACCCATCATTTGTAAGCTATCTGTTCCCATGACAGACAGAAGAGCCTAGAAGCACTCCTGCCTATGAAAGGAGTAAATAATACATGACACATTTTTTGAGCTTTTGTACTGAGTAACTGATTTTACCCATGATCTAAATTTTTGTAAGTCTAAAGAAGACCTTGATTATCTTTTTTTTTTTTTTTTGTATTAAAGACATCAAATCTGATAGAATCTTTGTTATTTTGCAAACATAAAATTTATTACCTCTATTAGAGGTATGACAGTGCTGAAACTGGGCCATTCCAAACTTTCTTGGTTAAAGGCTATGCAAACAGAAATGGAGTATGTATGTCCACATACACATTGCAGGACATAAAAGCAAATCCATTTGTTAGTAGGTGTTCACACACTGCATGTGTGCAGGAGAGAAGGGTACAGGAGAAGGTGGACAAGGCTGTCAGCCTTTGCAGAGCTGAGTGAGAGCTCCAGCACATGACATCCAACTGTCTTTAATGACCACAAGCATAAAAAACCCTGAAATTGTAAACCTAGACTTCATTATTTTCTGCACTTGGAAAGAGATCTTGTACATCTTTTTTTGCTTCTTGACCTACAAGGAAATGTGCCTCACATGCCTCCCTACTGCACCACTGGACAGCCTCCTCCGCAGAGACACACTCTTCTTGTAGAGGCTCATGCAGACTGCTTCTCAGTAATACCTCCACAGGATACCCTGGTGCTGAGGGATCACTGAGAAGCACTTCTAAAACCAGAAAGCTGTCATCATGTACAGGTAAATATTTCACTGTATGGTTATGCCTAGAGTTTGTTTCATGATCTGAATAGCGAGATTTATTTTGCAAGTGAGCTGGAATTAAGAAAGGTAAAGAGGTAGAGAAACCTTCTGCTTTTTAGTGCATCAGCATTACCTTATCTCCAGCATATCTCTAAACAGTTTTCAATCGCAGTCAAAACTTGTTAAATGAAAACTTAAGAGATACCACATACATCTAAAGCTATATTTCATGACAGGGGAAAGGTATTCCTCCCTCTTTCTTTGTGTATTGTGTAATATTGGAGAATTATTTAAGCCTCAGTTAAAATAAAATCAATTCCTGATAAACCTATTTTAGTAAACACAAAGAGTTGCTAACCATTATCTCAAATTTCTTCTTACTGTTTAATCTGGACACTCCCAAAACAAAAGCAATTGAGATGATTCAAAGAAGAGGAGTTTCAACCTTTGGACCAGCTCTAATTGCAATACTTAGTTCTCATGATCGCTGCAATTTAAGAGACTCCAACATAATCATAGAGTTCACATGTGCTCCGCAACCTACTCCAGCATTGCCCTGGATGACAGCAAGAGGTGCCACATGGTTCCTATCTGTAATCTGATGTCTCCAGTGGCTCACAGTGCCACAACCCAGCTGAAAGACGTTCTTCTGTTCCCTTGCATCCATTATCACAGAAGTTAGGTGCATAAATCCATTCACTTGTGTTCAGTAGCGAGAGACTATTTGTGACAAGGTTGGGCTATGCTGTGGGAGATCTGACTTGGCCACCCAAAGCAATGAAGAAGCAGGCTTCAGCCACTAGACAACAGTGGGCAAACTCTCCCTGGCAGTCTGTGTCTTGAAATGGTGGCCCAGAGGAGAAAGATTCCAGCTTACAAACCTCTCAGCTTTTCCTTGTTAACTTTTCCAGGACAGACAGCTTCTCTAGCTACAGACTGTCTTGGAAAAGGTATATCCCAGAATCAAAGATGGACATGAGTCTCAGCCCTTGCTTTCACAGAGTCAAACCATCCTGCCAGAGCTGGATGAAGAGTCTCATTACTGCTGCCCAAACCATCCTGCTCCATGGGCAACTCCAAAGAGGACTTAACACTCTCAAGCCTGTCTGTTAGAGATGCTTTCACAAAGACTTCACAGGACAATATTCATCAAAACCAAGGTGGTGGTTTTCCCCACAACCCAGCAAAGGTTTTGAGATGTCAGATGTTTATTTTTTCCTGACAGACTACCCAAGCTGATATTTCCACAGGTGCATGGACTATCTAAATACTTCCTAGAAGTACACAGTAAAGTGAGATTATTATGGTTTGTGATAATATCCCTGTTTAAATAATTCAGGCAATTCATTTGCTTGTAGTAAAAATGATTCAAGGACTACATATACGATTTGCGATCAAAGTACTGCCCTGTACCCCATGATTATCATCCTAGGTCCAATGATATTTGTTAGTAAAAAATACAAATGTAATCATTGCTAGGCGATGGTAAATCAGTGGCGTGGCTTGAACAGGCTGTTGTCAAGTAGGAAAACTTCAGCCAAGAACCTACGGTAACTGCCGAAATCAAGTGAAACAGCAGGGTAGTAATGGAAACTTTTGAACCTTTTCACACAGAGTTACAAGAAGATTTATCTTCCTGATTGCTCTAATGTTTCAGATAGCAGGAGAACATGGGAATATGGGCCTTAATGTCAGCTAGCAAACTTCTCTGACCTTTGAAGGGAACTCTATGTGACATGACAATCACAGTAATCAGAACAAGCTCTATCTGCTCTGATACAGCTTTACTGCATGAGCAGATATTCCTTTTTCTCCTCACAAGTGCTCAGTGCTCTGCTTCATTCATTGCACAAGACAGATAGTGCTCACCTGATTACCAGTAATTGGATACCAAGAAAAAATAAAATCAGTGTACTGCCCTATGTGTTATTCATCACATATTGCCCTGGTCTAAGGACAGAACCACCAGGGCTTAAGGGCTCTGCAAATACCCATTAAATTAATTTCTACAATCTGCAAGAATGTCAGGATATTATAATTTCCACTTTCCTGAACTGAGTCACAAAGATCAAGGTCACAGTAGCCCTTTATGCACAATTTAAGATTGCTAGAACTGAATTTTGCAAGGGATTGGTACTTTATTCCACTGTTCAACTTTTCATGCCACTTTTCAAAGTGATTGGTACTTCTTGCACTAAGCGCACATCCCCGAAGCTCTGAGTTCTCAGTTTTTGCAAGTTATTCTAGGCTTTGTCCAGGCAGTTCTGATTTTCCCCAGCACCAGTAGCCCCTGAGCAGCTGTGCTTGTACACTCTGAGGAGCTGTGGTTGCACACCTTCCGCACCAGCCTCTCCACTCCCTCTCAGCTGCTCATCCAGTTTCTCCAAGTCTCCTCCCATGTCCCAGTTTCTATTTTCTTTTCTCCTTTCCAATTCAAGTCTCATTTTTACAAGCTTTTTCTCCCACCCTACTCCTTAGAAATTTCCTACCTGTTCAGTCCTTGTTTCTTCCACACGTGAGTCAGGTAGCTACCTCCAGCTTTTTAACTGGAGCCAACAGGAGCCACTAAAAGCAATGCATGGGAGGAACAGTCCACTTGTATTCAATTAAGGTGCCCAAACCCAGCACAGCTGGCAGCAGCCCATGGATACAGTCACAGGAAAATTTCTGTTCAGAAGTTGACTGGGCTGGAGCGCACCCAAGACTGACAGACTGTGTGGGAATTTATCTGCTACCACATCTATCCAGTGTGCAAAACCTGAGGTGTCCAGTTCATAAATATCAAGAGATTTTCCACAAAGATAAAACATGCATCTTTGATTCTGGATACTAAGACTGCCCTCCTCTTCTGGAACAGGCAAGGGCATTTAAGAATTTTTTTGTTTGTTTGCCTGTTTTTAAGCAGGACAAAAATCAATGATCTCCTCCAACCTGGTTCTTGTAAAATGACAAAATATTTGAGCTAAACATTCCAGCAAAGTTCAGATTTGGAAATATACCTGGCACAAAAATGTTTCCATCCAAAGAATTAGACGTCAGCAAAGTCATGGTCTATTGAAACGGAGGCAAGCAATGAGAACAAGGCAATCCCAACACGAGAGCTCCCCAGCCTTGCCTGAGACACCAAGGGGCTGCAAGTGCCATGTCCTGCTTTGCTGTGCCACTGCTCCCTGCCTGTACAGCCTCTCTCCATCACTGCTCCTCTGCCTGGGCAAAGCGACAGGCACATTCACAGCTTCTCCTCCCCTAGCAGAAGGTACCCAGAAAGCTACTGTGGGTGGCAGTGCCTCTCCAGGCAGCCTTCTCCAACATCCCTGGGCCTCGTAAGCTGCTAGCTGTGTTGGGGAAGGTGGTGGTACAAGGGCCTTCCTACATAGGAACACGTTAGGGAGGAAAAAAAAGGTGGACCAGAGAGTTTCTGAGAAGGATATGGCCCTGTCAGTGTCCTCCCAGTGGGTTGGTAAGAAGTTGCTGGGGGGGCACAGAGTAGCCCCACAGGGACACTAGGCACTCACCACTGGGATGCGGAGGGTCCTATTCAAGCTTGTCTTCCCCTTCACAAAGGTATTTTGGGAAAAGACCCTTGGCAGCAGAAAGCAGGAGGATGTAAGAAAATACCCCACTCTCCAGGACAAAGTCTCTTCCTATTATTTTGCTCCAGTGCACAATCACACAGAACCTCTCCTACCACGCAAACCCTGCTACTTCTCCTGTGTGTCTGTGCCCTCAACTGCTGCTGCCATTAGCGGGGCTGCCAGGCAGCCAGCGTTGAGGAGGGCAGAGGGGACACCTGGGGTTACAGGGAGGGACCCCAGGAATTAGGGGAACACAACAGTGAAGGAGGAGAGGAGATAAATGTTTAAATAATCTCCACCGTCAGCTTCTCCGTAATCTCAGTTTTTGGCTGTTTGGAGGGACAGACAGAAACCACGTATGACTGAGCAGGCGATGGGGAGCAATGGTGGCAGGCAACATTAGCCTGACTTTCTGATGGTTACAGAGGCTGCAATTTCTTTTTATTTCCACAATACCCTATGTGAAAAGCACTTCAAGACCTGCCCCACCCCCCAGATCCTATTATGAAAAGCTGGATCTCACAAAGCTCTTTTCCAACATGCCAAATTCAGGTTTTGTGGCTCTGTTTGACAGCTGTACGAAGACAGTGTTCGCTCCCAGCTGAGCATAAGCAACCAGGTCACTGAACACCAGGAGTGCATGACTCAGTGCCCCGATGCCCTGCCTGGGTTAGGCACACTTCTTGGACCCCCATCTCCAGCCTTAGCTGAGTCTGTCCCACCCCTTTGGCATTCAGCAGCAGGCAGGCTGGTTCCCAGGACCTTTACTGAGCTATGGTCACAAGCAGAAGACCCCAAAAAGGGACAGCTCTGTCCCACGGCTCCTGCTCACCTGGGTTAATGCCGCAATGCATCAGCGAGCCCACCCGCTCCCATGCGGCTGGCCCTGCACTGGCCCCTGGGCACCCACCACTGCAGGGTGGCTGTCTCACCTGCAGCAGGTACACAAACTGCCCGGGGTCCTTCAGCACAACACTGGCAGCTGTGGCAAGCAGAATCTAGGAGATACGTCCCTGAATCTGCCCTTGTGTTCTTTAAAACAAACTTTTATTTATGTTGCCAGCGGTGGCAAAAAATAGCCTGGGTCCCCAGTCTGCCTTCAGTTCTATTTCTCCATGTGCAGAGCTGAAGCTCTGAGGCTCTTCTCCCTCTGCAGAGCAGACACAGCATTTGCAGGAATAAAGCCGTGCTTATATAAGCTTCCGAGAATGCCAAGTTGAATGTCTGACAGAGGAAAAACTTCTGGTAAAACCCTATTTTTTGTCTTTTCGAGAGATCTAATCTATCTTCTGTGCATTCCTGACCTTCAGAAAGTATTTTCATCTCACACGTTAAGTATAACAATCCTCTTAACAAGGGAACATTTTGTTAGAGCTTTAAATTGGGTTACGTAAATTATTTGTAGTTCTGACAGCAGGTTTCTCTTCCGTCCACGAGGACAGTTGTTACAAGATCGCTACAAGGTTCATTTGCAATCACTGCAGATAATCATCTGAAGGGACTGTTTGAAATGAGATTTTGTCTGGGGGATATGCTACAAGTTTATCAAGGCTTTTTAAAAAAGCAGCATTTTTGCTGAATCATTTGCAATACAGTAACCTGCACAAGAATTAAAAATCCCTAATGTGAATAGTAAATTGAGGGAAAAAAAAAAAAATCCAACTCCCACAAACTTTAGGAGAAACAGAGCACAGAGGGGAAAAAACCCCAACATATATCTATGTATATAGATGGTACCGAGCATGTCTCAATCCCTGAGTTTCCTCTTGTTGACTACAGTGGGAGTTGCAAACAGTCAGGATCGGGGGCTTTGTTTCCACTAAGTACTTGTTCAGAAAAAAGCAGAGTGGAAAAACGATTAAAGAAGTAACAGCACTACTTTTAGCATTACATCAGAGCAGTCAATGACTTAGAAACACATTTTGCAGTACTCTCTTTTCACTCTTTCTTCTCCCCGACCCCTAACCAGGCATGGGGCTGGACACTGATTTTGAACGGGAAGAGGTCTCAGGCAGTAGAAGCCTCCTGCCTCCCTTTCTCTCGTCATTGGTAAGGCTGATTGGGAAAAAAGTTTCTACTGATATCTTCAGGAGTGGGAAAAGAAGGGCATCATTTATAAATTGGGATTAATTTTTCAGGTTCCCCATTATATTTATAAGCTATTTAAAAAACCCCAACAAAGCAATAAAAAGATATTTTATTCAAATGGAAAACATTTTGTTTGACTTTAAGAACATCAATTTACTAAAACAAAATTTTAAAATGAAAAATTTCAAATCAAAATATGGACATTTCATTTTAAAATCTTTGTCAGAGCATTTCAGATTTTTTTCTCCCTAAGTAACAAGAGCAGTGAGTTAAGTTTCATCCAATGTATCAATGAGCAATTGAGCAAACCCAGGAAACCTGATTTCTACACACTTCTGCTGGCATTAAGTTCTCCACAACAGTGGTCCAGAAACCAACAAACCCAGCCGCCCTGTCTGCAGCATGAAAGTACTCCAAGGAGTGACATTTTCCCGCAGAAAAAACCTGTGGGTTTGTAAACCGCACACACCCCCGCAAACATGAGAACTGTGCAAAAGGTGCTCAGCAGAGGAGGACCTTTACCCACAAAACTTAACATCTACTAACATTTCCAAATCTGCCTGGGAATGCTTTAGCTTGGTATTTCCAATCGTATTGAGCTAACTCGTGGTGTTTTACCTTTCCTTCATATTCCCCCCCGTCTTTGATGCCAAATATTTATTTCCAGCAGTCTATATAGAGTTGTCTCATGATTTTATTAGCAGTCTCTCTTGTAATACTTTATCTACAGAGATGCAATGCATTAGTACTTCCAGGTACAATGTTAGTTATTCCTCTGAATTGTCTAGAGACACTAGCTAACTAATATATAAAGCTTTTATTTACATAAAAGATGATATATTATTATTTGGGTAATTCTCAAAGACAGAGATATTTTTAAGTGTTAGAAAGACTGATCTTAATCCTTTATAATTCTTTCTCTCTAAATAAACAGTTCTGATAGGAGAATACACACAGACATTTAACTTACCATTACTGAAGCTATCTTTTGACTTCCTCAGTATCATTAATATTTAAGCAGAAAGAACAGAACAAACAATTATCCTAATGACACCACACCAGAACTAACAAAGTAATTTTTAAAAAGTCATCCAGAAGAAGTGAGAAGGTCGACCAGAAAACACGAGTCAGGAATAGCTGTGCTCCGATGAGGAGGGGAAGGTTATGTTGCTGTGATATGAGTAGTGCACAGCTGTTACTCTAGTAATAATTCATCATATTAATATTTAAATGAGAGGAGGAGGAGGGCACGAGATTGTGTGTGACTCAACAGTCCCTCCCTGTCCTTAAGCAGAAAAATAGGCCACCAATACAGAAAGAGCATTAGGAGCTATGGAGTGGGAAGGTTTGTTTTCATTACCTCATGAATTAAAGTGGGCAAACTGGTCCCCGAAGAGGTCTAGAAATTATCCTGGGTTTACTACTGAAGTTAAATTCTGTTTCCACTCTCAGAAGAAGCCATAACCTAATGAATAAATTGATCTGGCAACCTGTGCTGTAGGTCTGTATATGGTGTTTCTTGGATTTCAGTGTATTTCCAGCAAGACTCTATGCTTTCTCCAAAGGGCTGCCCACAGGATCCTCGCCTGGCAGTTCCTCACAAGGAATTGCTGAATTGCTGCTGTACTTTGCCATTTCTCTACAGACACCTTGATAAAAACCATTTCTTTAATCGGGGCTTACTTACCTCCAGGCTTCTTCCATCATCTTGGCCCATGGGGGTCTCTGGTATGAGTAGGCTCAGAAGACCTGGGGCACCTGAGGAGGAGCAGGAGTGGCTACCTGCAGGAGGAGGTGTTGCAAGGAGCAGAGCCTCAGCCCCAGGGAGCCTGGAGGAGCTTCAGGAGGTAAAGCAGCAACACCCAGCAACAGCAGGCTCAGCATAAGGTGGAGGGCTGGAGGAAACAGCTGATGCAGGCATAACCCAGACAGATGTGGGTGGCATCCCTGGCAGGAGAGGCAGCCTGACCACGCTTGGTTGCATATAGGATTGCACAACTTTATCCAACAATTCAATATAAACACGCCTCTCGCGTGCTAGTTTTTGGGGGGTTGGGTTTTCCTTTTTAATTCTGTACAACTCTTCCTTGTTAGCAGAGAGAGTGTTACTATGACACCCCTGCCTGAGCATCGCCTTGTTGGCTATATAACTCTATAAAGGTAATAAGCAACCATTTAACCAGAAATACAGACACAGACTCCAGAAGTGGCCATGAGGCTAAATAACAAATAGTTTGTAACAGAACAAATCCACAGAGAAGCATTCAGATTAGTGCTCGGCATGAAAATACAAGACACACAAAGTACAACCATTAAGAGATGCCAAACTCATGCAGTAACATTAGTTCTCAGCACACCAAGGTAAATTCTTAATCAGAAATTTTCTATTTTTTCCTATTCAAGCAAAGACATTCCCCTCCTTCAATTCATTAGCCTAATCCTTCAAGATCAAGTTTGCAAACAGCCTGAATTAATGTTGACATTATTTTTAGCTGACTGATACGGAGGTTTTATTTGCTGCATCCTGTACAACAAGATTTGCGTTATTAATACATTGCAGAAAACACCACTCGTCAGATCTTCTCCATATCCATTGTCAGTGTCCCAGTAGAGTGACGATTTAAAACTGGTCTTCATAACTTGCTACAAAGGCTTGTACATAAAGCAAAATCAGACCCCTGGGCATGTTGGAGGAATGGGGAGTATTGATCCAGACTGTTCACAAGAATAGATGACAAGGGTCTGCAGGAAGATACGCTCTTTGTATTAGTAATTACACTAATGCAGGAGAGGTGGGGCTCTTCCTTCTTGGATTTTGGGAGTGCTGTAAGAACAGACCTGCCACACTGGCTTTAAGCCCTGGCACAAGCCTCCCTCCAGCTCCACCACCGCTGCTGCCTTGTGGGTAGGACAGATACAAGAGGCTGGAATTCGCCAGCTACCCCCTTAGCACACCCAGCTGGGACTCATGTGCGGAGAGAGAAGCCGTCCTCCAATTCCTTGAGCTTCTGCGTCAGCCTCTAGTGACAGCTCCAGCCCCAACAAGTATCATCTGATTACCGTGAGGCTGAAGACCATTTGCACTCCCAAAGCTGCACCCTCACTAGTATCTCAGGAATCGGAGGGCTCAGTCTTCAACTAGCTTGGATGCTGAGTTGTGTCACTGGCCACAGAAGAGTTGAGGAAAAATGCTGGAAGAAGCAGAAGAGTCCCTAAAGTAGCAAACCTCTCTTTCTAAGTGAAGGGGTTGGGTCTGGTTCACTGGAATGCAAAATATTTGCTGCTTTCTATATGAGTGGTACCAAACATGATTTAAGACAAGTCAAACTTGCTCCCTTCCTCCTTGAACATGCTCCTTTACACTATATACACACATACTATTTCAGAACCAAAATCCTCCTTGTGCAAGCAGTTGTCCAGCTTTCAAAGCATTCATGTACAATTGCTAATATAATCTGTAGAGCAGCCTCCAGTTTTCCCATTGATCTTCAGTAGCCTGAAAAGGTTAGCAAGCCCAAGAGGTCTCATGACTATTCCCTCCCTCCTTTTAGTCTACATTTTAAAAAGCAACTGCATGAAGCATAGTAATACACATTAACAAGGAGAGAAGGCTAATGTATGATTTTAAATTAGAAGAAAAAATGTGGACAAAGGTTAAAAAGTCTTTGCAACCACTGAATTGTTAATTGAAGGTGAATGTGTGATAGAAGATAAACATTTTCAGGTACAGATTTGGTCAGCTGACAGATATAATAGCTTCCATAAAATACCACACTGCAACAGCTTTTATACTGTCTTTATGGGCAACCATCAATTTCCAGATGGGCTTGGTGGCAACCAGATCAATGTACAAAGTTTGAGGAGGCCCAGAAGCCCAGGCTCAGATTTGGTCTTCTTCCAGTGACAGAAGTTGCTAGTTTAATCCAAATCCATGGGCTTGGTTCAGAAGAGGCTCCAGCCTCTGTTGACAAGTACTTTTGAGGTCAAGGCTTTTTCAGGCTTTGTCCAATGTCTGCCCAAATGCCATCCCATTCCAGCCTATGCTCTTAGTTAAAAGGGGGAGGGGGGGTGCAGGGAGGGGAAGAGGCAAATTCCCCCAATTCTTTTTGTTTCTAAAATACAATACTAACAAGGAAATCCTGCCCAAGGAGGCTACCGCTAATTTCTCAAGTGCCCTTGGGTACACTTCTGTGCTGAAATTCCTCTCCTGTGGATTTAGGGGTCACCTCCAGTCACCTTGGAGAAGACATGTGCCAATTAGAGAAGGATTGAGTACAAAATTCAGAGATTGGTCAGTGGCAGTTAGCTCCATTGGGCAAGTCTCATTTCAAGAGAAGTAACCTAACTCCTAACTCAAGAGGTATCACACCATTCATTCATTCCTCTTATAACCAAGCATCAGGCCTCCACCACAGTCACAGGGCAACTCATGGACATACAAGAGTTCACTGCAAGGCTGGCCGCTGCACTTCCCTAAGAACAGAGGGGTCAGTGTGAAGAGTCATGCTGGCACCAAAACCACCAAACCCTCATCACATGCAAATTCTAATTTAATTAGCAGCACTAGGGTTTAAAGTTACGACTACCACGTGCAGACTGCTGTGCCCATGCCCAACTTTTTCTTAACCAGTTGGGCTCCATATCTTGGTCTTTCTGGATGAAACGGGGCAGTCGTGCTTCCTGAAGGCCACACAAGTGGACAAACTCCCCTCTGTCTCTGCAAAGGCCACATGGCCCCCTTGAGGAACTAACAAATGCTCTCAGAAGTGCTGTGTCTAACTTAGATTTCGAGTAACAGCAGTAAGGCTTACATAGTTGTTTATCATTAAAAAAAAGAGGGGTAGGCTTTTTATAGTCTAAACTTTATGAAGTGATAAAGATCTATGAATCATCTAACATGCAGTTTATCTACAGGCGAATAAGATTAAAAATAGAGTAGGTAGTTTCGTCTCTCTTTTTTTTTTTTTTAATTGGAATGGAAACAAAAAGAAAGCTGGCATATGAGGAAAAAGAAGGCTGCTGAGGATGCTGAGCACAAGGCTATGGCTGAGGACTGCAAGGAGAGCTTCCTCAATTATTGTATCTCCCTGACGAGAGGCCAGATCGTAGGTACTCTCAAGTGGCCCTTTTCTGTAATGAGGACCTCAGTATTTGGCCTATTCATATTTTTCATTTCTCTGCACGTGGTCCAGGAAATCACAAGGCTTGGCATTTTACCACTGGAACCGATGCAAAGACTTCTGCCTTTTAAGTGCTTGGCTCTGCCTCAGAGTTTTTTAATCTTTCCTTTCCTAAATGTAACTGATTGACAGGAGTGTGCATCCCTGGGTCAGTTTTCAACTCATGATCCAAATAGTTCCTCTTAACTTGGAAGAAATCCCAACAGTTTCCCGAAGAATTTTTCTTGGGACAGTCTGGAAACCCTCCTTGTCAATAAATAATTTCTACCAAGTGAAACACTGACAGAGCTACGCCACTCAACTAACTACACCATGAAACATTAACCTCCTCCCCTGCCCCGTGGTGGCAGAGACCGTGTTTTGCTGCTTCATGACCCATGAGTGACCTCGCTGTGGACTCCCGAATTTTCAGCGCACCTCCTTGAGGTTCAGGATTGAGTTACATGGCACCTACATTTAAAGAAGCAAATTGGAAAAAGCAACTTTCATTTCTTTCTTGGTTACTATATACAGTGAGAGGCGGCAGATAATGCCAAGATCACCTGTTCCTCATCCAAGGATGCTTGGTGTCCCCAACACACATGTACCCCCCCCCCAGCCTGGCAACAGTGCTGCCTGATGTAAGGAGCCCTGCTTGCCATCACCTAGGGATCTTGCTGCTCCAGCACACTCGGAAGAGCTGTGGCTCTGAGGGCTGGGGAGGAAGAGGAGAAATACGCTGCTAAGGAGAGCAAGGGCAGATGCCCGCTGCAGAACCAGATGGCTATGGCACCACAGGGGCCACCACCCCCCATGACACAGCATATGTCCCTGCCGGAGCTCCCTGGACACAGCCATGCCCAGCAGTCAGTAGTGCAGTTGGGTAGCACCAGCAAGTCCAGTAGCACCAGTGTCACCTCAGAGGTCTCTGAGGCTGAGTGACATGGGTGGCACGTATTTGAATGCCATTACACCTTCAGTTGTGCCTGCAGCGAGACAGGGCACAAATTTGTACCCACTGCTGCTGGGCAGGAACCGTGACACTGGAGACAGCAGGGATGTGGTTCCAGGGAGCTCCAGGATCTTCTGATAAATTCCTGAGGGTTTCAGAGGGTGAGATGCTCTGAGAGACCCCTCCTCACTCCATCAACCCCATCAGAGAGGGTTTGCCCAGAAGAAGGTCATGCATGATGCCAGGGCAGCACATGGGCAGGATCCACCTCACGAGTATCCTAATTGACACCTATGCCTCTGGCTCTTCCCTATCCACTCCTTCCAACCTCACCCCTCCACCGAGTAGTTTCTCTACACCCACACTTCTCCACACCCACAATTCTCTCTCCTCCACCTGTCACAATATGCAGCCTGGCTGTGCTGACAAGCCCACGCCACACTATTCACTCTTGCCAGCAAGCCCAGAAAAGGCAGCCTTGTTCAGGCCCCTACTTTTAGGGTACAAACCAAGCAGAGCACCAGATCTCCCCTTCTGCCTCATCTCCAGAGGAGCTTTACACCTGGTGGCATTGCCCTGCACAGCTAACCATCTCAGGAGGGCTGCATGGCTTTGCCAAGCCTGCGCCAGCAGCCCAGGGCTATTTTGTAATTAGGATGCTTCGCTCGAGCAACAGAAGTTGTTAAAAGAGACAAGTACAGAAAAGTGTTCTGTGGAAAGGGCTGGGCAAGGAAAAATAAGCCAGTTTAATGTTCTCACAAAGAGCACCGATCCAGAAAAAAAAAAAAAGAGGGGGGAAAGATTTTTCTTTTCATTAAAAAACAAATCAAAACAAACCCCACTTTTCCTTCAGTGCAAGTAGACCGCACAGCCTCCTGCAGAAAGGCTGTTGCAGCCCTGCTAACTGGCCCAGACTTGACAGTGCTGCACCGGGAGAAAGAAAAAAGCCAAAACCAACAAACAAAAAACCCACTCTTTCTCAGAAGCCAGTCCTCTGCCTGCAAGCCACACACACTAGTCACAGCACAACTGGGACAGCCAAGGAGAGATTAGGTCAATTTACAGGAACAAGCTCACACAGCTCAGACTCTGCAGCTCCCTGGAGGGCCCCATGCTTTCACCAGGGCTCGCCATGTCCAGCACGGGCAGGTCCCTCTCTCCCCCTTGTGCCCTGGCTTCTCTTTGGAGCTTGTGCTCCCAGGGGCCCTGGGCAGCTCCTGAGGGACACAGGGAACAAAGTCCATGCCATGTCCTGGCCAAGCTCTGCCAGGCACAAGGTAACAAAGGGCCCTAAGCTGTCCCCATACTTCTGGATGTGAGACTCAGGTTTTGGGCTGCCCATTTGCATGCTCATTAAGAAGTGTCCAGTACCAATCTGCAAGGCTCAGCAGAAGAAATCCAAAGAAAAAGCCATATGGCCCTCAGCTATCTCGACATCCAATTAGCACCTCTACTTACGAGAGCTGCTACTGCCAAGCCAAGTACCTCAGCCTGGAGTGCCCACCATCGAGGCTGATAATGCTGCGGATTTGGCACCTGGGCCTCAGCACTGCTGCCGGTGTGGACTGCTCTGCCTGCTGGGTGCTGGCCACCCAACGGGTCCTCAGCCTTTTGCCAGCTCAGCATGACGGAGTTGTCAGTGGAGCTATCTATGGGATACTGTCTCAACTGGCATCTCCCTCCAGAGCTTGTGGCTGAACTCACGTTATTTTGCCTTCAGCACCAGCAGCTCTCATACTTTCAACAGAGATGCTAAAGCAGGCTGAGATATTGCTTGAGAAACCCAGGTGTCTGCTCTACCTGCTTTACCTGCTCAGCCTCCCTTACAGCCCTTCCTTGGCCCACAAAGTCATCTCAGCAACTTGAACGGTAAAACATTTAGCCTTAAGGTCACAGCCGGGAGGAAGCCCTAACAGGGCAGCATAGACATGACCATCCTTATACAGTCCTACAAGTTCTGTGACGATAGGGGTTTGCACATAAGAGATGGTGTTAGTGCCTGCCGTACACACTCAACCATGAGAAGTAAATCCATAAGGAGGAATTCACCCTGCTGCCTACTGACCAAGAGGTTTGGATGTGTATATTCAGACACTAGAAGCATAACATCCACAACAGATACACCACCCCAAACATGGAAATATTCCTGCCACATCCTCGCTGTAGCTGGTTCAGCCTTGACCCTGTAAATGAACTGTGCCTAAGGCTGGTGAAGAAGGTAGCAAAACCTCTCTCAGGACCTCAAACGCTAGAACAAACAACTGTTACAGGGAGAGGCAACAGGGGAAAGAGGAAAGGGAAAGAAGGAAGGGAAAAAATTCAGCAGAAGTTGTATGGTGCATGAAGATCAGGCAACTTAAAGTGCCATAAAATCCTCTACACAAATGTTCTTGCAGTAAAATGAAATAGCAGCTATTCTCAGGGAAACCATGCCTACCCTCAGTGATTATTACAAGAGCCAGAATGATGCAGTATTTTTTCCTTTTTGAACCACATGCTATCACTAGTGGTATGTACCTGTATATTTACAGAATGCTTTATATCAGCACATCAAGTTCAAACGCAAACTGTTTAATACGTTTATACACCCAGGCTGGATAGGGCTTTGTTCAATAACCATTTCTCATGGTGAGATAAGGGACAGAACTGAATGCAGCCATTAACTGTCAATCAAAGCACACATCGGTCTATTCATGGCTCTCCTTACCCCTGGGAAAGGATAAACAGTTCAGATATCCCTCAATTAAATCTCTCCAGGACCACCTAGTCACAGATTTGCTTTTCATATCCTACTTTTAAAACCTTTTGTCCCCGTCTACTGAGTTCACTGCAGGCAGAGTTGGTGCAGCATTACACTTTTTCATTTCAATCCTTGCTTTTGCCAGAAGGTTAGTCAACATCTTGAGTCCTACCCCACTTGCTCAGACAAAATCTCACTGATCGCAAAGATGAATGGGGCCCATTTCCTCATTTTGTCCCTTGGGACAAGAAACATACTTAATAACACTCCAGGTTACATATGGCTCATATATACTGCCAGGACCTTCCGGTGCTGCCTGTTCCGGAACAGATTTCCTGTATCCCAGACAGCTTCCCATTTAAACAGGCACACACTTCCTTCCCACTGTGCAGGTGGGACCATAAGTACCTACGATCCTGCCTTATTAAGCCCATATCTTCTGAGAGGGTCACAAGGGCATATTGGAAGCAGAGAGGTAGCGTTTAAGCTGCCACACAGCTATTCCTTCATCAGAGCAGCAGCAAAACCAGCACTGCACAGATCCATAGAGGAAACTCTGCCATAATAAGCTTAGATCAGAGGCCAGAGTAGGTGGAAACACGCCGATTAATGACTTCCAGCTCCAGCACGGAGAGCACGTTGGAGGAGGACAAATGGAACAGTGTCTGTCCTCAGCTTGGGAAGTCACAGAGCTCCTTGCTTCTAGATGCTCCATTTGTGTATGTGGAGAGGGGGTGGCTTCAGGGATGGACACACACAATGACAATTAGAAACATGCCACACATTTGGATCTCAAATCAGACAGGCTCCCCCAACATTTTGTAGTAGTAATAGTTGGCTCTTCGTTTAACCTGTTACAGGACAGAGCTATTACATGAATTCAGATGGTGCACTGCGTCCTGAGAACGGTACTGATTCTCCCTTGGGGCTGGGAAGGAAGGGAGGGCTGGGAGCCCACCACCTGCACTTGGGTCCCTTCTTTCCCTACTCGCAAACTTCAGCCCAGGCACTTCCAAAAGATACTGAACTTGTGATAGCATAAAGGGGACAGCCACAACCTCACAACATGGGGAAATCCTCCAACATGCAGCCAAGGCATCCAACCAGGACTACAGGACAAGGGAAGAGAAAGAAAACTACATCTGTGACCTGCCAGTGGATTAGCATTTAAATAAAGATTGAGCTCAGTGATATACAGCCCTCTCAAAATCTAGGCTTGATAGGACCCCACGCAGCAGGACAAGTATCTACCTGGGAACCAGCAACAGGCCCACAGCCAAAGAGAAGCAGGTCGAGAGTCTCTAAGGTTCAACCACTGTATTCAACACACAACTGAAAGGGCCAAAAAGTCTGCAGGGCTGTACAGATAAGCAGCAGGATGGCCGCAGGCTGGGCTACCACTCATATTGTCATCCCTGCTGAAGAGGGTTGACCGTTCCCGTGTTTCTTAGAGGCCCACCTTTACCGTTCACAGCTCCCACAATCAGAGGGAAGTTTGGGACTGAAATCTCAGGCTCCTACCCTTTTTACTGTTAAAGCACCCAGCCATGCAATTCTCCTCGGCTTCAGCAGGCCCTCAGATTTGAACCCCCCTGGTGGGATGACCTCCGCTCTGCCCTGCCTCTCTCCTCCACCACCCCTCCACAGGCTGAGCAGCAGGTCCCATCACCCCCATCTCCTCAGCTGGGGCCACCCCGCAAGGGTTAATGGTGAAGGCATTACAAGGCAGCCTGTGCTGCGGGGTCTCACTGCCACGCACAACGGACAAGGGTGCCCTTGCTGGTGGAGTGATCCAGCCAGATGCTGGCCAGAAGCCCCTCAGATAAAACCTCCTGGAGATAAGGCTGGAGAGGGAGAAGGGGGAGAAGCAGAAGGATGCATGCTGCCTCTGCTCTCACCAACAGACACCTTTACGTGCCAGCGCCCTGGGAACCGAAAAGAGGGTGTTCTGGGGCTGAACAAATCTGAAACTTTAACTTTCAGAAGTTTGTGTGAATGCTTCCTGCTGCGTTCTTTTGCAGCATACGAACCTCCCTTTGAGTGCAGGTTTCCACCCAAAACTCAAAGCAAAACTCAAAAAGCTTTTACAGAATCTTCACCTAAAGTAACTACCTTAGCCCAGGTTTGCTCAAAATTCAAATCTCTCTTGTAGGCAGAGCACAGAGTTTCAGGCCGGTGAGGAAAACAGCAGCTGGGGGCTCATGGGGGAAGGATTATGGCAGAGAGAGAATGGGCAAGTCAGGAGCCCAGCCCTGCTTGTCCCAGCAGCAGACCATACTCGGTGCAGCCCAGCAGCTCTCCATATCTGTCACTTGAACCATCAGACCTGTTCCTGAGCTGTCAGCATTTCTGATCGTAAATCCCTGTACGTGACAATGAGGTTATTTGCCTTAATGACCACATCTGTTTGCTGCCCACTGGCACTAAGGACAGCAAACCTTTCCAACGCCTGCACGGGCGCTTGATGAGCTTTCTGCTCCCCCGGCTTTGTGGCCGCTCTGTGGGTTGAGCGCCCTGTGGTCTGCCCATGTTCCAGCCATGACCTTGTGCCTTCCCTCTCAGTTGTAATCCAAGCTGGGAGCCTACTTTACTTACTCGTTTTAGCAGCCTATTCTCCTTATCTGTTATAAACTCAGCAATGCTAGAAACGCAGGACACAATAGCACTTGGATGGGATGCCCAACGTCAGGAATAGCTCCCCTGGCTCCCTGAGCGGGACTGTGGTTTGACAAACACCATTGCAAGCCTAGGAAAATGTGGGAACAACTCTTCCCTCATGTGTGTTGGATCTGCTGCTCTCCTCCTTGGATAAAAGGCCGTTCTGTGCCTTTCAGCCGCTGTTCAGGGCTGCCAGAACAGCCAGAAGCTGCTTTCTGCTTCCCCCCCGCCATAAACCACAGACAGAAGAAAACCACAGAGGGAAGAAAAGCCTTAAATCAGCATCGGAGATTTGGCTACTACGCTTCAGTTCTCTCTTTTATTTTTTAACCAGGCAGATCTATAGCAGAGATAAGCACGTGCTTAAACAGTTTGCTGAACCAGAATCAAAAGAGTACTCAGATTCTCCACTCAAAAGTTGCTTTCATACTTCAGTTATGCTATTCATTTAAGCAGTACATGTAAGTGAAATATATCTTTTCTTCCCATGCTTTTGATGTTGATATTTCTGTAGGAAAGACTACGTATCCTGTCCCTAACAGAATTCATTTTTCGTCGGCAAGACTGATGCTGCTGGGAAGTACAAACAGACGGGCACCTTGTCAGAAGTGACACTGGCAGTCAACAGGCTTTGGTCCCCAGGAGTCAGGGTGCCAAAGGCAGTTTGGTAACTACCTGCTATCCAAAATACTCTTAAATCTCTGGTCTGAAAACACAGTCTAGACTAAAAAAAAGCCTTGACATAACAGCCCTGTCTCTAACACCAGATTGTCTCAATGCAGTAAAAATGACAAACTTTCCTAGTAAGGGTACTTTTGCTGAGGGAGCATCTCCTGGTTCAGTAAGTAAAATAATCTAAACAGGAAAAAAAAATCATGTTGATTTAATTATACACCTACAATGGGATTTTAAATATACAGAAATGGCACAAAAGAAATCTTTTCTTTAACCAACATTTCCTTATTATCATAAGCTTCTAATGTAGGCCTGGCCTTAGGGACTTGTGGGACAAATTTAAGCCATAAGTCACTTCATGCTGAAAAAAATCTGTAACCATTATTCTTTGCAGAAGCAGAAGCCAGTGCACCCTGCTAAACAAAGCAAAATCACTTGCTTTGGGTTTTTTTCCAAAGAGGCGAGTGTTCACTTGATTTTAATTTTTCCCCTTACAATAGAGAACAACCCTAAATAGTTTTGCAGACAGCTTTTCCAAATAAACACGCTAGGTCACACTGCTGTTGGGAGGAGGGAAGGAACAAGCTCTGCTTGTCAGAGGCAGGAAAGGAGTGCCGGGGGAGCAGGAACCCGGCAGCGAGGACAGCAGGTCTCTGGGAGCACCAGAGCCAGGGCCGGCTGCTCCCAGTCCCACGCTCGCCGAACCAGTGCGACGCTGCGTCCTGCCAGACCAACAGCTGCAAAGCCAGGCTTTGCAGTTCAGCTCTGCAAAGCTTTTTATTGAGAAAAAAAAACCAAACCAAACGAACCAAAAGCAAGGCTTACCTTTGAAGTTACTTACATGCGGCTTTGTTTTAAAAAAGTCATTGCAGAAACTGTAGGGTATGATGCACTTAGTTACACATACACTTCAGTGGACTGTAATCCAACGTGGTGTTATATATCTATTTTTTATATATGTATCAGCTGAAACCCTACATTAATTTCTATAGTAATGACCGAGAGGTTAGTGAAGGACAGCAAGAGCAGCCTCCGTTCGGATAAATGCTCATCTGAGTTTCAACACTGGTCAAATAGGAAGTTTGCAAAGTAGGCCTAGAGGAGTAATTAGAAGAGGTTGACCTCAGTGTTAAAACATCCTTCCTTGCATTTTCTCCTCGAAGGGCAGATGATTGCATGCAATCAAGTTGGAGCAATTAAAAAAAAGAGTACCATTCCAGTGGCTGAAAAGTACCACCCTGATCAGTTTAAACTCCCTGCAGCAGCTGACGGAGGTGTCCTGTCTGATTAAACAGCGGGAACACAAACAACGCCAGTTCACGTGTCCTTGCCGAGGGACTCAACACTTCACCTGTGATGGTCTGGCCACCCTTTCTGCCTGCAGCATAGGCTCTTCTAGGGGACGCTTATAGCGTAAGATATGGGACTTCCAAAACTAGGCAGGGAGGGGGTTGGCTTTCTGCACTCCCCTTGGCTGTGCTCCGGCAGCAGGGAATTTGGCATCAGTGCCAAAGCAGTGATGGACATGCTGTGCTACAAGGAGGGGGGATTTCTGTGTGCTGGACTGGCTGAAGAGCAAAACTGCCATTCCTAGCTACAGCACAACCCAGCAGTTTGGGGCTGTTTCTGGGGAAAGCATCACCTTGCACAGGGCAGAGCCTGGGGGTGCTTGGTGGGAAGCGGGGATGTCTGTCTCTTACATAGGCTACCACAGCTGTATTAAAACCCGCGAGCACGGCGCTCCAACTAAGCTGCCCTCAAAGTAGCCAAATATCATCCTACCCTGCTCATGTGTGTTTTGCTTCAGCCTCCTGCTTTTCTCCCTTGTTCTGACAAGGAAAGGCCAGGGTGAAAAGAGGGAAAACATGTTTTCTGCCTTCTTTTGAACAACAGAGGATTCTGCAATACACTGATCTGTGAGGCAGCAACTACCAGGAAGGGCCAGAACAGTGTGAAACCCCTTTGGCCTGCTGAGGCTGGCAAGAACTTTACCATTGACCCTATTAGCGCTGTATGAGTAAAGCCCAGGGACTGTTTATGCAATAGTGGGTATTTTATATCTGAATAAGGGGTTTAATTATCGTTGATCATGCCAGCTGTAGCAAGGATACCATTTTTTTTCCTGTTTAATCAACTGAAAGAACCACCCCTTCCCAAACTGTTAAATTCTATCAGAATAAACACCCGTTTGGACTCTATACTTAGTTTTAGAAAGGGGGGGAGGAAGCCATTTCCCTTGACATTTCCTCTACATAACCTTAATACAACGTAATAAACAATTCAGTTCGGCTGCTGCTGTTACTAAATGTAGCGTCGAGATGCTGCTTTTCTAAGAGGGAAAATTCAGGCATAAATTTTCGAGTCGTATCATCTCTCCGCAGCTTTCCTATGGCAACACCGAGCCCTTTCCTAGACAGAAAGGCTAATGAGTCCCTTCAGAGAGTGGCACCAGTTTTGGCTCATTTCCACAGAAATAGAAAAGTCGGTGGCAAGGCCAAGTGGGTAAGAAAGGCTCCACATCGCAAAAAGCTGAGTAATCCTGTGAGACGCCGAGCTGCTCTGGGTAGGGGCTGAGGGCACATGGCCCTGGGCAGAAAGGCTTTAGCATCCTGCAGGATCAAGCTGTTACTACTGAATTCCTCTCTTTTGCAATCTGTCAGGGAACAGCTGTGCCAAAGTGGGGAAAAAAATCCCGGAAAGTTATTGAAACATTCTTACTATTAAAGATCTCATGTTTCCACTGCAAATGGATAAAACTCCCAGTGA
This sequence comes from Burhinus bistriatus, assembly GCA_013397275.1. Classification (NCBI taxonomy): domain Eukaryota; kingdom Metazoa; phylum Chordata; class Aves; order Charadriiformes; family Burhinidae; genus Burhinus; species Burhinus bistriatus. The sequence continues at coordinate 62,994 of VYXH01011242.1, read as the reverse complement.
GATTTCTGGTGTCTTTTAAGGTCAGCATTTGCGGCATTACAAAACATCAGGCGTTCTGTGATGCTGTACTCATGGATTTTGGGAACATTTTTAAGAAAGACTAGAAAAAAATTGCAACTTGTTTGTTGTGATTTACACCACTGCTTGCCCGTAAGCATACACAACACTAATTTACTGTCCTTTCTGCCACTTCTCAGTACTGATCTGACCTCTGCTTCCTTGCGTACTTCCCTTCTGACTTTGCCCCAGTTTGATCTAGTGACTGGGGCTACTTTAAAACAATCTTCCATCGCCTGCGTTTGAAATCCCTAATGAAAGGGACTGCAGTGACTTGGTGTGGAACTGCACAGCATTCTGCTGCCTTTGGCTGCAAGGATAAATATTCTATTCCTGTTGTCCTCCTGTGAAGAATTTAAAAAGAGAGCAACCACTGCCATCTTCCTTCACCTACACCAGTATCCCCACCAGAGCGAGGGGGGGAGACTGCAGACAGCAGAATTAGCTGTGCCGTCTCTCTCTGAACTGTGTTGCTTCATTTTTTCCACAATCACTACTATATAATATCCCTCTTGGGAAACAAACCCTTTTACTAACAAAACTGAAGATCGCTTCAAACTGAGAGGGTTTTCCCCCTTTATCATCACTCTAGAAATGCGCTCTGGATTGACAGATTTTAATATCTCTCTTTGGTGAGGAGAGATCAGACACTAAATGGCATTCCATGCAAGTGAGGACTCATTACTGCGAAGCTGTTGTTTCTTGCCCAGCCAGTTAATTGAAGCCTATAAAATTTCCATTGTTCAAACCTGGAGTATCTCACAGGGTATGCCTGGACAAGGCAGATCCCAAACCCTCATCCACTGGACTGATACATGGGTTCCGAAACATGCACAGGGTGGAAAAGTAACCCAAGACTGTGTCATTTGAGCAGGTTCTGTCCAGGGATCTCCAGTAGAGGTTTTAATCCCGTCTGTGGAAGTAAAGACACGGAGAGGTGAAGTCACTTGCCTTGAGGCATGCAACAATTTAGTTGCAGAGCTGGAAATAAAACTGAGGAATATGAACATGCTGGACCATGCTATAATCAGCAGATGCTATTGCTTCCAAGTTCTAATTAAAGAGCCGTCATTGCACAAAAAGCATTTGTAGTTTGCAATAAAACTGATAAAGCTCAATAGTCTGGAGTACTGGACGGGAGGCATATGTTTTTTAAGTCTCCCAAAGATGCTAAAATACTGGTGGTTTTTTTTCCGTCTGCCTCAGCCTCTGTAGCTAGCTGATCTCAGCTATGAGGTCTCTGCTCTAACAAACCCAGGATCCTGCCAGTCCAAATTAAGTAGTTCTTGAAATACATAGCCTACACTACAATTTCCTACCTGAGACTGTTTGTGTGAAAGAAACTGCACTGTAGCACTCATGAAACAGGTAGAGCACACCAGTGGGAAAAATAACAAGTCTGGGAGAGAACAGAAGCGGTTGATGTGCTGCAGCCATCGTTAACACAGCTAGCAATGTTTAAATGCATGAAAATAGGTGGTAGTCCAAATATAAATGAACCAATTTGATGTGTTGGGCATGCAAGCGCCCACAGACACATGTGAATACACACATTTCTCTGCAAGGGAAGCTCCCGCTTCCAGCTAACGCTGTGCCTAGCACCACCCAGCAGACACTTGGCATTGGGTCCAGCCCCAGAGTTAAGGGTTTGCTTGCCTTCGCACTGAAGCAGCCGCTGGATTTACATCCCCAGCTCTAAAAGCCAGGCAGAGGCTCAACACCACTGCTCCTGCTTCTGCTGGGGGCCGTAGGGCTGGTGGCAGAGCTCTGCTGCAGCTGGACACCAGCATGTGTGCAGGCAGTATGTTCAGGTTGGGGGCGGGAAGGTGTGCCCAGTGTTGCTCAACACCAATGCCTCTGGCTGAGCGAGGAGCAACAGAAACTGTCTTTCTAGTCCGGCCCTGCTCCTTCAGACAGAGAACAGCTTAACATGGCCATTATGAAAGATGAAAGGACGGGGCAAGTGTACCTCACCACGTTTCCTACCAAAATGAAATACCTCAAAGATTTTCCTATGATCTAATGATTACTTTGGCTTCTTACCTGGTGGGTGCACATTGCTGGGAATACCAGGGGGTGCAACCACTGCTGGGAGCACAAAGAAGCTTCACTTGCAGCCAAAGACCAGATGAGTTTGTGTGAACTGCATCAAGCCACAAGTCACTGAGAGCTGGTGTGTCCCATAGCTTCCAGTATCAGTTTTGCTAAGAAAAAAAAAAAAAAAAAAGGTATCAAAATAAAGCCTTCAACTGAGCTTGTTTTCAGGTCTTTTTCTCCCCATGTACTCCTGGATCCCAGGTATTACCATGCAGTCACCAAAGTCTGCCATGGCACCTAAGCATGGCGCTGGGCTCAGACCCAAACCACAACCCGAGGCGAGGACTGCAAGGCTGTTTGCATGCTGGTATTGTGGGCCCAGAGGAGATCCTAAAGAGGCTGATCCTTTATTTCTATCGCTCCCACTCCGTGAATGTTCATTGTTGCTTCTGTTCTGCCACCATGTCTGGAAGGCAAATGCAGACCCTTCAATTCTTGAAGCAGCACTGGCTTTCAGTGAGGGGGAAGACTACAGTACCTCAGATGGGGGGAAGTGTTTGATGAAACTTCAAGATGGAACATTTTTATATCATCTCAAAAAGTAGCCAGGCCACTAAGATGATTAGCAGAGCTGGCATGCAAGTGAACAGTGCTGGGTAAAACATGAATCTGATGGCACAGAGGCACCAGGAGCTGGCTGGGGACAAGGCTGGGTGCTCTGAGAATCATAGAATGGTTAGAGTTGGAAGGGACCTTAAAGATCATTTAGTTCCAACCCCCCTGCCATGGGCAAGGACACCTCCCACTAGACAAGGTGGCTCAAAGCTGGCCTTGAACACTTCCAGGGATGGGGCAGCCACAACTTCCCTGGGCAACCTGGGCCAGTGTCTCACCACCCTCACAGTAAAGAATTTCTTCCTAATATCTAATCCAAATCCCCCCTTTTTCAGTTTAAAACTGTTACCCCTCGTCCTACCGCTCCACTCCCTGATCAAAAGTCCCTCCCCATGTTTCCTGTAGGCCCCCTTTAGGTACTGGAAAGGGTTATAAGGTCTCCCTGGAGCCTTCTCTTCTCCGGGCTGAACAACCCCAACTCTCTCAGCCTGTCCTTATAGCAGAGGTGCTCCAGCCCT
>VYXH01011242.1:0-58890 GCA_013397275.1 Burhinus bistriatus | reverse complement strand
GGCTGAACAACCCCAACTCTCTCAGCCTGTCCTTATAGCAGAGGTGCTCCAGCCCTCTGATCATCTTTGTGGCTTCCTCTGGACCTGTTCCAACAGGTCCGTGTCCTTCTTATGTCAGAGATTCCAGAGCTGGACACAGTACTGCAGGTGGGGTCTCACCGGAGCAGAGTAGAGGGGCAGAATCCCCTCACTTGAACTGCTGGCCACGCTGCTTTTGATGCAGCCCAGGGTGCGGTTGGCCTTCTGGGCTGCAAGCGCACATTGCCAGCTTATGCTGAGCTTCTCATACACCAACACCACCAAGTCCTCAGGGCTGCTCTCAACCCACTCTCTGCCAAGCCTGTATTTGTGCTTGGCATTGCCCTGACCCAGGTGCAGGACCCTGCACTTGGCCTTGTTGAACTTCATGAGGTTGGCACAGGCCCACCTCTCAAGCCTGTCCAGGTCCCTCTGGATGGCATCCCTTCCCTCCAGTGCATCGACTGCTCCACACAGCTTGGTGTCATTGGCACACTTGAGAAGGGGAGAGGGCTTGTCACTAGACAACCGCGAGTGCCCAAGCATATGGGGCAATGCCTATGGCCACGCGCATGGAGAGAGGGAGCACCAGGCCTGGCTGGAGCCCCTGCCTGGGGCCATGTCTCCACATGCTCCTCTGGAGGAGGCTGTGCAGGGGCAAGGGCAGAGCTGGCCAAGCAGCACCATCCCTGTGCTCCCTCGCAGCAGTAGGTCTGAAGGCGCTGGAGGAGCTCTCCTGCGCTCCACCACCCCTCTGGGACAGCGGGCGAAGGGGCAACGAGAGCGGCTCCTGCTCCCAGGGGGGCTCAGTGGAGTATGGGCAGCCCAGCCTAGCACTGGAGTGCAACTCCCTTGGCAAGGAGGGACCTCTGCCCAGCCTCCAGCACCGGCTGGGTAGGGGAGAACAGACCAGGCCCTTGCAGCATGGAGAGGAGAGCTGGGAACCCTCCTGCCACCTTTTCACACTGAGTCATCTCCACAGGAGCGTTGCTTATTAAAATAAGCATGAAAATGAAAAACAGAAAACGTGAGCCACATTCTGTGGCACTGGTAAACAGGGCTGCCAAAGTCTCCCTCCGCAGATGGTTGTCAGAAAATGTCTGCAGTGGCAGTCTAGAGCCTGGCTGCAGAGCAGGCAGCCTCTGTCTTCTACCTCTGTTTTTCCCTTATTTGATCAAGTTTGACAAAGGCTGTGCCAGAAGCAGGTTTTAACGGTGACTCAAGCACACGTCAGCTCTGCAGAGGTGCAGCACAGGCATGTGGGCACTGGGGCAGCGCTCAGGTCAAAACCAGCAAGCCCCACATCACTGCAAGCACAGTTACTCACAGCTTCATTCCTTCCACCCCTACCTTACTTGGGATTTTGTTACGGGCACTTCTGGAGCACAAGAAAAGACAACCTAGAAGGACTTCTCCAAAAGCAAAAACTCATACTGGGCTAAAGGTTCAGCCAGCGTTTAAGCGGAGCTCTACCAACCTTTACCAGGAAAAGAGAGAGAGAAAGAGGAAATGTCTTGAAACAACACAACGAGAATTATCTGTAAAGTGCTCTGTGATCAGGGTGGTGTCCTAAGAACAAGAGGCCAGGCGCATCAAAGTATCTAGAAGATAAAGATAAAGAAAAAAAAAAAAAACAAACAAAGACCAAAAACCACCCAGGTACAGCTGAGGTCTTTGGCAAAAAATAGCAGATGAGATAAAGGTTTGTGTAATTGCTCTTTAGACAGCAAATCAGGGCAGGTTTCAGGAACTGGGAAAGAAAAGCCAATTCTGCTGCAGTGCCGGAGAGGCGAGGCACGGGGTCTTTGCCCTCTGGGGCAGCTGGCTCCCGTGACTGTGCTCTGCTCACAGAAGCCGGAGGCAGCTAGTTGGTGGGTCAGAGTATTCTCTGGAAAGCAGCAAGGTATTTGCCACAGCGCCTGGCAATGCCCATGCCCTTAGTGCGTCACTATGAGCAACAGAGTTGAGAGTTATACAAGCTTCTATTCCCAATTAGATCGAGCACGGTGGCTATCCGATCTCTACGTGGTTAGAAATCATCTTTGAACTGCTAGTTCCAGGGCTTTTTTCTGATTCAAAGTTGGCCATAAACGTGTGTATGGCTGGGTTGCAGCCACTGGATTTCTCCTAGACTCTGTTGTGGACCTCTCAGCTGCGTCACTGCCTGCTGCAGCCGCCAGGAAGGTGGCACAAGCCCTTGTACTCTCATTACACGCAAGAGTAGCACTCTACACGCATACCTGCAAACAAGTCACAGCTGCCTGTAGGGAAGTTCATGCTTGGCAAAGAGAATTACAAACCTGATTCTAGCAGCACTAAACAAACTGTTTGCCTAATTAGACCAGAGGGCCACACAAGTTACCAAAGGATCCAAAAAAGGGAAGTTCCTGGCCTCTACGTTAACCAGAATTCTTCAGGGTATGTTGCTGAGATGTGTTTCAGTCCTGAGGGGGTGAAAAGCAGGTACTGCGTTCAGGTTGGCAAGCCACGTGCCATGCACAGGGGGCACAGACAGACCCAGTCCCCCCGCTCCTGCCTTCCCAAGCACAGCTCACCGAGGGCAGGGCAGGACTGCAGGACCTCTAACACTTTGCACGCCTTCTGCATGACCAAAAGCAGAACATCTACACAGCCTGCGCTCCAAAAAAGGCACTCAGAAAAGAAAGGACTTTTTCTTCTGCCCACTCAGAAACAAAGAGATCAAGCGAGAAATCCTGACTCAAGTAAAACAAGCAGGACTTTGCCACTGATTTCAACAGGCCCAGCTTTTCACCCCGAGAGCCTGCCCTGCTGTTGAGTAAGGAGATAAGCTGCCAGCAGCAACAGTCTGGCCTCGGAAACCTGGAGGGGTTTGTTGGCTGATTACAGAAGCAGCAAATGCACCGCTCACCCACAGTGCAGATGTAACTTGCATGCCTCCCGCTTTCAGAAAAGCTGAGGGTGCCGTGTTTATTGTGCAATAGGAAGACATTAATAATTATGCCTGACGACGTTTAAGAATGGAGATAAAATTCTCTATTATCATGGATTATCAGTTTGTCAAAAGGGATGCTGGCAGACAGAAGCTTTACTGGGATGAGGTTTTCATTTCAATGAGCAATCTGCACAGAGAGCTTTCAGCTCCTCCGTGCATCAGATCCAGGCAGAAGCAGGTCCATGCTGAAGCATCCTTCCAAGATGTTCTGCAGTGCTCAGAGAGTCTGACTCCAGCCAGGTCACGGTCAAGGCTGTCAAGCCTAGAAATTATAGACGGCCTTAACTGTAGAAGATGCTGTGCCACAGGGTGAGTAATTGGGCTTTTAGAAAAGCACGCTGAAAACAACCATATTTCCTGCTATTTATAAAATGCTGCAAACTGGAGGGACTCCCTCAGACCTGAAGTGCTCAGATCCTTGCATGAAGAGAATGGTAGAAGAACTCAATTCAGTCACCTTGAAAGGACTTTAGGGGCTTTGCTGGGAGCTGGAGCCAACCCCAAGCACGCAGGTACAGACAAAGAGAGCAAACGCGTAGGTGAGCAGCATCTCACCTCATGGGGACTTGCTGAGCCCCACAGATGAACCTTGCTGCCGGCATGCTGCTGGTTGTATAAACCAGTGGCGATTTCAAGGGAACCCAGAGTGGCAGTTCTGTCCCTCCCAATCTCTCCCCAGCACTGTCCTTTTTCTCCCATCACACTTCTCTACCCCGCAGGCAGCCTACAACGCCTGTAAAGCACCTTCTTCAGCTTGCCAGACCAGCCGAACGAAGGACTCTTCTGTTAGCAGTAATTTCCTTGCTGTTCGTTAGTCTTGCATGATGCCTGGGAGTGAAATACTCTGACTTAGGTGCAAAGTTTCATACTGGCACTACAGCCTCTTGAAAAGCACCTATCTGAACTTAAAACCAATGCTTAGCATGAAAAAGAGATTATCACCCCTTCACATTTTCAAGTCTCTTTCTGCAAGCACAGGAGCTAGAAACATCCTACCTTCCTCATCTCCCTTTAAAAAAAATACTTAGGTTTCCCTGAAATATTGTGCATCAAGCCGCTGTCTCATTGTCAAGCTACCAAGTATCTTGAGACTCACGATGGAGTCTCAAGAACTGATGAAGCTGCCTGCGCATGTGGTGGAGGAGGCTCTGGGAGGTGAAAGGCAAGCCACATCCCTGCTTTGGGCCTTACTTCTACCATCCACAAGACTCGCAAAAGAGAATGTTGGCTGCATAAATTCTCCTGGCCCCGAGGAGCTCAGTGCAGGAGTCTGCTGACAGCAAAATCGAATTCTTCTTGTGTACAGCACCAACCCTCTGCCACGCTCTAAAACAGACCTGAAAATGCCAGCAGCCACACTGACGTAGTCACAAGACAAAACACCGGCTGCTCTCCGTTTGCTCTCCAGGTTGCAGCCACCAGGCTTGTGTGGCGGTACATGCAGGGAGCATCTGCTGTGCGTGCAGGGAGTGCCATCAGCTCGGGGACACACACACACACACTCTCCTCATGTGCGCACATGCTCACCAGCTACAGCCTTGCACCGTAAACACAAGCTGCTGCTCAAGTGCAATGCTTGGCTGAGCTCCCTTCCACCTCTACGGCACTCGAGTAGTTCAGAAACAAGCAGATTGCTGGCATAAAATCAACCAGCCATTGTTTCTTCTGCCGCAGACCTGCTCCCCCTGGTTGCACACCTGACATTTGCATAGTGCTCTTTCCCACAGGGCCCCCACGTGCGATAAAGACATGCATGGAAGGGGGGAAGCATCGTTACCCCCATTTCTCAGGTAAAGGAACTCAAAGTTTTGCACGCACCGTGGAGGTATGTTCCTTGCAGCAGAAAGGCAGGAGTCCAGCCTCAGGCTCCTCCTGCCTCACTCCAACCTTTCTTGCTGCAGCTTTGGCCCATTTCTCCATGTGCGATCCACCAGGGACTGGGGGAGCAGGTCCTTTTGTACGGCCCTGACTTCACACTTGAAGCCTGTTCTCTCCCTCTTTAATTCTTTGTAATTTAGGCTGGATAACCCATATTTCAGTTGTTCCATACAGAAGATGGGGGGAAGGGGGAGTAGTGCCGCTATTACTTTTGCTGGGGTTTGCCACTAGTATTTTTGCTGCTCTTCTCTAGTGTGATCCACCTCTCTCTTCAACTAGAGTATGCGAAACCCAGACCCAGAATTTCAGCTGTAGCCGCACCCCTGCTGAACATGGCTGGAGAATCACTTGCTTGGGTCTTACTGGCTCCACTGCTGTTTATCGCAGGCGGTGCGACAGTCCCCCTGCATAGTCCCCTGCTATGTAATGCGAATGCGTGGTTTCACTGCGTCTAGGCAAGGCAAAGGCAGTCGGCAACTCGGGGAGGCAAGTGCAAGGGGTGGTCCCTGATTGTATCCCCATTTCTCTCCGTGTCATTTTCTACGTGGTAGGGGAAGACGAGGTTTGAAAAATATTTCCCTTTGCAAGCCACCGGGTCCTGAAAGCCCCCCGGCAAGCACGGCCCCAGCACAGTTGCCTGTACCAAACAAAGGGCAGCAATGGCTGTGGCTGCAAACAACGTTTGGAGGCAGCAGAGCCCGCATGCATTTGACAGACAAAACCTTAATAGACTAAGCACGCAGCGTGGGTTGACACAGCTGCCACCCTCTCGCTGCTCTCCACAAAAATGCACCGTTTGTGCTTTGCTGGAGGAGATGCACTGCTGGCGAGGCTATACTCCGTCCCTCGCCTTGGCTGAGCTGCCCCAGAGCAAAGGGTCGAGGTTTAAGCTGCCCCTCTCCACCTCCTCTCGCTGCCCTGGGGCAGGGCTTGCCCTCCCCAGTTAACTCCGATGATCAGCGCTGGTTCGACACTACTGGTACACAGCCAGCCTTCACAGATGGCCGTGGAGCGGAGTTTTCAATACAAGAAACAGTTGAAACAACAAAAACCCTGCCGAGGCTGATTCAGCTCGTGAGCCTGCATCCCATTAAGCAAGTCATTTTTTCCAGTTATTCGGCACAGGAACCGCATGGTCGGGCATGGCTTCCCAGGCAGCGGCTGGCCGTGCTGAATCACCTCTCCCGGCCAGCCTGCCGGCAGCCAACTTACTCCAAACTGGATCAAAGTTGCTCCTTCTACACTAGGAAACAAGCCCTTGTGAAAACATGTCTTTGTGACAAGGACCTCCAGCCAGTTTTATGCTGAAGGCACACAGGCAATCCAGCATGCTTCATCCACTAGCAGCCCTCTCAACAGCCTGCTACTGCATTTTGAGAGAGTGATTCTGGCTGACGGAGACATGCCCAACACAAAAAGGAGTTTCTTAACAACTCCCAACATCTCACAGGCACCGTGCATGGTCCAGAAAACAATGGAGGTGGCTGTGACGCTTGGTGGGGCACAAGGGGCAGCACAGCTCCCGAGGAGTTGAAAGGAGCCAGACACTGGCTGTGGTTCTTGCACACAGACCATTACAACCCAGAGCCAGGGCAGACAGATTAAAACCACCTTTCCCTCCTTTGTATCACATCCCAGTCTTACTCACACTGTCTCACAGACAACTTCACACCCATCTTTGTCCCTTTGAGACATCCTAACTCAGAGTGCTAAAAAATTCTCAAAACCTACAGCTGGTGGAACAGCTCTACAACTGTTTTTCTCCTTGATCACTGCTGGGTTTTTTTGCTGTTCATGAAGTGATGCAGTCACCACACAGGATGTGGTTTGTGCCATTCTGCATGTCATCCACAGAAGATGCTAGACTGAAACAGTCATCAGCTGGGAGATTTCAAGCAGGACTTTAAAAAAAAAAAAAAAAAAAAATTATTTAAAGGTGGGCAGATATCCCCAGGGACTAACAAAGATCCCATAGTAAATCAGGAATGAAATTCCCATCCAAAAGGATAGGTGATAGCAAGTGGATGTAACTGCATCTTTCAGGGGCTGGCTGCCTTTGAAAACATGTCCTTTAGTCATTTAGCTCAAGCCATGGTTGCTTTTAATTTAGCTTGGGAGGCTCTAACTCAAGGAACAGCTCGTAATTACTACTGACATATGTACTGCTCTCTGAAGTAAGACACACTGAATTGTGAGTTTTAGTAACAATACGATAAATATTAACTGGCTAAACATTTTGCAATTGCTAAGCAAAGTCTAGAGATAGGGGAGTTTGCTTAACAGAACAGTTCAGAGGAGTTTGCCGTAGCCCTGAACACACTTTCAAGTAAAAGTCATAATCAGGTCACGCTGGAATCCCATGAAGATGATGATGGTGGAATTACCAAACTGTTCAAGCATTTGACCTCTGGAGCAAACTGATTAATGGTTTTGGATGGAAAATGAAGGCTCTTAGCCACTGTGCAAACACCTACTTGTTGGAAACATGAGAAGTCATGTAACTGATAATGCCAAATCTGATAGAGATCACAGAGCTCATCCAGGGACACCGACACATGCAGGATCCGCTCCGTGCTCTGTCATAGTTTCAAGTGTTGACCACGAAGCTTTGGATGACCCTTGGGTGTTTCACCAACTACTAACCTTTAGAGGAGCCCAAATGTCCTGCTCACTTTCCCGGGGCTCAGCCTCTATACCTGGAGATTTCTGCCACTTTTTTTCTATTTTCTTTTACATTTGACAGTTTTCAAAATAAGATACTTATTTAAGAGTATGAAGCAATAAGCACCCACGTAATGAATGTTACAGGCATTTCTGTGCTGCTTACAGGCAGTTTCCCCGAAAGCACCATCAACAGCCCGGTGCTGCACTCACTCACGTACACATGTTCACTTGTCGTTGCCTTCCCTGGCAACCGTGCAGTATCCGTGCCATGGCAAAAAAAATTGGCCTTAGCTCCTCATTAAACACTGTGTTTGGCTGCATTTTGTTTTTGCCAGATTACAGTGTTTTGAATTTGGATGAATGAGTATCACATTACAGGATAGCATCTGATCTGGATAATCTGAAGCCAAAGCAGTGCTGATCTTGCACCGAATCCATGTCGACACACTTAGTCATGTCTCCTGGGCTAGGGAATGCGGCACTTTCCCTTCAGCCTGAGGTTGGACCAAAAATACCAAAGAGACGCTGGGCAGAAACTGTAATTATAAATGAAGACATCATGAAACTAGCCCTGCATAAAACTGAGATCATGCTCCAGCCTCGAGCTGGCTGCTGCATTAGAATTACCAAGTAAAACAAGCACAAAATATATCAGTATCACCGGGAGACATTACCTTTGTTTCATAACCCTACCACAAACCATTCTAATGAAGTTATGGAGTGTTACAGTAAAATAAAACTTGGCAAGCTATACACACCCAGGATTTTTTACTTAAAGAAATCTAAAACTTGAGTTTACCAGTTTCCTGGTAGAGGATAGGATGTTTTTAGCCCACATGAAAATGCACATTTTCATTTGCTATGAAGTACGTAATACTTAAGCACTGACACAAAACTGAATCACCTCAAATATTTTTCTTTCTTCAGGCTAAGTATATATTTTGGAGACGGTCCATTGGCTATCCGGTAAACAGTATACTTCACAAAATGACCCGTTTCCTCCTCCAGACCACTTAAAGGAGATGTTCATTCGCTTCCTGTAAGTAACGCTTGTGGAAGAATTTTCCACTGTGAAGCAGGTCGAGAGCCAGCAAACAGCCCTGGAGCTCTGTGCAAAACCTGCACGGCCAGGCAAGGCAGGGAAAGCCCCCACCGAAGCAGCGGGGATGGGAAAGCTGGAATGGTAGCACCTGCCCAGCGCTGGCTGGATATGTTTTGACTGATGGGAGGCAGTAGGAAAAGTGTAATGAAAAGGTATTAAAAGAATCACGTTTTTTCCTGAAGCCCAAAGGCACAGGACTATATAATTGCAGAATTCCTTCTATAGGAGCAGACTTTGCCACCTGAATCCCCAAAATAGACAGTGGCTGGTGCTCAGCCCTGTCATGCCAGGCAAGCTCTCGCTCCTGCTGCCTCTCCCCCCAGCAGTCCTTGCAAAGTCCCGTTTACTCTCTGGGGCCATTTGCACCCATTAGTTTCTGCAGGGTTAGGTTCACATTAAAGAAAAACAACAAAAAAACACACAAAAAAACCAACCCCAAACCAACCAAGCCTCAAATCCTTCCAGCTTGCAAGTGTTACAATACTTACGAGCAAGGACTTCCAGCACAAGAGCAAATGCTGTGGTCTTAACTGCACTCTTTAGGAAGAGGAGAACCACCATAATGGGTCAGACTGGATCAGACCAACAGTCAATCTAGCCTAACCCTGTTCCTGACACTGGCCAATACAGGACATCAAGGAAAGAGCAGGAAGATGAAATCAGGAGGAATTCAGTGGTAGGTTTCATCATTCCCTTGGAGATGATGGAGAAGACCAGGACTGAACCACAGACGAAGGTACACAACAGAAGAGCGCTATCTGTGGAGCTAGTCAAATCCTCCATTTTCACCTCGCCTGTATCCAATGCTCTTTTTGTCACAGACAGCAAAGCACCTGCAAGCTCACTCTCCTTGTCTCTTTGAGGTTTAACTTGCCTCAAAGCACCAGTGTGTTTGGGAGGTACCCAACCAACTGAGAATGCACTTGCACTGATTGCAAAAGTACAAAACACCTGACATGCCAAATGCATCAGATTTAATACCTATAGTCTGTCTCTGACAGAAAGGTACAAGAGGTCCAAAGCAGCCAGAAAACACTGAAACCCCTGTGAGCACTTGCATATCCTGGATTTCAAGACATCCAGGAATCCCAACAAATGTGCAAAATGTCCAGCTTCCCCTCAGATAAAACTTGTAGGTGGAAGAAAGGACACGTCTAGAGGGAAGCCTCATGCTTAGAGCGGGGGTGGAATCTTGTTATTAGACCTGACTGAAAAATGCCCAGCAGACATTGAACAATATGAGTTCATAGCTCTCTGCCCGTTTGTGGGAACATTTGGACAAAATGAGTGAAATGACCCAAGACTTCAAGCCAATGTGAGGTACTGGGAAGAGTGACAAGTGGGTGCTGTTGTGAGAAAGCTTAGCAGCACTTCAAAATCCAACTGTACTCCTAAACTGCCGATGGAATTGGACAATTACAGCTTTGTACTTTCAACCAAGGACACCACACCTTGTCTTTAGACTCTTCAGAATGCTTTCTTCTGTCCCCAAGAATGCTCTTTGTCTGCCATGGCAGTTGATTTTCCTCCATGAGCTGATCTCATGCAAGCTGTAGCCTCACTGGGAGTTGTGATGTGGTCAACATAATGAAGAACAGCCACAGCAATCTCTCATTGTGATGTTACTGGCATTTGGGTGCAGACCTCCATACCAGTTCAGCTAGTGGCTGATGGGGATACTGAAAAGTAGCACAGCTTCTAGAGTCACTGATGGGAGAAGGAGCTGGTAGGTACTCTCACAACATTTTTGAGGAGGTGAATGCTGACTATTAAAGTCAAACTTTTCTGAAGAAATATAATGTAAACAAAGATAAGAAATCATATAATAAAAGACAAGAAAGTCTTAAAAGACAAGAAGTCTTAAAAACTACTTGTATTCAGCTGTAGTCACTGTTGAACATCAAAGTTCTTTTGCAGCTTTGTTACCTCAAACCCAGAGAGGTAAATAATATGTTGTGCTATAGATGTTTGTTCTTTAGGACAAACATGGGATATTATATTTTCATTTAAATATATAATCTTGAATGCTTATGAGGTGTTACTTACTTACAAGGAGAAAGCATGCACAAAGAAAGCCATATGTTACAAACAATAAATAAAGGAAACATAGCTGAAGTGTTAGCAAAGACTTGCATTACTACAAGAAAAAGCACTTAAATCTTGAAGTAATTTCTGAAGGACTCTTAGAAGCATGCATATACACAAATGCATCTGATCATTCAGGAATCCTGTTCTTGGACTGTTTCATTAGATTTGGCTCCCAACCCCCTCTTCACTGCCTTTTTCAAGTGGTTGTTCCCCCTCCCCCCAGTAAAGTACCTTCTGAGTAGCATCCTTCCAGATTTCTTTAAAAATAAACTTCAGGTAACCATTCAAAGCCTCTGAAAGATGTATGCTTTTGGAGATAATCCAGCTTTTTTGATCATCACAGGAGCAGTTGTAGTCAAAAGAAAATAAAAACAGATTCTCTCAATGACTGATTTAGGTAAGAATTAATCAACCTCACATTCACCATACAGATGAGTTTTATCACTTAGACCATTGTTGCCTAGCTTATTCACTCATACTGCCTTCTGGAAGAAGACTGATCTGGAATATTTTTACAAAAATGCATTGTTTACACAGGGCTTCTTGATACAGTTTTTGCACCCACAGAACCCAGCTGGATCTGTGCTGTCTGTGACATTTGCCATACGTAGTTTTAGAGACTAACACCAATAAAAGTAACCTGCAGTTCTCAGCATCTCGCACGACCCTAGCTGAGTTGAAGGGCTCTGTCAGCTGGCATAACTTCAAAGCACTGTTAGAAAAACTTTATACCAAAACAAGCTAATTACCACAGTCTGCATCCAAGAGGGGCTCTCATATATTATTATATCGTCAAGGAAAAAAACTGTGGCATCCCTAAAGATCTGAAGAAATCCCCAAACTAATCACTGTTGTATATACCCAGTTACATAGCAGAACATTAAAATGCTATATTTCAAACTTGAAAAAAGAATTTTAAAAAAGAAAACCACTAAATATCTAACATTACAAAAATTCATTATAAGGGATCAAAAGCAGCTTTAAATTTGATGCCCCTGTCCTCCCACACACCCACCAAGCACGAGCAGCCCCTTCACTACCAGCCATTGTCCCAGATCCCACCATCCAACATTTTTATGTGTCTGTCTTGAAACAGTCTCCTCTTGCATCAGATGGAAAAGCTATAATACCAACTGCGCAGAAGTCGCAGTCCTCCCTATCCTGGTCTACATACTTCCAGAAGAAGCAGTGGCAAGAGCTGGACAGCCTTGTTGACCTGCACCACTTGCCATTGACTCCCACATCTCTTGTCTTCCAGCCCCCTTACCAGGTAAGGCTCATGAAGCACATTGCAAGAGACACATTTCCCCAAAATACATAAGCTCCACAGTAAAGGTAGTTACAAACATATCTCATCTAGCACACTTCCAGATGAGAGAAGTGATAGGAAGTCATAGCTCAGATTATTTGTGAAAAATTAAAAAATCCAAGATCAGAGCTTTCTCTTGTTCTTAAACTTCAACCCAGAACTGCATCTCTCTCTGGATCACGTTTCTATTTGGTTTTCCTGTTACTAACCAATACATACTTATAGGTTGACTTTAGTATTCAGGAAGAACAACACATTTATGTTTTTCAACAGAAAAAAATTCCATTCACAAATACTCAGTTTAACCATGCAGATTGATAGCTGTGAGGCATTTCAATAATTTTAAGACTGCCTCATACTGCTAGCCACATCTTGAAGCCAAAGCC
Source organism: Burhinus bistriatus (assembly GCA_013397275.1). NCBI lineage: Eukaryota > Metazoa > Chordata > Aves > Charadriiformes > Burhinidae > Burhinus > Burhinus bistriatus. Next base: position 46,471 of record VYXH01011242.1, on the reverse strand, counting down.
AACGTTGCTTCCACAGAGGACAGGCGTGTAAGACTGGAGAGCCCTCTGTGATCATTCACCTTGATTTCCCCAGGCTGCAGGGCTTGCGTCACAGTTTCAGTTTGAAGGTTCAAACTTGCATGTCCATTTATCTCTAACACTTAAATTGTAACCAGGCTTTACAGCAGATGCCCCCTACTCTGAGGATGGGTGGAATCAGAAGGTCTGGGCTGGCTTGATAAGCTATCCTAAAGGCTCTCCGTGGATAGCTTTACATTTAAAACAAGACAAAAATCACTGGATCTCTCTCACCTGCTCTCAGAGCAAAAAAGGATAGTGTCTGATCCAGACATTTGAATAGTTTTTAAATGGGCAAAGAGACCTTATGGTAGAGGTTCCACTCTCATGCTCAACTATGTTACGTCAAAGGGCACTGCTGGGGGACAGTAATGGGATCCCTGGCCAAGTTCTTAAGGCATTTTGTATTCTTTACATGCAGAGATCAAGGGTCTCGTGCTCTGCAATTCCCTTTGCCCTGTGGCCAAGGCTTTGCTCAGGGAACATAATGCCAGCTATAGCTATCAAGTGTAGTATTTGCCCCAACGTAGTTCCCTTTAGGGGAGTTACTTGCCACAGCACAGCGGAACCAGAGCTGGGGGAAGACAAAAATCTCTCCCATTTATTCTGACTTCAGCCCTGACCATCCACAATCAAGAATCACACTTGAGTTGGCAGTTTGGTTGATGACACACTGTTCTAGTCAAAGCACATTGGCTTTCTGCAGGCCTATTAAAAAAAAATCCCTTACAATCAGAATTTAAAAAAAAGCTGCCACCATGTCTAACCAGCAAACAAATCAGACAGGAATTCGGTTTCCTCACCAGGGCACAGACATCTATCATTAGATAGATTCTTAATCAGCCATTTGACCATCCAGTGTTTTTTATTTCAGTGGAGAGAAAAGATTCAGGATATTTTCAAGTCTCCCGGTGCGCTTCTGTAAGAAGCAGGACATCCTTCCTGCTTTGTATTTCTGTTTCTCTTTGTCTGCTTCAGGTTACAGAGATCAGCATTGCCAGTAGATTATTTGCAACGCTGACTAAAGACCATCACCATAGGGACACCGAGAGAAAAAAGCATCCTCTGCAGCTGTCAACAGCCATAGCAGAACCACTCTGGAGTTATTACAACTTTCAGCATAAGCAGAGCGCAGCAGGAACGCTGCTTGTTCTAACAGACCGTGTCCACGGGTAATTATTTATAAAATATGTGGTAGCTCAGGCCGGGGACTGAAGACTCCGCCATTCGTCAACTGTTGTTGAAAATCATCTTACCAGCTCCTAAGTCTTCTGCATTCGAGCAGAGACAAACATTACTACAAAGGACTTATTCTAATGAACTTATTTATGCAACAGTCTTATTTTATGGTCACTAACTTTCAGAAAATTAATACATCCATGTTTACTCCCAGGTGAAATAGATTTAAGTATAACTCCTATTAAAACAAGGCAGGAGTGAACTAATAAGAATGTCACTTCTTTTTTAAAATTTATTTTATTTTCAGGTCACCCATCAAAGCAACAAAGTAACTCTGAAAATTTAATTTTACTTTAAAACTTAAAATCAGTGAGTGGACTTATTTACAAGGAACATGTAAAGTCCCGTTTCTCCACATGCTAAAGGAAGTTAGTAGCAGCAGCCAGGTTCTTTGTGCTAATTTTCTTCCTGAGAGTTACCGCTTAACCCCAAGGGTTCTCTCTCTTTCTTCGGGAAAGTTAATTCATATCAAGGAATACTACAATTTTAAAGTGAAGTAGCTATTTCTGGACAAATGCTATAGAGACTGCTGTTCTAGAATAAATATGGCTTTGGAATTACATTAAGCTAATCCACAATAAAAAAATCCCTCAACCCTGGAATATGTTTGCAAGACAAGTTAATCAGAAATAGTTTTAGTTGGATGGCCGTTCCAGAATAACTCTTTGAACTCCTGCTACAGCTGTGATTACTTTTCCGCTCCCTCTTTTTTCTGCTGCTCTGTCTCCTTCAAGTATACACAGTATGTGCATAAACAGGACCCCACAAATCCTTTCCCCCAGCATTCCTGATTTTCATGTGGTGATGTGTGTTAGGTAGGAGGATCGGCTGCTACTTCGTACTTGAACTGTTTTTGACAACCTTCTTAATGGGCAATTCCCTCCAGCCCAGCAGGGTTTCTCTGGAGCCCCAGCAGCAGCAGTGTCCCAGGAAACAGATATCGGAAGCTCAATAAAGTGACACAACAAATTGATGTCATACAGGATTAGCGCCTTCATATTTTGGTTCCTTGGTAAATACTTTAAATCAACAAGTTACTCACCTTAATTCCTGTCCCTCTGAAGATATGAATTCGTTTTTGCTTTCAAACCAACTTTCATGTGAGCTATTGAAGCACTTGGGAATAATTCATGATGAAATTAATTTAACACAGTGTAAATCCTGAAGAGTAGCACATGTACGTAGCAGAATACATAATGAGGACCCTAACATTAATCTGCTAGTGTCTGAAAGCACCAGCAAGACCGACCCCTAGCCCAGCACATCTTAAAATCAGACAGCACACAGTTGCCTGAGAACTTCCACACAACCAGCCTTAGAAGAGTTGAGAGCTGAAGCTGTGGAGCCAGGTCATCTTGTAAAGGCTGGAGGGAAGAATGCTGCCCAGACATGATGATCCACAACTGTCTGGGGGAGGGCTGGTAGTGCTACAGGCACACAGATTTCCTTCTTGCTTTTTCAATGTCATTCACAAGGTTAAGGATGCTCATTACTCATATTTACTAGGAGCATATTGTCCAATCACTCCCTACCCAAGTGGTGAAACATTATTCTGTGCATCCAAATTCATCCTTATAAGGAAGAAGCTGGAACAAGTTTCTTATGTAAGGAACTTCCACTGCTACTGTCATTTCATAGAAAACGGGGCAAATTTATTTCTGCTTTTAAAAACAAGCAAACAAACAGAAAAAAACCCCACAGCCTTAGCCTAAAAACAAAGCAATACCCAAATGAAAAATTTGCTGTGAGTCACCTAAAGTGCACCAGGGAATCCCCAGAATTTCTTTCATTAGAGAGTATAATCATGGATTTGCACACAGGCACCCAAAAGGGACCCAAGCTAGGAAGAAACACTCCTTCTTTCACTTGAACGAATACCAGCTATTGATGCATGTCATATGAGCTGCGAGATGCAAAGGGATCTCAAAAGACTGTGGGCCCATCTGCAAGTTATTTACCCTCAGGGAGTGACTTGCAGCGGCATTTGTTCTTCTGCTGGGGAGAAGAACAACTCACAGTACAATCATGTAATAACCCTGTGTTATAATCCTTCAAAACAGAACCAAAAAACCCCACCAAACTAGGACTTGCAATAAAAAAATGCTTTAATCTCACCTGTGCATGCCAGAGAAGGCTGGGACGCAGACGGGACACCGCTGAGTTACAACACGGTGCCATGGTGGGGCAAGGCTTGCTGCTGGGAGGAACTCTGAACGCTCCAGCTGCTTTCACATTGCAAATCCATCACCAGAGCCCAAGGAAAGTGCTGGACAAGGGGATATTAATTTATACCGTGACATGCTGCAGCCAAGTAAGGGACTAGGAGGGCAGTGAAAGCAAGAGAGTTGCTCAAAGATGACTTGGAGATGTTAAGACTTCAGAGACCAGAGGGAGCTGACAAAGCCTGGGAGTTAACAGGTTACGGGGGTACGGCAGAAAACCGAAACAAGCTACCTGCAACAGAACTTGGTCAGCCCAGTTAAACCTCAGATGAAGCTAAGTCTTAGCTTCAGACTAAGATTTACACTGCTTTTTTTCCCATGGTTCTGAGCCTACAGAAAGCTTACCCCATTGCACCGTGTTATTTCTTTATAAAGTGATTAATACAGCTTAGCTGGTCTGAAAGCAGGGAAGATGACCAGTCTAAGTAATTCCAACAATAGTGAAGACTCGTGCAAGACCACATCACATCAGCATTTCTCTGTTCAACGCTCTCATAAAACATGGGAAAGTCACGTTGGCTTTAATAGCCAGGTGCATTTTTCTTGGTTGTAGCTGTATCGGGTCGCTACATGCCGCAAGAGAGTGAGGCGGAAGGCAATGTGATGCTCGGTGCCACATTGTACTGCAGTTCAAAGGAAGCCAGCTTCTGTACAGGAGAAAGCAATTAGCTGGGAACAATGGGTCTGTTCTCTAACGCCGTCTGGGGTGGGAGCGCTGGGCTGGATCCAGCCATGGCTGGGAGGGCTGACTGAGTAGGCTAATGGTTGGCTAGCTAGGACAGGAAAAATAAACTGCCTTATTTCGTACTTCTACCTCTCACAGTGTTTAAATAATATGTCTACTCATTGAAGTTTTCTGCTTAAACACGGTTAAAATTAGAAAAACAAATTGAACCAGCTACCAGAAGAAAACACCGTGAATGAATCAGAGTTGCTAGAGAATATTCTCAGGCACCAATATAACTGGATGCAAAGGCAACTGCAAGAGCAGTAATCTCAAAACGGCGATGTTTTACAGACGTGATGCACTAGGGCTCGCTTACACTGCTGACACCTCTCACTGAAGCACAGCTGCTGGGGTTACTGTAGAAATTTACCTGCAGCAACATAAGGTCTGACCAGGGACTAAGGGTGTATGTATTTACTTAGCCAATTCCCGTAACCTGTGTTGAAAGCCGTGTCGTCCTGATGAGCTGGAGTGCTCTCTTACCTGAATTAACCAGCGCAGAGCCGGTCGAGGTATGCCTGACATACTTAACTGCCACACTTTACATATGCTGACTTACCAGAATACTAGTCTTTTTATTTCTTTTGCCTGCTCAGACATGTTTTAAGTGACTTACTGCATTTCATACCACCTCAGATGGGGCTGTAACAGCAAAAGAAGGAACTGAGTAATACCTGGGACCACAGACTGCTCTATAATGCTCCTGATTTGACATATTATCTAAAAAGATCGTTCACAATGGAGAAATGGGAGATTAAGCGATTTCCCTTTTCTTTCCATTTCTAAAGAGCTTCGTGTGGCTTCATCCCACAATAGCAGTCTGTACTTACTATCACCTCGAAGTACGTCCTTATCTACAAGATGGATTCAGTGCAACAGTGAGAGAGGCATCGCTAACCCTATTGTCCTGGTTTCAGCTGGGAAAGAGTTTCTAGTGATTGCTATGAAAGGAATGTCAATAATACCTATTGTTTTTAGTTGGTTCTAACAGATACTTACACTATTCAAGGACTTTTTTCAGCTTCCCATAGAAGAATAGATAGAACGATGGAATGGTCAATGAAATATTCCGTACCATAGACATCATGCCCAGTATATAAATGGGGTGAGCTGGGGGGCAGGACTCCACGATCACTGCTTAGTACGGTGCCAATTCACTGGGTGGTGAGAGTGAACTGTGTCATTATTATTATTATTGTTATTGTTATTTTTCCTTTTCTGTTATTGCTTCTATTAAACTGTCTTTATCTCAACCCAGCAGGGTTTTTTCTCCCTTCCCTTTCTTCTTTTTTTCCTCTTCCCCCCACCCTTCTTGGGGGGAGTGAGCGAGCAGCTATGTGGTTGTAGCTGCCAGCTGGGGTTAAACCATGACACCTATTTTACAGAAAGGGAATCCAAAACACGGGAGTCATGAGGTCTCTCCCCCAAAGCCATCTACTGAAACCAGTGAACGTTCTCCTGGCAAGAGTGGAGCTCCAAGCACGCGCTGAGTCCCAAAGACAATAAAGGAAGAGACATGCTGCTAACACTCCACACAAACTGGATGACTCCCTTAAAAAATGTTTTGTCAGAAAACCTCACCACCACGCACTACCCCTGGAGATGCAGCTGCTGTAGATGTTTGCAGCAAGCGGAACCACTGCTCTGGGATGGAGGTTGGTACCGGCACCAGGCTCCTGCGCGGGCTGTCACACCAGCAGCACAAGGCTGGCTTTGAAGAGCTGATCAAATACAAGCTGTGATTGTTCCTGCAGCACTGAGTGGGAAATCTCCCTCCAGCGACCAGAAACCAGATGTTAAAGCACAAATTTCAAAACCTGTTGCCACAGGAGAGGCCTCCAACATGTGCCCTTCAAGCTGTGATATTATTAGGAGGCTGTGAAACACTTGTCAAGGATTAGTCTTTGTTAGAGAAGCTTGCAAGCAACTTTGATAAGAAAACAGTTGTTGTCAACTTTACAAGTCCAGCTGTACACTGAAGTTATATGTATAAACATATAAACAGTAGCTCCAAACCCAATTCATTTTGACTGGAAGAGGTTCGGCAGCTGCAGAGCTGAGGAAACCGATGAAAAAGCAGATGGTTCTGCTCTGAAGGCAGGAGCTGGAAGATGATGTTTGTCCATGAGCCATACCTAAGCCCCTCCCAGTCCAAGCCAAACAGAAGTACACCACTTCTCAATAGATGAGTGTCCAGAGAGGACTGGTGCTGCATTGGTTTAAACCCACTTCTTCAGCTACGCTCGTGCAAAGCTGTTTGCAGGCCAGGCCTCAGAAAAAGTATTTCTAAAGTGCAGTTTCACCTGACGAGACAGGAAACTGGGATTTACAGCACCACGCTTCTCTCACTTGGAAGATGGTACTCCTAATCCCCGAAGCTCTGCTGCCTTATTCCTGTTATCAGGGCTGCCAAGGAGCCCTCAGGGTACAGCCTGCAACTACACCTCCACACCACCTCCCCCAACTGCACCCAGGGCTTTTTGAGCTCCTTTAGCCCCCCACAACTCTGTTCCCAGTTGGCATAGCCCTGACAGGAGCACACCTCCTTGCAGTGTCTGTGAGAAGGAGACAGCCCGGCTCCCAATGGCCAGCTGTTCTTCATCCACATCTCCATGGGGCTCATATTGCTTCAGAGAGAGGTTCATCTTCACCAGCAGTTTGCAGGGAGGATTGTCATCTGACAGCCAGTTTTCTGAGGGTGGTTTTCCCAACCCTGGCACAGAAGTCATGTCAGGAATGGAAAGACATGTGCATGGAACTGAAGCCTGTTCACATCAGCTGAAGTTTGGACCATGGAAGCGCGCTCAGGTGGTGAAACATAATCAGCTTCAAGTTTCTGTGTGACACCGTGCAGAAGCTGGCACAGGAGCATCGCTCCTGCCTGATGGTTGTCAGTGAGCCACCTCAGGTGCACCACTGAGGGGTGAGATCTCTGGAGGCCTGCTTTGCTGCCCCCAGGTCATTCCCTGGAGAGAAGTGAATTCATCCAAACTGTATCTGCAAAGGCTCCACTCCCTGGATTTGTTCTAATCTCAAACATCTGAATAACTGTGTCAAACACTTCCGTGCAAGACAATCAGCAACACAAGCACTTCTTTCTGATGTCAAGGTCACCTGAAGCCACACAAGTTACGTCTGTTAGCTAGAAAGCTTGCTGGTCGTGTTTGTATGGGGAAAAAAAAGAAGCAAGAATGAGGGTGCATTCTGGGAAGGATTACTGAACTGGCAGAGAAGAAAGTGCAGTTTAGCGCTAAAAATAATGGTAACACAAGGAGATTCTTGGAGAGATTCTCCAGTTATGCCGATGGGCACTGGAGAGGAATCAAAGAGACAGATTCCTACAGGAGCAAAGCATGCCAACTGCTGAACACTTTACATAAATTGATCCTATGGGCACAAACACGGCTCCCAAATGCTAAACGTTTGCAAAAATGCAAGCTAGAGCTCTCTAAGGCCCACAGGCTGACTACAACCTGCCCAAGACCTACTCAGTGTGCCACATAGCCACTAGCACACTGGGTTCACACTGGATTCGCGCTGGTGGTCTCAGCGGAGAGGTGATAGGCTAAGGACACCTGCACCATCTGATGTGCTTCAGAAGAACGTTTCCCCGCAGCACCTCCTCAAACACTGGGGTATTTACAGCTGCTACCCACATCTCTGTGGGCTTTCCCTGAGAGTGAAGGACCAAGGACAGGAACCTCAGTGGAAACACAAGTGGGACTTTCTGTGATTAGTAATACTTTTAGTCCAAAAGCAAGCATAAACCTGGACAGGAATCTCCTCTTGGACCAGCAGCTACCGCCAGCAGCTCTCTGCACTGTTCTCTCTTCCGGGTCCCAATTCATGGGCTGAATTCACACCCTTACTGGGTCATTTTTTGGCCTTCACACAATGCAGCTCCGAGTCTGGTGGCTCCTCGCTCTAAGGAAGAAGGTCTTTCCTTTTGTCGGCCTCTGTACAGCCCTTTCCAGGGTTCAAATAGGTCAGTGTTTTTCCTAAGCTCTAAACAGAAATGAAAACATGGACAAACTGCCATTTGACCAGCTACACCAAACAAAACCTCCTTCAGCGAGGTATGATTTGTGGATTAAAGTTTTTTTCCCTTGAGCTCAACGCAACCTAAAAATCTCTTCCGGCAGCTTATCACAATTTAGCTAACCCCAATCCTTAAAAGACTTCTCTAACTCAGCACACCAAGGAAGGTCTTTGTCAGGGACTTTCCAAAAGCCCTCAGCGAACCTGCTGCCCACAGGGTACAGTACAGGCTTCTGAATTTCACAAAGCGTCTGAGATGCCAGAGTAAGAACTGGGGGGTTGGATGTCAAGAGCAGAACAAGCCTGGGCATTATTTCACTTTGAAACCTTTTGCCAGTCATCTGGAAACTCATCACGTTGTTCCAGGAGCATGGAAAACAGGGGGCTTCAGTGGGAGCACACTGCTCCCCACATCCAGGCTTTATGTGGTCCTGGAGAGGTGGCAGTGGCTCCCTTGGGTAGACTGGAACTGATCAGTGAAACAAAAGTGACAGAAAACAACTTATAAAATCCCTCCTGATTTCCAGCTGCTTCTTCACAGACTACGCTTCTTTCACCCTCTGAGCCCTGCAGGAACATGAGACTAAAACGTGTGCCGTCCAAGGGATTAATCAAAGGATGTTGTGAATTTGTTGGGAGAAAGCAGACTACATGCCTGCAGTAAGGAAGGACAAAAAGAGATAACTATTAAACACCGTCACAGGCTTCTTTGGTAGTTTTTGTCTATTCATAATAGCTCTGTGTCGTAGCCCTCTTAAAAACCAGAAAAGATTATCATGATGTAATCTTAGCAGTTTCACAAACAAGACCGCACTTAGGAAAATATCTGAAAGTCTGGATAGGCAAAGAGAATATTTTCATTATATTCATCTAAAGAGCAAGATAAACTCCCCAACCAGCAGAAAACGCATTCACGTTAATGCATTTGCAATGGAGCTACATCTTGCTAAACAGCCCAAAATTAGCTGCTGCCTGGAGCTCGAGCTCTATGAAAATACAGCTCTGCCTCCTTGAAAAACTAGAACACATATACAAGTAGTTACTAGCACACACAGAGTTAACCTCTGTGCACTGCCCGCTTAAACAGAACTGGTTTTGAGATATATTTGTTTAAACAAGTTAACAGAAATGTCAGAGGCCATTTCACCGACTGCACGTGACGACAGCCTTCTTCCTCCTCTATCAGCAGAGAACAATTACACACTGGGAAACAAGGGCTTGCTAATGTTGAGTCAGAGCAGGAAAATTGGTCCAGAAAATACATGCAAATTAAAGAAAGAAAAGACAGACTTTGCATTCTGTCTTCCCCCTCTTCCTCCTCTCTTCCCTCAAATAACGTGAGCTAAGCAGAGCCCGCCTTTCCCACTCTGGCTTGCAGAGCCCCATGGAAGGATTTGGCACAGCCAGCCTCATCTGTTCCCACAACTCCTGCATGGGTATTGGTAGTAAATCAGATGTCTGGACAAATCCTAGCTAAGGTTAATGACTTCTGGTTATCTCAGGGCAGGAAACTGTTTTCCAGGAGTATCAGGAAACAGCACATCCTTCCAAGGATGGGCTTGTGCATAAAGCACAAGAGCTCTTGGATCTACTCCAAGACAAGAAGCTCCAGACTTTGTATGACTGCACGGACAAACCATGCTGGCGTTTCCCTCCAACTGCAAGCCTGACCGCAGGGGACGTGGGAGGCTACCTTCCTTCAACTTCGTGAAGGACCCAGGGCCAAAGGGCTCGTTAAGTGTTGGGCATGATACAGGCCTGCAGAGAATTCAATTTAATTTGACTGTAAGGGCCATCTCTTCGATGCTTAACTGTAAATACTCACACAGGAACTTACCAGCACCAAAACCGACTGACAACACCAACTGGGAAACACCGAGTTCTCTCCCATGTACAGCCCTCCTTGCTGCCTCTCCTCTTCCCCACACCAGAGGTGACTTTTGCAAAACTTCCGTAATATCAGGAGGATCCCCGCATTTCCCCCCCACACCCCCAAGAGTGTTGTATTCCCACACTGACACTTTTTGGAGAAATCACTCCACCAGTTTTCCCTGCCCACAAGCAGCCGTGGTGCCGGCACGGGCAGGGCCACACCGCACCAGACCTGGACTTCAGGCAGTGGGGTGAGAGCTCTCGCCTGTGCCCCGGCGATAGACGTGGCCCAGCTGTGCTGTGTACATGACACTGTTGGAAGCCGAATTTAAGGTCAGTCCCAATAAAGGACATGGCAGCAGTCTAATCACAGCACCAAAAAACACGTTGATGCTGTTGAATGTGGATCATGAAAACAAGTTGCACCCGAATGGGGCAGAGCTAACAGCTCTCCGGGACCAAAGCCCTGCAGTCGTGCCTGCAGCGCTGCACGGGACAGAGCCCTGCTCCGACAGCCCGGGCACTAATGTAGTACAAAATGAAACCGTAAGGGAAAACAGGGTTATGCCCTACTTTGCTTTGGAGTTGATTTCCACTTATGACACTTACTTGATCTCCAGTTGTGACCATGACACAGCACGAGGCTTCAATGCCAGTGCCTCTGCTTCACCATCCTTTCCCAGAGGGAAAAGCCTGTTGGAGAGGCTCTGCGGCACCTCTCCACATTTCAAACAGACAAGCCATTCTGAAAACACCACCAACCTCCTAACCCTCTCTAGTTTTTAAGAGTAAGACTTACTCAAACTAACAAAAGAAACACTGCTTCTGAAATTCCTGACTACACGTTTAACTTTTTGTTTTCAGGCGAGGATAAAAACCAGGTGAGATGCAATGAGTTATGCTGGTATAGTACCGTTTCATTTCTTTCAAAAGACTTAACCATAAATAACTGAACACTCCCACCTCTTCCAGGAACACCAGTCCTGCTCTACCTTCCTCTCCCTCAAGCAAAGGTATCACGCATAGGTCACTCCTAAAGTCAGGAGACTTCAGCTATTTCTCATTAAGGAAAGCAGAGGGCTCTACTCAGTCAGAAAAGCTACAGAATTCAATGGAAGTCGCAGCCTCATTTTGCAAGCAGCCCTGTTTATGTTGTGACTTTTCTAGATGTGCACCATAAAACATAGCCTTGATGCACACAAACCGCCCTGGAGCACCAGCCTGCGAAGGCGGCGCTGCGTAGTCCTCGATGGTTCGGCACTCAGGGCCTCCTGGAACAGGGTCCTCTCCTCCCTGCCTGGGTAACACACAAGAAAGGCACTCATCCAACTCACGCATTTCACTTCGGGTTCTTCCATTGTGCTAAAATGGTCGTGCCATAAAACATTACCTATCTTACCCACTTAATTCTCCCCCAAGGACCAGGTCTGCTTTTAACATCCTCTCCTTGGCCCAGCCTCCCTCACTGGGCTGTTGTGCTGATTAATTAGTTAATACTTCCAAGGTGCTTTGACGAGGAAGAGTGCTAAATACTCAGCATTAAGCATGATACTTACCCAATACTGCAGGCTCTGGCCACGCACTTCAGGCAGGCGAGTATTACACTGAAGACGCTTTATCACCTCGGAACTACCCTCACCTGCAGCACATTTCAGTTACGCAGAAACACACGGCATATCTTGTCTTAGAGCTTCATTATAAAACAACTTCTAGGCAATCCCACACTGCGTGGTGAAGCAGAAAGGCCAGACGTCTTTTGCGTTGCACAAAACCCATCGCTGCAACAGACCAAACAGCAAACTCTGCCTCCTGCCAGACCAAACGAATTCCACAATGTCCCCAAACGCCATGATGGTTAGGTGAGGGGACCTCCTGCGGCAAACAGCCAGGCTGCAGTGGGGTTGCGCCAGATGATAACAAGACCAAAAATAGGCAGGAGAAACAAGTTATGGGAAAATTCAAGAACAGAAAGTGCAGAAGCTGGAGCCAGAAGTGCAGGAGAGCAGTCTGACTCTGGGCTGCGGCTGATGAGCTCCAGCAGAGCTGGCTGCAGCCCCATGGACGCGTTACCCTCTTTAGCCACCTCCCTGGTGGCCTTGGGGAAAATGCCACCCCTGGGTCTGCAGCTGGGCCAGCTCAGTTCCCAGCTCAGCAGTCAAATGCCACCAAAGACAGGTTTGCATCAAGATACTGGATCATGGACTGAAGTCCCCAAGATGTGGACACGTCCCCTGCTGCCCTGAGAAACCTGAGGTGACACTGCATAGGGAAACCTCCCAGTAGACCAGGCTGCTCAAACCCCCATCCAAACTGGTCTTGAACACTCCCAGGGATGGGGCAGCCACAACTTCTCTGGGCAACCTGGGCCAGTGCCTCACCACCCTCACAGTAAAGAATTTCTTTGTAATATCCAATCTAAATCTCCCCTCTTTCAGTTTGAAACCATTACCCCTCGTCCTATCGCTCCACTCCCTGATCAAGAATCCCTCCCCATGTTTCCTGTAGGCCCCCTTTAGGTACTTAAAGGCCGCTATAAGGTCTCCCTGGAGCCTTCTCTTCTCCAGGCTGAACAACCCCAACTCTCTCAGCCTGTCCTCATAGCAGAGGTGCTCCAGCCCTCTGATCACCTTCATGGCCTCCTCTGGACCTGCTCCAACAGGTCCACATCCTTCTTATGTTGGGGGCCCCAGAGCTGGATGCAGCACTGCAGGTGGGGTCTCACCGGAGCAGAGTAGAGGGGCAGAATCACCTCCCTCGTCCTGCTGGCCACGCTGCTTTTGATGCAGCCGAGGTACTTCCTATGTATTTTCTTTAAACTTACTCTCCTAAAAATATTAGTGGCTTTTGTTTGTTTGTTTTATGTACAGCATACACTCCAGAAGGAAACAAGCTGCTAATCAAGCTAGTAAATAGGTATATCTGTTACCCCATCTATACTGAAATGAGCTAGGAAGCTTTTTTTTTGGAACCACAATACTACCAAGATCCCTGAAGGACTGAGCTGCTTTTCCCCAGCTCCAGCACCAGCCACCTCGCAGCAGAGGCTCGCAGTGGAAGCCTGCTGATGTAGTGACAGGACATGCAACGGGGAATTTATTAACAAATGAATTCCTGCTCTTACAAACCACTTCCACTGCACTACCAGGGCTTTTAAAGGTTCAAGGCAGGATAAGCCATCTCCTTTTATTCCCAAGAGTGCAATCGAAGGCTTGATTTCCATGACTGCTGAGCTCTTACTGCAGCTCCCATTAGCTGTGGCAGAAGCTGCGAGTGTTTAGCTCTCCCGAAACACAACAGTTTGATGTGTGGAGGGGGGCTAAGCACCCCCGCTCCGACTGAAGGTTCAAGATGCACCCAGTAAGTTTCCACTCCTGCTGTGAGGGGCATGTACATGCTCGGGGCAGCCTGTTCCACGCGTCCATGGGCTTTGAGCATGGGGTGCCCTCAGCAGGGGTGGGATTAGGCAGCACCCTGCTGAGAAAGGTTTGACTCCAGCTCTTGCCCTGGTACCTGCAGTCAAAGGCAGGCAGGAGCGGGGAGAGCATGCCAGGTCTGGGGTACTTTGGGACACGTCTGATCACAGCCTTAGCCTGCACCAACCCAGAAGACGACTGGAGCAACAAGCTGATGGGCTCATGGAGGGCTGGATCTCCTGAAGCTCTACAATAGCAGTAATTTCAGCCCTAAATTTAATTGGCAAGAGGAAGATTTGATAGACATCTGCCCTCAGTTAGAAAGAGCTTTAGAGAGACAGCAGATTCTTCAAAGTAATTCTCCTGTATCACCTACAGTTCCTCCTTCTTATCTAAATGCAATATTAGCAACCCAACTATTGATGCTCCCCAGAGATTTAATCATTCGCAAGAAACCACTGTTTGCTGCAGCCAGCAGACACTGCTGGGTAAGGTCTTCTGGGATCAGACTCCAGGCGGCTTTATGGCTTGACGTTAGAAGGAAATCACATGAAAATCAGTCTTCTTGTACATGATCAGATAAGTGCAGTCGTCAAGCACAAAGTTGAAAGCTCTTTCTTCAGTGAAGAAGGGGTAGTGGGTTTTTTTGTTTTGTTGGTTTTTTTTTTATTTCCAAATGCTGATATGAACTATTAAGTCAAAACCAAATCATGAAGCACTTATTCAATCTCTAGTGTCTGCCAGACTCACACAGGCTTCTGTGGGAGGTCTGTTTGAACAAGGCTATTTTCAGCTATCCACCTGGAGAAAAAAAAAAAAAAAAAAAAAAAGAGGATTTTGTTTCAGTATAATCTAGTCCCCCCACGTGATGCTGACTGATCTGTGATAAAATTTCCAGGGCTCAGCAGGTGTTTGGGGAGTGACTGCAGCCGCCCATTCAACACAACAACACACAACCACAAGAGAAAGATCCGAAACGGAGGTCAAAGGAAAAAGAGTGTAGGAAGTTAGGTGTGAAGATGAATGATGAAGCTAGATAAAACTTGTGCCAAACATGATTTACAGTAGAGAAATGCAATTCTCTTTCTGGGTGAGGGCAAGTCGATTGGTCCCTGTTACAGGGTACTTCATCATGCTGACGACCACAGGTCTATGCGTCTTCAGATGCACTGGGACAACCGGTTGAAGACCCCAGGAATCCCAGGCCAGAACACAGCTCACAGCACACTTCATCCTCTTACTTCTGCCACATCCTTGCTACTGCATTCAGCAAAGGAAAGAGATTTTATTCCTTCTCTTCCAGAGCTCCCGTTGTCACAGAGAAACTGAAAAATCAACAGAGTGATGACATAAATTCAAACAGAATGGATTCTTTGCTCTTTAAGTAGCCCAAACACCGATGACACAGGAGAAAGTTTCAGCTCGCTTGTTGATACTCAAAAGCCAAAGTCCCCACAGCCCAGACCTTTTGGCTGTCAGATGTTTCAGAACAACGTACTAAATATAGTGATGACGCTAAATACACCCCGTGTACTGTCTGCACAGAGTAAAACACTACGCACAGATCAGCTAGACGGATTTATTTTAGTATTGGTGTCATGTGTAGGGTAAACAATACACACTTATCCGAAACTGCTACTCTGCTATAAAGGGGGCTATACTGCACAAACTTCATTTGAGAGTTAACTATAGAGAAACAGGAATTAAAGCGGCAAGGTTGCCAAGGTCTAACAAGTACATACTGAATGACATCAAGGAGATAACATGGGCTCTAGTTACCAGACAGGAAAGGGGATGGATAAAGAGTCACTGCATGTACGCTGGCTTCCCCCTCGGAAAATAAAGCAAGCATCGTTTTGCACAACTCCCTCCTGACTTTTCTGGAGAGCGCTTCCCAACACGCAAGCAGAACAGCCGGTGCAGGCGCGGGCAGGAGGCACACCCCCACATTCCCGACCCGGGGAGCCAGCCTCCCTTCCTCCGCCTGGGGACCATCGGGCCAAATTAAAACCCAAACATTTCCCAGTGAGACTTTCACATACCAGGAATTTCTTAGTCAAAGGAGCAGCACATTAACCTCGAAGTTTTTCCCACAGAAGCTGGGGATGGTGAGTTTATGAAAGTTAGGTCCTTTTATTTTCTGTGCAAAGTGGTTTTAGTTCTTGCAAACTCTACCCACTTTATTACTGAAAATGGAGCAGCCTGTTCCAGGGTAAGCACGTACTCAGCAGCGCACCGAGCTTTGCTCCTATAAAGGGAAAGAGCAAAACCAAATCAAAGAAACTCATTTACTACAGAAAGCTGCACTTTTGTGTATGGGTATTAAATACTTTGGAAGATGTCTAAGTAAATTGGTGTGGAAAACTGACAGTTTAAAAATAACATAATTTTATTGGTTTTGGCTGAATCCTCAAAATCTTGTGCATTGCTCTATTTTCTAATGTGAGGAAAAAGAAATTAAAAATCCCTACCACAAACGAACCACAGGAGCTGACGGCCGAGGCTTCTCCAAAGAAATCTGCAACAAAATGGTCTGGCCAGCCTGTACGAACGCTGCACCAGCTGCTGCCATGACTTGCACATACAAGGACTTCCAACCTGATTGCTACTGTAATGATGAATCATGGCGTAACTGAAGCTTCACAGCCAAAGTATTGTTTGCAAAGGGATCACCCTCTACTGGTTTTTCAGTTCCCTGTTAATTTTTTCACTGCTGCAACTCTAGTCCCTAGAGAACAACCATAAACACCCCTAACGTAATGACCTAGCTAAACACAGCTGTATTTATAGCGCTATTATTTCCCGTTTAGTACATTTTGGAGCACAGAGAGAGCAATCAGACCCCTTGAGGATTATATCCTAACATATCTACTATAAATATTTATCTGGCTGACTTAATTTAGCTTTACCTAGGTCTTTCAGGGACACACAGTGGGCCTTAGCTTGGGAAACCAGAGAAGCATCACAACATGACCTTCTCATGTTCAAGCCAGTTTCCCCTTACTATTGCTGGGTTAAGTTACCTGCGCGTAACCTATCTGGAATGGTCTCGCAGTGTCACTGCTTTTCGCAGAACGAATGCCAGGACTCACAGTCCTTGGTGATGCTGCATTTATTGCTGAAGTTGCCAGCAGAGAACATAGCAGATTTCATCTTATTTTCATGGCATCTAAGACCCTTTGCCATGACAATGAAAAGCCAGGCACTGCCCAAATTAGTATCGCTCCAGAGAGGTAACTGCCTAGTACAGTCCATTGTCATGAGAGAAAGATGTTCATACAACTACTAAAATAAAAGAAAAATAAAACCTTGGCCAGAGTAACACCTTGGAAGTAAACTGCAAGCCAGAATAACAACATACCTTCTGGAGCATGACTTAGGCAGACATCATTGCAGACATCCAATGTGCTTCACACCTTGTCCTGTAAACTTTAGTCTTGTAAGCAGCTCCTTCCCAGGCAGAGTTTCTCAACAGATGCTGGATCCCACTTCAGAGCCTCCACACCAGCTAGCCTGGCATATCTGTGCAGCAGGAAGGGTTGGGGGAAGGCAGCCCAGGTTCCTAGCACTGTCCTTCCTCAAACAGCCCCAGGAGCAGCAGCTATTTTAACCCACCACGGCACACCGATTATTGGCACCGTGTGCTGCTCTGGTTCATGTGTCAGGCTTTGTCCCAAGCGTTTGATTCCAGGCAGACCTTTGGGACTGGCAGAGCCACCCTAACACAAAGGCTGTGGGAGAAGCCGGTGGAACCTGAGGAGACTCACTGGCGCGACTACTGCCCTGGCTCCACACATGCTGCTGCCTTCGGAGTGGGAGACCTGGCATTGCAGGGTGGGACAATCACACAATCATAAACTGGTTTGGGTTGGAAGGGACCTTTAAAGGCCATCCAGTCCAACCCCCCCTGCAATGAGCAGGGACATCTTCCACTAGATCAGGTTGCTCAAGCCCTGTCCAACCCAACCTTGAATGTTTCCAGGGATGAGGCGTCGACCACCTCTCTGGGCAACCTGAGCCAGTGTCTCACCACCCTCATTGTAAAAAATGTCTTCCTTCTATCTAGTCTCAATGGACCCTCTTTTAGTTTAAAACCGTTACCCCTTGTCCTATCACAACAGGCCCTGCTAAAAATTCTGTCCCCATCTTTCTTATAGGCCCCCTTTAGGTACTGAAAGGCTGACAAGGCTGCATTGCAACGGGGGGTGGGGGGTGGGAAGTTCAACAGCAGCTCCATAACATCTCCCTGAGGAAGCAGGGCATCAGCTCCAGCCATGATGAACCACTGTGGTGCTCATCTAAGCTCACCTGCCTCGTTTGCCACTCTTGAGGATAGAGTGGTATCACAACTGGCTTTTAGAGGGGTTTTCCCAACCGTAGTGTGACCAACACAGCTAGTACCACTGCCCTGAGGATGCCGAGGTAGTCCAGCATAGTCTCCTCAGCTATTAACAACAAAATGACCCTAACAATTAACTTGAATGCTTGCCGTGCAACAGGTCATTTAAGCATCTCTTCACTGGCAGGAGGAAAGATCAAGAAGGATTGTGATAAACTGCAGAAGTAAGCTATATTTCAACAGCCTCAGATCTGCACCCCTGTGCAGCACCGCAGAACCACCACAAGGCTGGAGGGAAAAACAAAAAAACGCAAGTGAACTGAATCACTCAGATTTGGCCATTACAGGCAATTCGTCTCAACAGAAAGTGTAATACACAAAGGAACCTTTGCCAAAAACACAGTGCCTCCTCTCCTCCCCCCTCGATTTCAGGGTGGAGACAGATTCCTCCAACACACACTCGCAAGGCCAGTAATGCTCTCTACTGCTTTACCACGTTATCAGATGCTGCGGGACCGTACAGTTCACAAATGACAGAGTTTCGTTCAGGAACAAATTGTCCTCTTTTTTTAAAGGATTAAAAAAAAACCAAAACACCAAAACAAACAACCTCTGATTATTTCAGTACTCCCACTTACACTGTGGCCCCGCAGGTAGGTCTAGCAGCAAAGCGGTGTGAGGGAAAGTCCAGGCCATTGGAGCAGGTTGTCAAGAGGCTTTGGTTTGTTTTGTCAAAAGGTTTTGTTGCTAAAGAAGACACGGCACTGAGCTGCACCTTGAGTCACATTTCAGTACATGAAATATTCTCACAGCCTGCAGTTCCCCCTTGCTCTCCCTACGCAGGCCAATATATTAAGAGCAGGCTGAATCCCACCCCACCAGGAGCCAAGAAGCACGTGATGGGTGGTGGTTACAGGCACTGAGGTTACATTAGGAGACATTTAGCTCCTGCCTTGTGACTTTTAAATCCTCCCTTCTCCAAACAATTTGCTGAATTCTTGGTGCATAAGACAGTATGAGCAGCACAAACTGCCACAGAAACTCTCACTGTGACGTCCACCGAACCTAGGGATGATCAGTCACCAAGAAGATGAAAATCCTGCCTGGTTCTGCAGCAAGGTAGAGTTCACCCCACTTGGGCAGCAGAAGTGGCAGACATCTCCTTCCCACCTCACACCAGGCTGCCCCTTGAGCTGTCAGTGACAGAACTTTTTATGGGGCTTCACTAACTGAGGAACAAATTTAGGTCTTAAAATTAATAATATTAAAAGCAGGAAAGACAGATAAAATCAGTGTTGCGTTTGCTTTAAATGCAGACCTGCTCGGCACAGAGTCCCACGCGCAGTTGCATCACTGCGAGGGGAGGTTCACTGAGTTCCAGAAGCCAGGACGGGAAGCCAAGGGTGGAGTGTGGAACATTGCCACCAAAGTGCCCGCACCATGAAACTACACCCACATCAGCCCACTGCAAGAACAGCCCTGTCCTACACCCCACAACTTCCCACTGAACCACCCCAACAGCGGCAGCAAGTACTGACCAGGCTGAGGAGCACACTGCTTCGCAAGTCCCCAGCTAAACAAGTCCCCCAAGAGCCCTCCCAAGTCAGGCAGCGAAGCAGAGCCTTCAGACCATAGCACATCCCACACCCCTTCAAGGGAAGCCTCTTCTTCTATGTGAAATAGGCAGCCATGGAAAAGAACAGCATTGTGGGAGATGATCCTGTTGATGGTGCCTCCTAAGCTCTGCACACCAACGACAGCATCCTGGAGCATGGCCAGGACCACAGCTTCACATTCTCTGCTCACCACAACCTTTCTTCACGGACGTAAGGGGACCCGCATCTCCTTAATGACTGTTTCAAAAAGGGTTCAAGAGTGGATGCATGTAAAATACTGCAGAAACCAACATTTCCACCAGACACCACCTAGGAGGCATCTCAATGGAAACGCTGGGCTGGCTGAGTAGGGGTTAACCAGCTGTTTTGGCCACTCACCATCCCAAGAAGCGCTGGGTTAAAGTACTGCAGAGGCTGCTCAGAGAAGCTGTAGTGCTTGAGGGACAAGGTGGTGCACAACAGGCAGGGATGGATGTGGGGACTGCAGGATGCCTATGGAGAACAGCCTGCCTTCCAGCCCCTGGCTTGTGAGGAAACCGCATCTGCAATGCAAATTGACCATGCACAGACAAGTTATCATCCTAGACAGATCTGCAGGCCTGATCTTCTTTCACTTCTGAAAGGGAAAGTGGGATTTACACCATAGATGTTCATGCAGTAAACGCACTGCCCAGCAGCCAACTACTAGAGGTGGGGTACGCCAACTCTTTCAAATGTAAGTCAACAAAGATTTCTCTGGAAAAAAAAAAATCCAGTCTCGGTGAGTCTCCCCGACGCTCCCAACATACCCATCACTGTTACTGCCTACCTTTACCAAGATCAATACCCAAGCCACCTACCAGCATCAGAAGGTGTTCTGATGTTGCATATCCCCAGCAAGCCAACTCCAGCACTGGGGAGGGGAAAAGGCTGCTCCCATGGGGAGACTGTGCCAGATGGAGCAGGTGACAGGGACAACCGCAGGTGGAAGATAACAGAAGATCTTAAGTGCAGTTCTACGCAGTGCCCTCAGTATTTGATAAATAATCTATTTATCCATATCATAGAAGGTTATATTTGTATAATTAACCTAAACATTAAGTGAATAACTTACCTGACCCAGAAAACAAAAAAAAAAAACCCAACACCAACCCCACAGGTATAAATGTGTCCCATCAGACAGCAAACAAACTTTCCGTAGGAAAACATGACACACGCAATCTCTTCACCCAAAAAAAAAGACCTGCCACATACTTTTGAACCTAAATTTCCTGATTCATACAGCTGCTGCAGCAGGGGGCACATATGAATTACTGGAGTGCATAAGAACTTACTAAACTGGTTTGCTGCTGACAGACTGGTGTGCAACCCTACACTGCAACACAGCCAGATGCCCACTCCCCGAACAACCAGTGGACCCGCTGGCTTCTGCTGGAGGTTACCCACCACTCAGCCTCAGAGGTTGTGCAAGCCCAGCTTTGGGCACAGCCAGCTGGGTGACCCGAAATGACCACCCAGTGCATAGTCAATGATCTCTTCTACTGGCACAACTGTGGCAGTGTCCAACCAGTGGGCAAAAATGAGCGGTAACATCTTTAACATGCACATTTAGCTGCTCTCAGGGGTTCTCTACGGCTTTGCTAACTTGAGGGCTCCAACTGGGAACTGTTTTAAGAGGACTTCAAGCCTTTACCAGACCTTCCAGGCTCTCACCTCCCCACCTGCACCACCCATGAGGAACACGGGCAACCTTTGTACCTGCACCAAAGGCGAGTGAAGCTGAAAAGCCCCCTCAGCAAGCTTCTGCACAGCAGCACACCAACCTCCAAGTGGTCAAACACATTATGTGATAAGAAACAGCAACAGTCACTGAATAATTTATGTGATAAACTATTTCTGGAGCATTTGATCAGCTCTATTGGCTATCATTATTTTTGCTGAATCAACAGCCCCCATCAGAGCATATGCTCTAGCGAAAACAAGCAGCACTGTGACAGGTTAGGAAAGACATTTACTAAATTAAACGCACGCCCCACTTGCTCCGCTGAGCCATAATGCAGTACATACATACATGGAAATCTAAGCAGCTAAATGCATACTCTTCCTGAAGTGGTTGTCTGAGCATACACAATCTGTCCCTTCAAGGTTTTTCCATTAACATACCCACGTGTAGAGCTATAAATCAAAATGAAAGAGAACAGAGCAGGCCAGCAGAAGAGCGATAGAAATACATTGCAGGTCGTTTTGCAAGAGGCTGTGATTAACCACTATCAGTTAAAAGCAGTCGCGGGTAGAGCGATTCTGCACCTCAGCAGCCTGCAACAGGCGGCCTTGGAGAGAAACAAGGTGTTTAGCTGCTCTTGAAAAAAGAAACAAACATGACAAATTTTTTTTTAAAGAGATTAAAACCATTGCTCGATACACATTTTGACTCAGAATTGACACCTCAAGCAGAAAGAAGACAACAGTATTAACTTCTGTAGAGAAGTTAGAGGACCCCACGCAAAGGAAGGGGATGTGGCAGCGAAGCACAGAAAGTGCCCTGGCAAGAGGACGGTCTGTGAGCTGCCCTGGTACCTCCCTGGGGCCGCTCAAAGAGCTGGTGTGATGCAACAGGCTGCCCGCAGCCAACACAGGAACCATCCCTCCACTTCAGAAAGTAGTACCTGGGATTTGCTGGGGTTGGAAATGATCAGGTTTTAACTAAAAAAAAAACAAAAAACCAAAAAAAACACCCAACAAACAAAACAAAAAACCCCAACCAAACAAAAAAAACCCAAACCAAAATAAAACAAAAAAAAACCCCAAAAAACAACAAAACCCCAGACATTCCCCAGGGACATCCCTCACTGCTACAAAATCCAAAATCCTTCCTTGCCCCCACCTTACTCCAAATGGCAGCTGTGAACCACTCTTCTTGTTGAACAGAGCTGGCAGATTTTCAGAATCAGAAAGAAAACCTGCCATGAGGTGTTGCTGTTGCACAGATGATAATTTGATCGGCACCGGGATTATGAGACTTCTTTTGCTAGTGGAAGAGCATGCAAGGTACACAAGCCCCCATACCTGCACCAAACTCCACTTGGAAACAAACATGTGGGATCACCGTGGTAGATAAGGCAGGAGGGAAAAAAAAAAAAAAAAAAAAAATCACTGCTTAACTTGTTTTCCCAAAGGCGCGTGGCTTTGGACAAGAGGAATCCCAGCATATGCTGGGATCTTCAGCTCAAAATACAAATTCCCCTCCTATTCAATATTAATAATACACAAACTCCCAACCAGCAGCTGCATGGAGAAGGCAATCTAATTTTCTACCTTTGACCATGCTGAGATGCCAGTAGGGTTCACAAGAACGCCCTGGACCAGCAAATGGTGTTGGTGCAGTGAATCAGTTCACCGGGCAGCGGAGAGCAGGCCAGCGCGCATGACGAGGCAGGAAAGCTGCCAGCTGCCCTTCAGCTGCCGGAGCAGTTCCTATCTGCACAAACACACTGGCACAACACCCACTCGCTATCTGGCAACAGCAGATTTTACACCGCTCAACACTGCTGTTAAATACAGGAACCATTTTAGAGCACAACAACAAAGTCACACATAACAGGTTTAACCAAAGCTGCGTATTTTCCTGCTATGGAAACCGGTCACAAGAACCAAAAAGCCGCCCAAAGACAAGAATTTCGTGTGCTGCTCTCTCCTAATCTGCCCTGTTCCCTTCTGAAACCCTAAAACTGATGAACGGCGACATGGACTAGTTACAGCCGGCCCAAAGCAGCAATCTAAGCTCTTCACATCAACGCTCTGCCAATGCATGATCAAGGGTGACACCAAAGCACAAAGATATTTCACCTGCCACCTCCAAATGACCTCATGCAATGTGCAGCCTTGCTTCATCTTCACAGAATGGACTCCCCGCATACAGACAGACAACAGACCTTTAAGTTGTAAAGGCCTTAAGACCCTGGGGTTTTTTTCCAAAAGCAGGAATAATCCAGAAGTCCATGCAAGTGGAAGTTGGCAAGAGCTTGGTAGTCCACAACTGAATGAGACAGACACCACTACGTTTAGTAAACAGCTCAAAAAGCAGCTATGAAAATTGCAGCTTGTCCTCGTCTACTAAGAGTAAAAAACATACTGACTGAAGCAGTAGCAAAAGGTGAGCCGAGACTCAGAAAACCTTTGAAAAACTGAAGACAGCTAAGCAGCACAATCATCACTGGGAATTTACAGGTTAAAATCTGTCAGGAAGGCTTACATCAAGTTTATCCTGTCTCAGACCATGGAGGTCCACATCCAAACCTATTTTTCTATGAACCTAAACCCATTGGTGTTTCAAGCCGAACAACCCAAGAATCAAAGCACTCCAAATTCTGTACTGCAGAATTCTGGCTTTAAATATCTGCCACTCTACACATCTCAGCAAACATTTTTCTGCTTTCTAAACCTTTAAGTGAGCTCCTTATAGGCCAGGCTGGATGGGGCTTTGAGCAACCAGGTCTAGTGGAAGGTGTCCCTGCCCACGGCAGGGGCATTGGAACTAGATGATCTTTAAGGTCCCCTCCAACCTAAACCATGTGATGACTCTCTGGTTTGTAAGCTATGCTCCCATCCATCTAACACCAGGCCCTCCAGCTGGTCCTCCCCTGCCATGTCACACCATGGCCCTAAACTCACAACCCAAGCCTCAGAGAGGCTTCACACACAGGCTAAACCCCAATGCTATCAACACACACACTCACAGGATCCTTCCCGTAAATCGGCTGTCTTGGAGCAGAATAAAAATTGCACCTTGTCTGAAAAACACTTAACAGACCGTAACTTGTGCAACAGCCAAACATTTCATACACAGAAAAGCGCAGCCCTGCCTTGCAAGAGCAGAAACACACGGCAAAAGCTCAGCCGACAAGATGGAACAATAAAATGACTAATAGGGGAAGACACACACGTGGCAGGCCTGCACGGGGCAGAGGGGCACTAACCCAAACTAACCTGTTCGGGTTAGTCTGCTTCGCACCCCAGCACACCGCACAGCCTGGTCGAATCGGAGGGGTGCAAAGGCACAGAATCCGTGTATGTGTATACACGTGAAGTATCACCGACTTTTGTTGTTGAATCCAAATAATTTCTCAGCCTAAATTGCATTGGTATGCGTTCTAAAATGGTTTTTTAATGCAAGTTTTCAGTTTATTTTACAGTCATCTTTGTCACCAGTTTTAAAATACATATATTTATATGGTTTAGAAAGAACCATCTGGAGTCACGTCCTGAAAAACACATCCTTCCATCCTTCTGGCAGACAAGTTGTGTACTTCTGAGTAATTAGTGTGTGTTTATAGAAAGACAGGGCATGCTTGGGTTTTTTTATTTGTGAGCCCACTCTTCATTAATTACCACATTTTCCAAAGAGCAAGAAATAACATTCTGCCTCTCTCACACCCCTGTGTAGAAAGCCAAGATATAATATACACTACAAATGACTGTGACTTGTGCCTTTGTTCCCCCTCCCCCGTTCTGTACATTTCCTTTGGGTGGTCCTGCACGGCTCTGCCCCAGGGGAGGTGGCTTCCTGGGGACAGGCAGAGGAGCTAGAAGCACTGCAGATTCAGACAGCCACGGCTTCGTCCCCCAAAGCCCCTCTGCTACACTGAACGCCTGCTAAGAGTTCTGCCATTTCTCTGCTTCCAAAACAGAGGGTTAGGTTGTTGTTTGGGTTTTTTTTTCCCCCCATCTATTCCACCTCCTTCAGAGTTCTTTTCATTTTAAAGCTTTTCACGTTCTTGAAACACCTATACAACCTGATTTAAGAAACATCTAAAAGCCGGACCCCTTCAAGATCAAAGGCCTTCAAAAAGCCAATTTACCTAAAATCTCTAGTAACTTTTGAAAGCTGTATGATCTTTTTAAATTTTACAATCACAGCCCGCTGAAAATAAGGCACGTTTGCTCAGAGTTCAGCCCCGCAGCATTCAATGCCTCTGCCTTAAACTACTCCCAGAGATCCCCAACTCAAATGTGACACCTTGTTTTCCTCAACTGTGTCAAAAAGCCTGAGCTCTCATTTGTAGCTCCCCGGCAATAGTGGCTGATCCACCGGTGCACCTGGGATGATCTTGTGTAAGAACAAAAACCTGTTTGGCCTAGGAAGGTCTGAAGAGATTTAATAAGATATTGTGAAAGGAAGACAAAAAAAGGAGTTTGTGAAACATGCCTTAAAATAATTTCTTCCCTTAAAAAAAGCTTCCTGCCAGTTTAGCTGGGAATTGTTCTTCCTATGCAGCAAAGTGTATTTCAGATGCAAACTACTGTCATATCCAGTACTACATACAGAACTATGTCCCATCCCAAGCATCCAGGTCAGCGCTCTCAACTTTTTCCAATTTACAGCCTCAATCGTTAACAGCAGCATCAGCTCTTCTGCATATCTGCCATAAGCCTATTCACAACTGGCCAGCTTTTCTCACTTACATGGTGTGGATCCCTTGCAAATAAGTTCAGAGACAGAAATCAGATTTAAAAACACTGTTTTACGCAGCTATGTGACTTATGCAGAGGTGTAAGTATTTCTAATGAACATATTGCAATCACAATGCATGACACATTTATATAACTCACATGATGTAAATCCAGAATTGCCTGTAATGAATGTCATTGTCACATGTATTAAGGACATTTAAATAACTTGAAAAAGCTCAGATAATCCTGCTTACTCAAAAACTTTGCTGGTTAAACTGAAGGGAAAGTTCTCCTAAAATTTAAAAATACTGGAGCAGAGGTAGCAAATAACTAAGGAAAGTGGCAGCCCTGAAGTCCAGTAAGTGCCAAATTACAAAATTACTCAAGTCTTCAAACTGGCAGCGCAGCATTCACAGATTTAGTTTTCCCCAGCATCTAGTAATGTCATGCTATGGACGGACTAAATCACAAGACAGACAACAACATACATGGTGCTGCCTGCTACATGCCAGCAGCTACTCCAGATTTAGTGTTTGAGAAAGTCTGAGAGCCAGAATAATCCTATTTAGTTCTGAGAGATCAAACGGGATTTGTAGAAGGGTAACATATCCACAGATTAGTGAAATGTTCTCAGTTTAAGCGTGGTCACTTTGCAATCATGTTCAGAAAGCATTTTCATCTGTAGATATAAAGTAAGTTTTTAACTAAGTCCAGAGACATTAGAATTACATTAAAATATATACATTCACATATAAGAATATATATGAAAAAACCTAGGCATGGTATTCATAAAACACCAATCCTCCCTCATCTGCCCCTTGTACAAATTTTGACTCACTTGTTGATACAGGAAGGTTCTCCCACAGCCATACGTACCATCAACACAGGGCACACATCAACAGAGCACAGCATCTTTCTTAGCAAAGAAAAACCCATCAATACTCCCTAGTAATCAACTTTTCTAAACCAGGTTTTCTTCAGAAGGAAGAAAGTATTTAAAGATATTATCAAAATGCCGGTTGTTTAAGCAAAGTCCATGCTGATATTATCTACAATTAATTCACAGTGAATCTAAAATGATACGCTGATGCAAACGTCTTGCGACCCAGCACACAGCAATCTGCCTAACCATACCTGCAGTTACAGCAATTAACAGTTCTGAAGAGCTTCCCAGAGCAAATTGTTGACAAGGTCCTTAACAATAGCTTAGAATATGAAACTTGCAAGTCTTTGCCCTTAATTCTTTGTGCTCTGCCACTACGATGAAAATAGCAGTACCGTTCAGCTTACAACAGAAAAGCCTCCACCCAAGGCAATTGTGAATGAACTGCTTCCGAGAGAAAATGCAGTCCACTTAGATCACGGGGAAAATACAGCTCAGTGGACTGAGCTGACTGTTCGTAGCACCAAACCACCGACATCACCTGAAGGGCAGGAAGGGACCCTCCTGAAGGAGCTTTCTGCCACACTCTCTTCCAAAAGCAGAAACCCAGCCACCTGCCAGTGGAGATCCTGGGAAAACATTATCTAAATGGTTACAGCAGACACAAACCTAATTATCAACCAGACAAGCACCATAAATAACCCAAATAGATGCACAGATGTTACTTCTGTGATAAGAACAGGGGCAGTTAGAGCTTCAGAAAGCTCTGGATCTCATTCAGGCAATATAGGACAACTGCTAACCTTGAATATCAATTCTCCTACTCCATAAAGTTTTTCATCCCGTTACAATTAAGTATATTTAAATTCAGACACGGGTATTTTAATACCAATCAAGCTTTTATATTTACAGCAACATCCTATCCAACACATCCATAGAATACGAGCAGGCAGATCAAGTCAGCTGGCTGTCAAAATAAAAATCTATTCTCTATGTATATCCCACTATCCATGACTAAGCACGACTGCAAGAGAAGAAAGCGCTCTTGAGTTTAGCTGAAGACATAATCCCATATTGGAGTACTTGGAGACAGCAGAAAGCAATGTCCTAAGGGTGCTGAGCTCAGCGGGACAGCTCTTTCCTAAACTGAAGGTTAAACAAGCTCATAGAAACTGACTGGGCGCCAGAACTCGCTACCTGTTATAATGCTGCATTCCTCGCTCTGGGCTGGGATGGACCCCGTTCAAAACCTGCCCATATGGCAGCTGTACTGCCGCTTGCCCGCTCGTTCTGTAAATCCTTGGAAAAGTTTCAGAACAGACCTGAAATTAATACTGACAGTGACCAGGCACGTCCTGTAACTGCACACTTCATTGGGTGCGGAAATGAAGACCAATTTGTCTTGATAACTTTAGAGAAGAGAACAGCTAGTAACAAATTCCTCTACTGAAGGTATTTGTCTATCTTTTTCTTCCCAAGCGTGCTTTATTTGCACACCCTACTTAAGAAAAAGAAAACTTATTTTCTCAGGGAACCTGATCCCCCTCTTACCTGAAACAAATCAATCTTTTGTTTTTACAGCAACGCCTAGTCACACAGTGACAGGTCAAGGCTGAGTTAGTGTTTTCACTGTACAACACATTTCTTGAATCTTTTACAAACCTATCATAAATACTCACCAGGGACTGTAACAGGCTTTATACACCCTCGTTAGATGAAGAGACAGATTTTTTTCCTTATGACAGCTTTCATGTCCTAGAGCGAGTGCCTATAGTTCACTGGGTTAAGGATCCTGTGCGTTTATTCTGGAAGCTGACCGTTTTATCTCTACAATACTTTAGCTTGGGTTGGCTATCCTTCAGCATGAGCCCAAACACTTCTCCAAGTGTCACCCTCCTTAAAAACCATGGGCCTGTCAAGTCACCTTGCTGACTTGTTCCCCTCTAAATTGATTTCTGTTCATTGTTACATATAGACCACCGCAGTGTACATCTTAGGTATATTACACCATTTATATGTAGCTGGACTGTTGCAAAACTTATACTTTTTTGAATCTATTATTTGGAAGTTTCACCTTCATCAATTTAATCTTTTTAAAATGCAGCAGTTTGCTACGGCATTAACTGTCTTTACTGTAGGTACTGCAGGAGTTTGATCTGCATCCTCTGTTCTCCCGCTAGATTGATCCAAGTGTAATTAGTCCCAACAGAACAATGTGTCCTGGTCACTTCCAGAAGACTGACATATTTGGGCCAAAATTTGCAGTCCTATGAAACCACGAGCTTTTTACATTAGATTAAGACTGTCTGTGTTCAACAGAGCACTGGTTTAAGTTCCAAAAAGAAAAGAGAAACACCATCTGCATCCCAAGGCAATTCACAGAACCGTTGGGAAGAGAAATGAACAAACATTTTTAGTCAGTAAGCTAACACTCCACTATTTCTGTCCTTGTTATTTAAGCCACTTGTTTCATCATCAGACATGAAGCTGTAAATGATCATCAGTGCTTCTCAAAATGACACTAGGTATTTTGCATTTATTTCCAAAGGAAGAATATTCTCATTTTCTTTCTTAATCACTAGAAAAACCTGTACCGAGTGAAACACCACAAAAATATCAATCCAAAAGACAATTGACTGATCTGACATACGTAGTGTAGCAAGGTGGTTACGGAAAAGGGGTAATAACTCAAGTTGTGTTAGCATTAATAAAAAATGAGGTAACCTCCAAGAATAATGTGAGAGACCTACCTTTAAAGAAAGACACCTTTCAGAGACTACATTAACAGTTTCCCTTAAACCAACACAGATTAACTTGCTTGCGAGAAAGGAGAAACCCCCTAACATTATCAGGCATGAGTCTGGAAATGCGCAAACTGCCCAGAGCCAATTTTAAATTGCACAACTGTGATTTTGGCATTTGAACTTTTTCCAGTTACTTTTGAGAGGGAAAAACAAGAAAAGAAAAAAAATAACAAAAACAAAGCATGTTTTAGCCACAACACTTTGGCTTGATCCTTCCTTATCTTCTCTGGGATACATGCCTCCCTTCACAAATATAGCATAGTCCAAGTAGCAATTTATTTTAAGCTGGAAACTGAGACTGGGAGATAGCAAGCTCATGCAGTTTAAAGACAGCTACCTTATTCTATACCAGTAAACAAACCTCAAAGCTCCTGGCAGTAAATATGATCAGAACCAACACAGGACCAACAGCTACCACAGGATTCTAGAGCTCAAAATTACACATCCCCAACCAAGCACAACGATCTCCCCAACACAAACACCAAGTAGAAGTGTACTAAACACCTGAATGGAAGGGCTGGTACTGCTGTTGCCAAAACCCTAATGTTGATTTCCTTTACATATTGAAAAGGAGGGCGCTCCTTCAGTAGCCACATAAGTTCTCCAAAAATAGATTTATTATAGAGATCAATAATGAGCCTTATTGTAAGAACCTGTCCTGTACAGAACGTTTATCTTGCATCTTTACACTCGATGGGAGAGGGAAAAAAAAAAAAAACCAAAAAAACCCAGAAAACTGCCAAATTACCAGGCTAAGATTAGCATGTCACTTCCACAGTTATATTCTGAAGTGAAGTATCTTACAAAGAACAGGAAAAGCATGAAACAATATAAAATCAGATATAATCCAACTCAGTCACAGGATATAAAAAAGATGGTATGTTAGTTAATACTTTCACTGTTTTATATGATTCTATTTAATTTACCATACATAAAGAATACAACATGGATATGGTTCCATGACTATCAATAACTGCATGAATGCTACTGCCTCCCAGAAAATTTCAACATAACTCAGAGACATGAAGTTATGTTTGTTGGTAAACTGGCTCTACCACCTCTCATTTCTCCAAGACGAAGCCTTAATGGAAAAAAACCAACCACTTCAGAAAGTCAAGCTTCCACTTTAATAACTTACTTTTTTCTAAAAAACAGCCCAGTAAACTCGTATTCAGATTTTAAAGCATAAAAATACCATTAAAAAACCCAACCTCCCTCCCCCCAAAACCCTCAAGAAACCAAAATTTTTGTGAAAACTTTTTTTTTTTAAAAGGGCTTTCTGTCAGAAAGTAATTTCAGCACAGATTTACTTAATTTTATGCTATTTCCTCAACTGCTTAGCTTATATAATTCCTCAGAATGCCCAGGAGTTTTAAAGTAATTAGAGATACAAGCAAGTAATCAATACCAGTTTGCAGCTTTTCTGCAAGTCTTTCGTGTCCAGACAAGCATTAAAAAAACCCCAGCTCAAGTCAAAGGGCATCACTAGGCAACAGTAGGTATTAGTCACATCGCTCTCCAAGAAGCACTTCCAAGTCAAGCCACAAGCAAGTTCCTGAGCATTAGAATAGCCTAAGTTTCACAAGTGTAAGACACTGTACTTCTTAAAGCAAAAATTAAAAGAACATTTATCAGAAACAAATCATCTTCTCGATCATTCCCATGTAATAACTTCTATACATTCAACAACACCCATAGAGTGTGATTAGCAGTCTAAAGCCGTTAACAAAGCGCTCTACTAGAATGGGCTGACACCGAGGACCCCCGTGCCTACTGGCTAGGAAATAAATACCCATGACTTCATAGGAAAGTCACCATCTCATGTTTAACACATTCCTCAGGCTGCAGCTGCGTATCAGCGCTGAGCGAAAACTTGCTGCCATATACAGGATCTGTCCTGCTCCACCTCGGCTTCCCCTTGCACCACTTCAAGGCACAGCTGACTTTTCAATGTGCCCGTTCAGGCAGCTACACCAGTAGAAAACGGGTCGCTTCTTTCTTCGGGGTCAGGGTAAGTTTTCAAAAGTCAGCCAAGCCAATGTTTACCTCTGCCAAAGAGATCGCCCTTCCCCGACGGCCCCCAAATAACGAGCAGGCCAGCTTACTGAGCTGGCTGTGACGCTGACATGGCCAATAAGGCAGTTCTGCAGGCATGCCTGGCAGAAAACGCAAGAACTCAGCAGCAAAGAAATTTCCTGACATTTTAGCAAGTTGACTCACTGAGCTGGGCTAGTTATCGCCAATCCTGCCCCTCGGAAGAGCAAAGGACTGCACGTGAAGCTACTCCTTTCAGTGGGCACTCCCCGATCCACCAGGGGTGCTGCAACATGAAATCCATGGCACGCTGCATGGCTAGGATGGAGGAAAATGGCTGGTGGAAAATGCTACCAGGTACTGGAAAGAAAACTCCAGATCAACAACTGAAAACCAGGATTCAGTTGAAGGATATACTTGAAACAACAAAGCTATATAGCCAAGAACAGCTTTCAGTGACCATTTCAAGAGAATTTATGCTACATCCTGCCGCTAGCCAGAAAACCTAGTACTCCGCAGCTAATATCAGCTCTTCAAAGAAATTTTGCTTTGTTGGAAATTGTTCAAATCATGCCCTTTCTGGAAGAAGTACTGACCAGTCAGTACAAGAGTAAACACAGTTCCATCTACATTCTCTTTCCTTTGGCTTAGTATTTTTAATTTGGGTAAAAAGAAACAGTTTCACATGCCTGGAGACTGGGAAAAGGGATAGTAAAAACCGTCTTCAAGTTAAATAAAACTATACATTCAACTCACAACTAAAAAAATGCTGTGGTTAACGCTAAGTTCATTCAAGTGACTTTACTTACAAGATGATTGTTAAACCAATTTAAGCTCAGAAAACACTTTCTAAAATTCCACATTTAAATAAGACTTGAAAAGAGCAATTTACAAAAGAAGACAGTGTAAAAAAATTACTTCTTTTCATCTTTGTAATCCACAAAAAGCCTCATTTTTGGAAGCTAAAATGGACCACTTACTTAGTAAAGGCTTAGTCAGCATCAAACCTATGAAAGTGATTAAAACATTTTCACTCTTAGGAGCATAGCAAAAATAAAAAATAGCCAAGACTTTAATTAAACTGACATAGAAGCAAACACATCACCAGTGAAATGGTGGTATGTTTCCATATGCCAGATTTGTTGTTTCAGAGCTATCTGAGAGGCTTTTACGTGAACATACAGCATGTGACATCCATATAGAGTAAGGCCCTTTCTAAACAGCTGGCTTTTTCCTGAGGTTAAAAATGGAAAGCAGGTAACCTCATGTAAAGACTCAGTCTCCCAGCAGAGGTCTAAACTAAGAGGATTACAGGGTCAAAATTCCAGTAGATGGAGAAAGGTTTTATCTGCGCATTAAAGAGGCACAGGAACTCTTAGATAACAATTTAATTATAGAAATAAAGAACAGTTTCTCAGGCACTCAGACTTCCGAGTTGAAATTTTTCACTTTGTTTTCATACTTGCAGATGTCTACACTGCAGTCAGCTGCTCAGCAGAATACATTAACACATGCAGAGCTCCGTCCTACTGCAGCTAGAATACTTCCCGTACCTTCCAGGCAGGAGAAATGGAGGGAGAGTGTTTTGACAAACTACTAGCCTAATTAAAGATGACAAAAGCAAGATGTCCAAGTTGAAAGCTGTATGCCAAAGAACCAGAGAACGTCACAAGAGCAAAACGCCCAGTATGAGGCAGTTGCACCCTTCTCTGTTTTATAAAAAAAGCCGAATTCAGCTGGGCAGGAGAGAGATGGGTAACAGTCCTTCTTACATAACTATCAGCTACTTTATTTCATCTTAGGTAAAACAAATCCACATCAAACTTTTCACAACATCAGTCAATGGTTTTGCTTAAAGAGGCATTAAGCTAGTTCTGTTTGCTTTCTGTTACCTTTTTCAAGTCACATCCAAACTGTGTGAGAAGTCAGTTAAAAAAGCAACACAGATAACATCTGAATGCTCTCCCCAACGAGAGAAACTACATATGGGATATTTCATCTTGGAAAGAAAGCGTGGAAAAGTTCAGATATTTCTTGTAGCCTTTCCCCACTTTACAACTAGTATTGCATCATCAAATAAGGTGTTTAGAAATAAGCGTAAGAGCAGCAATGATTCTGTCCAGAACATTCTCCTCCAGTGACTTCCCAGCTAAACAAACCTATTTATAAAACCAACCAAGAACAAAATGAAACAGCACCATACAGATTATATGAGATTATGAGACACTATTATCAGGATATATTTTTGTATTGTGGTTCATTTCACCTTTTAAAGGAGACTTTCATCTCTGTAGAAATTTTTTAGTTTTAAGTAAATGCTTTTACTCTGACATTTACACCACTAGCATGTGCCAATTATTAGTATCGTTACTATTATTAACGCTCAGGCATGACACAGATTTTCATTCTGGGCTTCAATGCAGGAAAAAAAATGTCTTACGTGATCAGTTAACTATTCTAACTGCAGAAACCTCACAGTTTACTCAAACACGGTAAGAAATGTTTTCAGTCATCAAAATATAGCAGCATAGTAATGTATTGTCCACAGTCCACAGTCAACAGGAAATAAGGAATATCTAGGAAAAAATCAGAATTGTACTGTTCTTCCAACCCTTCCATACCAACAGTAAGCTAAATAGCCGTATCCTTGTCAGGCAAACTTACCACTTCATTCTATAAAGATTAGAATGGTTTCTCCTAATGAACTCAGTAAAAATCACTGATTAATTCACTTGGATAACCAGTTACTACAATTCTCAAAACTGAAATGTACTGTGCAAGATAAAAAACCGGCACTGTGATGATCCCTGGTGCAACAGTTGCTGCAATAAGAGAAAAATCTTAAAAAGTGAAAGGAAGTCAAAAAAAAAAAAAAACTTTATTCACACCAGAAACGCAGACTTCAATGGAATTTTCCTTTATCAAAATAACCCCATTGTGGTTACTTACATCTTTGCTGTAAGAGAACTGTACAATATATATATAAATATATATTAAAAAGTCAACTTTTGTGCTTCCTTAATATTAATCGTCGTCGTCTTCCTCTTCATCGCTGATCACATATTTCTTATGCTTCTTACTTGCTTTGTCATCATCCTCTGCTTTTCTCTTTCCAGAAGGTTCACCTTCCTAAAGGCAAAAAAGGACAAAAATAAGCCAACATACTTCAAGCTAAAATAAGAAACTCAGAACAACAACAAAAAGACCTCAAAGTCTTTCTTGTAAGAAAAACAAAATTATTAGTTCTAGTTTTTCCATTTTGTGCTACTGTGATGCAGGATTGCTTATGTATCAGTGCTTTAAGTTCAGTCAGCATTGCTACCGGTCTCAAACCCCAGTCTGAGAGGGTCCACGATACAGCTGCAGCTCCGTTTACCTCAGTGGACATGCAGCCATATCTGCTTCAAACTGAACTATGGCATGGAAGTAATTTATGTCACAATCTGGATTTACGGCATGTGCAATATCATTCTCAGCAAGTCTTATGAGCATGGGTAATTCCTAGAATTTGTAGTGAGTTTTTCAACATGCAGAAGCTTTCCCTTTGGACAGCCTGTGTAGCTTTGCTAAGTTTTCAGACTACTGACACTTGTATGCCCTAAATTAGAGCTACTGAAGCAAAGAAGAAGTTCAGTAAGCAGGTAGGTGTTTTATTTGTTTGTTAATTAAAAAACAAACCAAAAAACTCAAACAAAAAAAACCCCACACACCACTCTGGCATGCAGGAAAAAGAGTGGTAAGAAAGTAGTACTGAGAATCAACACCACAGTTCACAGTCCAAGAAATGTAGTAGTTCAGGAGGCTTCAAAGAGTTGGTCACAGGAACTCAAAATCATTGAGTTAATTACCTGTTTGCAAGCAATACCATAATGACTTTTATAAGCTGGATGCCCAATTTTTAGCACCAAAATATAGAATCAACAGGTTGATTTTTATTCCATATGTATTTACACCTGTTCAGTTTAAATCCTTCCAAACAACATTTTAAATCAGAATGCTATGAAAATGTTTAATCAAACTGCAAATCACTAGTTGTTAATGCAAAAATAAGTTTTGACATGAAGAACAAGCGGTAACTCAATTATTGTTTAAAAAGAGGCGTATGTCTAACACTATAACACTACCCTCAGGTCTAAGTAACCTCATCTCTTTTTCCATTTGTTGGTTTTGGGTTTTGGGTGGGGTTTTTTTTTGGTTTGGTTTTTGGTGTTGTCTGTCTTTTTTTGTTTGGTGGGTTGGTTTTGGTGTTTTTTTTTTTAAAAAAAAAAAAAACCAACATGTATTACTTGGATTTAAGAAGCAGCAAAGATTGAGCTTCAGAACTTTATTCAACACATTTTATTCTCTATTAAGTTAGAACAGTGAGAATCTCTGTTATGAAGGAATTTTAAGCATGGAAAACAGTAGGGGTGGGAATCTCAATGATAGCTCCTTCCTCAGAACAGCAATTCTCTTGTAATCTAGCTAGGCTATTGTTAAATGATTCATCTTCCTGTTTAGCAGAATATCCCCGTTAACTACAGTAACAATAAAACTACTTGCTGCATGGTGATAAAGTGTATTAATAATAGACTGACGTTTTCAGTAATGGTAACAAATTGTTAACAGGACAAAGATTTGTGCTGTGTTGTTCACTGACAGCACATAAAAAGCAAGCCTGTGTACAAGGAAGTCCGTGTTTCACGTATGCAGATACGTATTACAAATACCAGACTTCCTATGTGGTGACTGAAAGTAAGTAGTTATGCATCACTGGGTTTTTTTTCTTAATACTGTAGCACCCCTCCGTGGCCCTGATGGGAATATTACCTTTAAGTCATGTAATTTTAAAATGGAGGCTGTCGTTCCTCAAGCAGCAGAGGAATGCTGTTGAATAGACCTCTTCTGAGAGACTGGAATTGCAAAGTCCTGATACTGCTATATCATGAACTAGCAACTAGTAGTGTCTTATAAAAAAAAAATAATTTAATTTCTACTAACAAACTCCAACAGAGCTCACAAATTCCAGTTTTTGTCTACATGCTTCGCTATGGCTGTCTCCTGGATTACTGTCATATTTTCTGAAATACTAAATTTTCCTCAATGTATAATAAAAAGCCAGAATCTATGTCTCTAAAAGAAAAACTAATTTTTACTTCTGCTTTGTATTACAATGCCTATTAGAGCAAATACTCAACTGACAGCACGAGAGTAGTGTCACAGCAGCAGGAATATGCATTCAGAATGTAGCAAACACCCAACAGGCTGGGAAGTAAGACATGCTTCCCAACAAGTTTACAGGAAGCACAGTATAGAAATGCAAATGACAGCAAACTTACTCCTTCAAAAATTAAGATTTCTTACATTATAGAGGTGTGTGTTACACTGAAAACTATGTCCTGTATTGGTCATTTAAACACAACTTTGGAACTTCAGCAGCTGTTACAGAAGTCTGACATGCATTCATTCACTAGAAGCACACAGAGCAAGCTACGCTGCAAAATTACTCTTTTAAGGAGAAAAGGATGTTTATGGAAGGATTATGGAAGCCTCTAAAATTCAAGAATAAGGTTCTAGCCACTTCAGCAGCTATTAGAGCAGCACACTAGATATGATGGTAGGAAATCAACTGAAAGAAATCTTAGGGCAATAGTTAAAATAATTTAAACAGTTAAAATAGTATCTTAAAGGAAATAGTGATATAAAGCATTAGAAAATATTCCATAAGCTTCCGCTGATCCCTCAAACTTCCTTTTTTAACCTTATGCATGATATTCTATGCATGAACTTTTAAATAAAATATAATTTACAGTAAAAACAGGACAGGAAGATTAATCAAACTAGCATGCCAGTGTAAAACCACCTCTTACAACCTACAAGGTAGTAATAAGAACCTGTCAAGCTAGGTTAGTTTGTATTTATTAGTCTGCCACCTAAGTGAAGGGGACTATCAGCAGAGCACACTACCACTCCTAAGCCACGCTTGGCTTGAGAGAAAAGCAAGCGCAGCTGCAACTCAGGGCTGCACTATATTATCAACAGCAAGGTGACACTAATACAGAACTGGTCATGTCTAAAAGAAAGCAAACTAATGGGCGACTAAAACTAAGCAGGTCAAACACCTGACCCAACCTAATTCCCTCTTGAACAGGGCAGTGGGAAGCCAGAGACCCAGCATCAAGCGCCGTTTGCCACAAATTCCAAAATTCCCCTCTTCTTTCAGCTTCCCAAGGTACACAGTAAATGTCCTATGGCTCTCTGCCACAGAAGCGTTTTACACTGAGGAGCGAGGGTCAGGAAAATAGACTACACAGGTATAGCTGATATAGGACAGAGTCCATATGCTTTCTGGTTCCACTTCTACCATCGGGTGAAAATAGTTAAGTTTTAATCTCAGAAATGGCACCTGTCAATTTTGAAAAGTGTTACACTGCAGTGCGGTATCAGAAGAAGTGACATTACTTGAAATGAACTAAACCTCAAGACGTGATATGCACCAAGATTCACTTGCTTATACCCAACAGTGATAAATTAAAAACCGATAAAACACAATTTTAGAAGAGGAAACAGCACTACTGCTGTAGCTAACAGTTAACCTGATCATGGCCTCATGTTTAAGATGATACTTGGGTGATAGATAACATCTATTTAGCAACAGATGTTAACTCTTTAACTCAGTTTTTTTAACTCTATTTAAAAAGAGCAGAAATACAAATGTGAAAATGCTTCTGCTATTTCCAGAATAAACAGGAGGGGACCATGTAGCTTAGGAGACAACATTGCGCTAGGATTCCGATATTACATCTTCTTACTTCTTGCATAATATTGGTAGTCATTTTACATAACTCTGCATAAATTTTTCCATCTTTAAATCAGCAATAATAATAGTGACCTCCTTCGGGAATCACTCGGGTCTATGAAATAATGCAGTGTATAAGAAATCGGTGATTAATTACCATGGAAAGCATGCCAAGTCAAATAACACGTTCATCACAGCATAAACGGAACTACACAATTCACAGCTTTAAAAACTACATTTAGTGCAGGCAATGTTCCTGACTGAAAATGAGTAGCTTAAGAACAAAATCCTTTTCTTACCTCATCACTAGTAAGTTTCTTTGCCTTGAGTAGTCTTTGTGTTTTATCTTCATCTGAGCCTTCATCACTGTCAGAAGAGTAGATTCTAGCACGTTCCTCTACAGAAGAAAATGAAAAGACAAATATTTATCTGAAATCGGTGAGAAAGAGAGAATATTAAAAATAATGCTCTTACATTTAGTACCACAAAAAACTGGCATAATCTAACTCCAGAGCAAACAAAGCAAACTTATACAAACTGAATTCATGTCTCATGTATCAAATGAACTGGCAAAATACAATCTTACCAGGACTCTCCTGTGAAACTAATTCATCTGAATCACACGGGCCCTACTTAGGTGCTGTTAAGGTTTATTATTACCTCTGATGCCACCTTTGTATCTGTTTTTGATAGCTGCTAGACTGATTGCATCATCTCCCTCATCCTCTTCATCATAGCGGTCAGGTTCTAAATAATTTGCACTCAGACCACGCTGGTGCTGCTTCTCCCGCATTCTTCGCTGCTGAGATTCTCTGCGAATGGAAGCTCTTAATCTCTCCTCTTCTTTCTGTCCAGAGAAAGAAGCAATATATAAAGATTGGGGGGAAAAAAACCACAAACCACCTCAAGAGCACCTTGTATTCTACTGTAGATTTTGAAACAATGTAACAGCAATGTAAAGACTGTACATATTCTGATTTTTTTGCAGTCTGTGAGGTTAAGCAAACTACGCCCATGGCTAACAACTCCTGTCTATAACTGCAAAATATACTTTGTTTTTATCAAGTCATAAAATGTTCAGAAATGTTCAGCTATATTACAGTTGTGATTTTTTAGATTACATCAGCAGATAAGACAGTTCCATACTACAATACCTTAATCATTTCGGTGCGCTGAGACTCTGGATCACGACCTGCCATTGGCAAAATACGAATTTTCTGTGTCTTTGAACATCTATCTGCCAGAGACAGAGTCATCTTCCGGTGAGTAGCACTGTCTGTAGAGTGTGGCCTGTTAAAAAATTGCTGTGGGTTAAATACTTCAAGGAATGTGTCCATTTTTAAAGGACAACGATAAGGCCAGCATACTGAAGATTTCAAAGATTCATCTGCACAAAAGTAAAAGCACCATCCTTTTTTCCTTTTTTAGTTTTATTTATTTATGTGCACTGTAACAGCTACTGGAGACATCAATTCCTTTCTCAGCAAACCATCTGCAGTCCATTACCAGCCTAAATAATCATCCTCATATTTCACATCAATATCCCAAAATGTAATCATCATCTGGATAGCAATTGTGCATCAGAAGAAAGGTTAATTTCAGGGAACATTAATATTCTTTCTGATTCAGATGAGGACTTGCACTTAAAAATGCAAATTAAAATAGATTTTAAAAATATACACGTAGCCTACATATTGCAGTGAATGGCATATTAAGCTTTCAAACTGGGACACCTAATTTAGGAACAATCTTACCGAAATACTGACTTTGGAAAATAGCACATTCTTATTAAACAGTTCAGCTCTGAAGGTTTATGAACTGGTATCTCTAATCTTTATATACTAGTTACAACACTTAATTGCAAAAGTAGTATCAACATCTGATATAGAATAGCATGCTTACCTGAAGGTTAATTTTGTCTTGAAAACAGCCTGTCCTTGTAGACCTGTCCCTTGTCTGATAAACAGATGGTTGTGATCTCCCTGTAGCGGCGCCTTGTACACGTCAAAGACCTCATTGCCCAAGTGGAGAGACATGCTTGAAAGAGATTCATATATCAGTTATTTGATAAAGGCACTACAGTCTGTTTTTGCCTCATTTATAAATGGAGAAAGGCTTCGTGTTTCCTTTCTATATATACACCCAATAATTATATTTCAATCCAAACTAAGCAGAGCATAAAATTTTCAAAGCAGAAACTAAAATAATTTCTGCTGTGCAGAACTGACGTCAAAGTTTGTTGACATATTTTGGCATGCCATGGCATTTCATTGTAAGAACAACTGTATTCCTTCAACAGAAAAAAGTCCAAACTAACCTTCCATCTGACCATTTGACTATCCGTGCATTACTTTCTCTGATCTCATTCCCCTCCTCATCTCGTCGCATCCGCCATCGTATTGTGTTTTCTACCTGTGGGGAAAAAAAAAAAAAACAACCACAAAACACTCTAACTCATAGTAAGGAATACTGTGGTAAAATATACTCTATATAGGTCAAGAATTACAGTCAGAAAGGCTAGATAATTTGCGGAATGATGCAAAGAAATGAAGGTGAAAGGTATCGCTTTTATAGGTGAAATGCAGCTGTCAAGCTTTTTTTTAATTACTAAAACGGATCAACTTTCCTCAGTGCTGAACCAGTCCACAGTTTCACAGTCTGAACCATAACTCAAAACGTCATTCTAAAATAGCTGAAAAAGACTTTGAGGAAATGTGGCTTGATGAGTGTAAAAGAGGAAAGGAAAATTAACATTATACCTTGAGTTTTAACCTAGTTCTACCCTCTTCATCAAGCATCTCCTCATCTTCAAATTCATCTTCATAATACTGGGGATCAAAAGGTCTGCAATAAATTATATAATACAGTCTTTATTCTTCTAAAAATTAATCCAGTTTCTAGGGTTGTGCAAAATAACAGGTGCTCAAAAGGTTTAAATTATACACTGTACACAACAGTAGGCACTGCAGCTGCGAGCCAGCCATTTCCGCAGTAATGTAATTTATTGCATTGATTCTACACCACAGGAGGCCTACCCAAGTGTCTTCACTACCATCAACTGCAGCCACTTTAACATTCAGACCCTCTAAATGGCTCTAGCCAAAGAAAGCAAATCTGCCTCAGAAAATACCGTTTCCTTAGTATCAAGATGGTGAGGTCAGGGTTAAGTCTGGAAGAAGATATACACAATATTGTACAGAGAAAATAAAAAGAATCATCTTATAAGTGTGGTGAATTAGGGACTTTCTAAGAGCACAATTTTTTTTAATTTGAATCTCAAAACTAGCCAAAGGGAAAGGAAGATGAGATTGCTTTTCCTCTCTTCCTTAAAAAACCTGACGACTGGGGTGGGAGTGCGTGGGGGAAGGCCATTTCCTAGCCTCCTTCCTAACAGTTTCCAGGCTGCTGCAAGGGAGAGAAGCGATAAACAGACTCTGCTACTGTACAATCCGATTTTTCAGTCCTGTCTGACCTCCACAGATCTCCAGGACTTCTCTCACTGATTACATCCACTAACGGGATTCTTAACAGTTCTCTTCTGAGTCAGTCAATAGATGAAAGCCAGGAAGAATGATTTAACTAACGTATAACAGAAACAATGCTACACTGCTGGCTAACGAGATACCTATTAAACAATGCAATAAAGCTGCTTAACAAAACACTCAAAAGAGATGGATTTAACAACAATTCGCTAGAAGTGCTGAAGGTGGGCTCTAGGACCAAACCTAACATCACTAACAACTCTAATGATTTATTTTGTTTCTCTTTATGAATTCCAGAAAATTTCTTTACCTTGGGTTAGGTAAATAGGAAAATCAGTAACCAGCCTCTTCATAGTTAAATAGTACATTTAGCACACGCAAATAAAAAAGGGCTTATTCTAAAATTCAAAATTATGTTTTTATCACTCCGAAGTGCATAAAGATCCTGCGCATTTGGCTTTCACACCTCTGAGAGCCTGAACCCATGTTTAAAATTCAGCTGATAGCATGTGCTTTCAACTGAATCATATTTTTTTAAAGACAGAAAGTTATTCAATCAAGCTGAAACCCAAGCTCATAAGAGAATTACTCAGTACTTCATTACATGCCAACAATAGATATTACTATTGACTGATCACAACCAAAAGCGTGCATCTTAATGTTCACCATTTTAAATACGGCCAACATATTTAATTGTATTACTAAAACAAAAGCAGTATAGTGAAACACTAAAAAACCTTATCAATCCTGTATTTCATGTGCAATTACCTGGGCTCCACGCTAAGGAAGTTGGGCAGCTTCACAAAATACAAATCATTACCCAAGTCGGTGTTTACTTTTGGTATTTCTACCTCTATTCTAGTCTCTGGAATCGGCTCTTCTTCCTGCTGTTCTTGACTCAGTCCATTCTCATCCTAATAAAAAAAAAGGAGACTAGGAGCATAAGTGAACAAAGTCTATCTGGCTACTGTTGCTTTAATAAGCACTTGCATTTTGCTTAAAGAAATGTCTCATCCATATGCAGAAAGAGAGATCAGGAAGCTCTGGGTAAAACAACTTGCACATTTTCAGTGAAAGCAATTCAATTCAGCATTTTCACATGCTACAAGGTGATTTCAAATAGCAGTGCAAACTCAAAGAGACCAAAGACAGCAAGGAAACAGCAAAGGAGCTGACATACAGTTTTCAGCTAAGCACTGGAGAGTAAATGGGGGACAACGTTTCCCAGATAAAAGAAGTATTTTTATGTATTATCATCATGACCCAAATGAAAACATTTGTCAAACAGCTTTGCTGAGGTACCAAAGACAGCTGTGACTTTGTATTTTACTTGATGACAATCAAAATTACTCATTATATTTCTTTCAAGTACAATAAGTAGAGCAGGGATGGGAGAAGGCAGATAAATGAGTCCATCTGCTATTGCTGTGCATAAAGTTTTAATAATTCTTTTAGCTAGGGCAAAATTATCTGTAATGCTTAATGCCACTACTTNCCCCCCCCCAATATTATCAAACTTAATCAGTGTTCTGCATTTCAGAGTGGAATGGCATGTTCCACGCCCCGGAAGTGTTCAAGGCCAGGATGGATGGGGCTTTGAGCAACCATGTCTAGTGGGAGGTGTCCCTGCCCATGGCAGAGAGGTTGGAACTAGGTCATCTTTAAGGTCCCTTCCAACTCTAACCATTCTGTGATTCTATGTTATTTCAAAAGTCTACTCACAATGGGCTGTCCTGGAGTTGGTGGCTTGTCTTCTCCATCACTCCCTGAGGAAATGTCATCTGCACCTCCAAACAGATCCATGACATCTGCGTGCTCTTGAGCAGAAAGATTGCTATTTTAAAATACGCATATATATCCGTGCACTCACACATCTCTACATGCAAGCACACTCACAGAAAAAAAGATTAACACACCCTTCACTTCTATTACCACTTAAAGTCACCTACAAAGGTTAAAAATGGCAAATGTCTATGAAGCACACATTGTTCTCTTAT
Source organism: Burhinus bistriatus (assembly GCA_013397275.1). Classification (NCBI taxonomy): domain Eukaryota; kingdom Metazoa; phylum Chordata; class Aves; order Charadriiformes; family Burhinidae; genus Burhinus; species Burhinus bistriatus. The sequence goes on along the minus strand of VYXH01011242.1, from coordinate 2,541 downwards.
CCTGAAAAACAGATTTCCCATGTATCTTTAAGCTAAGGATTCAAGGTACGTTTCCCTGGAAAGGCTCCATCACATAAGAGAATCTAGTTGAAAAACGGCAAGAGAAGAAATAAGAGTACAAGATCATCCTTTACTCAAGTAAACAACTTAAATATATGTAAACAGCAACTTCATTAACCATTTTGGAGGCTCTACTTCTCAGAAGAATCAACACCTCTTTCTCAGCCAGCTAAACATCATAAAACCCAGTCATAGGTCCTCTGGTCTGCTCTGATTAGAGGCACCATTTCTTAACATCTTTCAGTAAAAATCTGTGAAATAGCATTTGCAAAAGAAAAGCTCTGTCTCTCATGGAGGAAACTGAAAAACTGATAAAGCTAACTAGAGGTAGAGATAACCAGCGGAAACACGGCACGTACTTCCCCACACAGAATTCTTGCTGTGCTGTTTTGTTGTTTTTCTGGCACTACAGTTACACCGTATAGTAAGCGCCATCAATTTTATCAAGTTCTGTAGCAGATGAATGGCATGCTTAAGATGAGGATTAAATGAACCAAAATCCCCCAAAATGCCACCATTTACCTTTCTGTCCTTCTGTATCACTATCCACTTCTGAATCTGACGCAATTGGTTTCTTTCGCTTCATTCGCAGAACTTCATCTTCGCTATCACTGCCCCTTGCAGACTCTACTAAGGAGCATAATTATTCTCAGCAAATTAAAAATTTTGTTCCACATATTTTAAAATTCCTTTATATTAATAAGTTGAGTCAGACGAAAAGGAATTTAAAAGTGCTGCATAAAACAAGCATTACAGAGATGACTATAGTTGAAAGCTACGTGATTAATGCCTTTATATTGAAGTCTGAATCTTTTCAGGCCAATATAAATGAAACAATAAAGAGAGATCAAACCAGAAGCAAATCATTACCACTGTATTCCGTCCTACCGGATTTATGCTCCTGGTCCTCCTCATCGGAGTGCTGGGCCCTTTCATCATCGTCAGAGTTCTGCATTTTCTCCTCATCAGAATGCTGGGCCCTTTCATCATCGTCCGAGTTCTGCATCTTCTCCTCATCTGAGGCCTGCGGCCTCCCCTCATCATCAGAGTTCTGCATTTTTTCCTCGTCTGAGTTCTGGAGTCTTTCCTCATCATCAGACATCTGTGGCCTTTCATCTTCATCAGAGTTCTGCACTTTCTCCTCATCGTCAGAGTTCTGCTGTCTCTCCTCATCATCAGAGTTCTGCTGTCTCTCCTCATCATCTGACTGATCGCTTTTGTCCTCCTTGCCCCACTTCTCATCCTCCGAATGTGCTTTTTCAGAGCCATCTCCCTCTGAATGATGACTGCCTTCATCTGACCCGTGCCTGCGATCATCCTCCTCCTCATCATGAGCAGCTTCTGAAACACTGTGCTGGTCCACATCTGACTGATCGTTATCTTCATGCTCAGAATGTCCCGAAGCTTCAGAGCGATTGTAGGATCTTTCAGAGTGGTTGTCACTCCCTGTGTGATGGGATGCCCCTTCATCCTCACTATCATCTCCAAATAACTCCTTATTACTAGGTTTTATTGCCTCCCTGTCATCATCCTGGTCACTGTCGCTTCCAGAAGCATTGCTACCAGAGCCAGCATTCTCCTGATCGGAATCAGATTCAGATCCAGAATCGGAATCTGCAAAACAAACATCACCCTTTCAAGAGTTGAAATGTCCCTACAAGGACGCACACAAGATGATGGGCATTCCTTAAAAAAAAATAAATAAAATTTAAAAATCCAAAAGCAAGAGAGAGAACTTACAGAGAACTGTAAGAAAGAACTGTATTTTATTTTATTTTTGTAGGTAACTTTTAAAGTGCCTACTAATAAAGGCACAGCCAATGAAAGACACAATGAAAATTATGGATGCCACATAAAGTTTCAAACCACATATATCTAAGATACTAAAGCTACAGAAAGAATAAGTAATTATACAAAAGTAAAGAAAAAAACATTTGAAATAGTGAGGGCTTAAAGTAAGTAAATACATATACGTGGCTTATAAGATCCTACAAATCTGTCATCATTTCTTTAATCCAAGCTAGCTGCCTTATGCACCCTGGCACGGTTGTTGCAATGGAGCTGCTCTTGAACGCTGAGGTTGGCGAACGACGTTTCAAACAGGAAAAAAAAAAAAAGGGAACACCTGCCTTGAAAAATAACTTACAGAAATAGAGACGAGCATTGCAAAGATACAGGAATGACCTGAACCGGGGGCGTTCCACCGTTTTTCTCTAGGTGCTGATGACAGCTAAAACTTCTCCAGACAACAGGGGGCAAGCAGGAAACCCGCCTGGCTGCCGCCGTCCCTCAGCCGGCCCGCTCTAAGCCAGCACACGGTTAGACGGCACCAGGGGCAGGAGCACGCTTTGCTTCTGCTGCCCCCCGGCAGCGTTCCAGGGCTGCGGCGACGGACGGAGAGCGGCCACGAACCGCCCCTTCACCCAGACCCCGCCGCCAGGCCGGGGCTCGCTCCGTCCCCCGCAGGCCCGGCTCCCCCTC